>CM077107.1:28835902-28893459 GCA_039619505.1 Cimex hemipterus
TCTCTCTCTCTCTCTCTCTCTCTCTCTCTCTCTCTCTCTTCTGTTTCCCTCTGAATTGTGTGTGTGTGAGTGAGATAGATAGAGAGAGAGAGAGAGAGAGAGAGAGAGAGAGAGAGAGAGAGAGAGAGAGGGAGAGAAAGGAAGACAGAGAAAATGAGAAAGTATTTAAAAATACAGAACAAACAAACGAAGATATGCATATTTTTGAGCTTCTTACTTCTTCGCTGTTATCCAACAACTGAAGATTTTGCTTATTTTGACGGCGGTGACGTCTTTGCTCATGATTCACGGAAAACAGATTGTAGCACCAACAGTTTCCACTCCGAGGTCCCTATGCAGATTGTCGTTGCGAATGTACAATGCTCTGCAGTTTACACTGCTCCGTAACACCTTTGCTTTGAAACGTTAAACGTCTTCTTTACATCAGTACAGCCCCAAAGCTGGATACCATAAGTACATTCAGGCTTTTGAACTTGCTTATAAAGGAACAACTTGCTGTGAGTATCCAATTATGAATATCTACCAAGGAGCCAGTACGTTTTGCGAAATTTGATTTAGAGTTCTTGACATTTTCTCTTAAACTAGTCGTTCTACTTGAGTTTAACATTTAAGGTCATACCCAAGTACTTCGATGTATTTGCATATGGTACCTCAGTTGCATTCATGTCTAGTACAATTGGTGAAGTTAACATGCACATTTTGTTTCGTTTAATTGAATGCGTCACCTTATTTAGAGACACCTGTGAGTGCTGTGTGAAGATTGGCTGTTGATTCTTTAATACTGTCTCCAGTAGCCAAGATGGCGGTATCATACCCAAACGTAGCCACTGTAATCGAATCTTTTTTAAAATGAACAGAAGGTACATTCTATATATATCTATATATTCTTTTATAGTATATATACTAAATATGAGAGGTCCAGAGACACTGCCCTGTGGCACTCCCGTTGATATCTCTCTTAGCGTGGTGTACCCTTTATAATGTCTAACTCTGTGATAGGAATTGAAAAATGTCTTATTTTTAGGACTAAAATTATTCATTAGAAAGTTTTAACAAGTTTATTCTATTTCTGGGAAGATTTTGGTACATATAGAGCATGTTTTAGTGAAAATCTGAAAACGATCACAATAATTTTGAAGGAAGCATAAAACATATTTGTCATGTTAAATTTTATTCCGGTTATCTCCACACTGAAGGTTTCTAAATGTCCTTTTTATGTGGAAGTAACCCGCAGCGACGGGATGAAGACTGTTTGAACCTGTTTCACAAGGGAGAGAAAAAAAAGATAAAAAAGCAAAGTTGTTTTTGCTAAAAGGCCAGAACAATGACATCAGTTTTCCCCTCAAGGCATTTTAGCTGTGTCTAAACGGTAAACGTTCCGTTCTACTTTCTTCGGTCTCATGTCATACAGCTCATTTTGTCTCATTAATTTACACTTTTCTTGTAACCTTTGTATCGCTGAAAGAAACCCCGCATTCGGGAAAATGTTCTCAATTATATTTTTCAAAGATGTAACGGGTTTTAGGGAAAGGAGTTTGGGAGAAACAAGGAAAGCTTTATTCTTTTTGGGATCTATACCAAAGTGATAATGGACAACACGGAAAAAATAACGTTTAAACTGATCCGTCTTTTGAAAAACGTAATAGAATATTCGGAGGGAATCAACAGAAATTATTAAAAACCGCAAAAATCCCTTCCAAATAATGCATTTCCTGCGTTTAACTTCAGGTTTCTATCGTATTCCCACTCGGCTCTGGTAAAACAATAACACAGCTAACATGATATATAATCTTCATTAAAAAGTCAACATTTGTAAATCGGATTTTCTAAGTTATAGTCGAAAAATAGTACGTTTGAAAATTATTCAAGTTGCACTTATTAGCAGCTCAATCATACTGATAATTACTACAGAATCCAATGTATATTTCGAATCTGATTGATCGATATTGACCTATTTGTGTTGAAACACTTTAATATCCTTCAACCGAGGATAATTCACATCTTATTTTTAATTATTGAAGGCTTCTTAAATCGTAGTTGTCTCTCCCAGCCATCTAGTCAATCAGAACTTGTAATCTACAAGGGAACCCCCGGATGAACCAACGATTTTTGTCGTAAAATATTAGACAAGTGTGGGAGTTTTTATGCCAAAGTGCCCTAGGAACAGAAAACTAATTAATTAAAATATTTTTCCTAATTTTTTATGCATGTATTTCAAGGAAAGGTTCATCCTGTAAGTATACCAAAAAACATTATTAGAAAAACCGGATTTGTTTTAAGCACCCTGTGAAACCATTAATCTCGATTTTTCAGTGCAATTAAGTATCTATTTTTGGCTGGATTCGCAGAAAACATGTTTTTTTTCTCTGAGATGCTCAGCTCCTCCGAATTGTTATGTAATTCAACATTATTATAACACATTCACGTTTAGTGGTGAATTGGCCAAGTTAATTTTTTAAATTAATCATTTTATGTAAGGTCTTGGTTAAGATAAAATGTTAGTGTCACGAGCGGGATTCGAACCCACGCTCTTCGGGTAAATCCGCTGCTCTAACAACTATCGTGACCGTCGTGCGTTCGGATCCCGGTCATGACGCAGATTTTTCATCTCAACCAAGGCCCTACACAAAAAAAAAAAAGTATTACAACCGTTGGGAAGCAAAATATTTCATCATTCAGTACCAACACTGTTTAAATTTTATGCTGGTGTGAATGATTAAAATAAATTTGACCAAACTCTTTTTCCAACATTTTTTTAATCTCCGGTTCCAGTTTAATTATAGAAAGGTCGAGTCGTTCCAAAGTTGTCACCATTTATTTTAATTTGTGAAAAATTTGCATTTTGTTATTCCAAAAATTTGAATGAAATTCTTTTCTCACTAACTTGTATTTTCAACAACAAATTGTTTTTGATCTATAGATGCCGAATACAATTTTGACATAATGACGAACGTCTCAACGTTATTTTTTTTTTTTTTTTTGTAGCGATTAGTGGCCGTTAATTGATAATTATTCATAGATCGTGAGATGCGGTCTGGTGTGATGTGATGTAGGTTTCAGAAAAACATTTTCTCTATCATGTCAACGTTTCGATCTTTATTGAGATCATCTTCAGTGCCTGGGATTTACAAACATTATTTACATTTAATAAATACATGTAGAATGTGGGAAAAAGTGAATAAAAAAATATATTTTGCATTGTATAAATTCATTTTTTTCTATATTCTACATGTATTTGTTAAATTTAAACAATGTTTGTAAATCCCAGACCCTGAAGATGATCTCAATAAAGATCGAACGTGTCACGATGAAGAAACTGTTTTTCTGAAACCTGCATCACACCAGACTGCATGTCACGATCTCTGAATTGTTAATTTTTTTCATAATGAACCCTAAAACCTCCCTACATATCATCAGTTGGTATATACAAAATATGTTGTCCCAGAATTTTTTCGAACAACAAAATGGTCGATAATTTGAAAAACTTCATTGACTTACACAAAATTTTAAGGCGATTGAAAATTCATCAGCTTTCTTCTATAAATGAGAACAGTATATATATAACAAACCAGTTGAGGTATTTTTTGCTGATTTCATCCATATATTTCTCACTTAGGATAACGTAATAAAAGTAGTTGTTGATATGGGCTCGTTCTAGTGAAATATTGCTTTCTTACAGTTTGATATTGAAATTTGATAAAATTCAGATACGTTATGACTTTTTAAGTAAAACACCGGCCATAGATTTAAAAAATGCACCCGACTAAGAGAGCCCAAAAAATGTCAATTTTTGGTTATGAAAATAATTTTGTTTTTCAGAAACATTTTTTTCTATATTACTTCAAACTTCCAAGGTTTGCTAACTTTATTTGTTTATCCTCCAACATTTGCTTATCCTAAATATAAAAAAATCATCCGCTGCTTCTTTCCCGCCTCCTAGATTTGCATCACATTTTGTCTCATATTTTTTAAATTATCTCGAAAAAATGTTGCATTAAAATCTCTCATCCCTCGCCCGTAGCTTTCCTTGTAAGTAACAAATTTTCTTTTTCGAGAATAAAAATTTTTAAAAAAGAAATTGTTTGACGGGTTTTTTCAATTTCTGCAAAAATGGTAAAAAAATGTCTCCCGTATTTGGAAAACCATCTGGTTCTTTATTTGTAACAGGATACTACAATGATAAAAATTATGGTAAAAGAGCAGAGTTGAAAGAAGCAAAACAGATCAAAAACTCGTAATTTTCTTTTTCATTCCAATTTTTACTACCAACTTTCCCTTTTGGCGACATGCGCGCCCATAATTTACTCAGAATCCCATTCCCTCGTTTATTTCAAATACGAGATGTCATAATAATTTTGATTTTACTGACTTTGTTCCATATAATTTTTATTTTTAAAAAGGTTTCAAAGAGAAAAATCTTCAAGCTGATTGAATAATACCGCTACTTGAAACGCAAGGTTATTAGAATTAGAACTATGAAGGACAGCCAAGGATTTCCTTTCTTTGAGTTCAAGAGACAAGGCTGCTAAGGTGCCCAGGTATATATTAAATCGCATTTCGCTATACACAAATAAATTTAACTGGGTCAAAAATGGCTCAAGTTTTACAATCGATACTTAGGCCTACAAGGTAGAAGATTTACCTTGCTTCTTATAAGTTTTTGTCGCTAAACAAGCCGGTGATGTTGCGTAAATCCAGGCTAAAATTACCATTAGGCCGTGATTAGAAAAAATGATATAATCGACAAGAGACGGTCGGTCGGTCACGGTTTACGTCCGACTTCCGCTTGGGAACATCTGGTTTCACGTTTTCACGAAATTGTTATGTTAATGGCTAAAAGGGCAATGGCCTGAAGTGCATTGTCGACGAAGCGATCGAAGTCTCCTTTTTGAATGTTTCGACCGACAACGGCAAACAGGAATATTTGTATGTGATTTTATCTTCTCATAAATAATTCCAGAAGTAGGCAGCCTCTATTAACCAAGAATCGCCGTGAATAGTTACCGCAAGTCGTACGAAATAGAAATCCCTAAACATTAATAATTGTATAATAAATTTTTGTCTTCTGGCAATTGTAAAACTTACTTTCGAACCACTACTAATGGGCAACATGTCTAAATCGTGAAAAGCTCAACAAATTTTGTGTGTGTGTGTGTGTATATATATAGAAGACGAAACTCCTCGGCTTCCTGTCTTCTGTTCTGCCCGTAATTCCGTAATTGCGAGAATGCCTGTCCCTTCGCATTCGCATGGCATCAAACCTCAGGTCCTCTCTTCCTTTTTCTGACCGCCAGGGAGAATCGTAGTTGATCTCAATCTTGAGGTTACGTCACTACACACACACACACACACACACACACACACACATCTGTTTTTCAAATAGTACTTTCGAACAATTTCGTCTAATACACGGTTTATCTATTTTATCAGTTCTTTATTGCAAGAATATATATTTATTTTATATTTTTTCCGGTGTTATTTTAACAAAATTAATTTAAAATTATATATCTACAACTTATGATTTTACGTAAGTGCTAAATAATGCTTTCAGAGAGAGAGTTCCTCATATCAAAAGACATACCATTAAAGACCAACTATCAGACATTTAGCATTATTAAAAAATTAGGAATCAGTTTATTTATTGTTAGATTCTGTTAAATACGTGAAAAAGCCAATTAAAACTTTTTATTCACAAATGTTCGAATGATTTTCCTCCCTTTCTAGGCTAAAATCTGAACAATTTTAAGACAAAATAGAAGAGAAATGCTATATTCTAGAAGCCAAATTTCACTATTTTGATATTTATAATCCTTATTACTGATTCTTGAAAAGTAATTCATACAAAATTTTACAATTTAGTACAAATATTTTAGTAAATAGAGGCTTAAGGCACGAGGTGGTCTTTACGTCGTTTAAGGCGACGTGCGGGTCCTCAATATGAAACGTAGTAGGCTGGATCAAGAGCGTGGTGTGTAACGTTTAGGAACTTAGACAGAGGCATAAGGGAGTACTCGGGAGGGCGCACTAAGTTGGTGCAGACACTAAACATCCTCTTGCCTTGTTGTCTATGAGTACTCGGCAAGTCAGATCAGATCAACAGATCGATTAGGCCAAATAGTGCGGACCTTAAAGATCCTGTTGTCTTGTTGACGATGAGATCGGCTTGTGAAGCTGGCTCGTGTTTCCTGGCACCTTAAGCAGCCTTTGCATGTTTTTGGATGCAGGACCAAGGAAACTTGTAGAGTGCGAGTACGCTAAGACTACGCCTACCTAGTCCCTTGAGATGCGTTAAAGAAGTTGCTGGCTTGGGGAACGGCAGATGCTATACCGTTAGGGTACCAGATTCTGTTTAAATCTATATTTTATCTCTATATATAAACCATATAACAAATGCGGGGCCGCGTATTTTCGTTCCAAGTTCAAGCTCAGCTGTTTTCTGGAAGGAAAATGTGTTTGGATATTACTCAATTAATTAGACACAATTTTTCTAAATGACAGCTACATCTAACTTATGACAATTCGAAATCTTTTTTTTTTCTGGTTGTTTCCATGACAATTAATTTTCCGACGTTATCTTTATGGCAGAAAGCTGTTGGCCAGAGCATTTCCCCAGTCAACACGCCCACCGACGTGTCCTAAAATCGAAGAATTCCTTAAAAGAACGCATGGCATAATTTTCACCCAACAGATATATGTAATCCCCCCCGGAGTCGATTGCAGGGAGTAGGGAGAGTTCCACTTGTCTCCTGGGAATGCGGCGCGGTTTCTAAATTTTGTCCAAAGAAGGGCTGGGCCGGTAACGGTACGGAGGCCCCTCGCCCCTCTTCGGCTTATACCGTGGACCTACCCCAATAAAACCACGAGAAAACGGTGTAGAATCTAGACTGAGATATGTTGAAACCGAATAGGAAAAAAGTGAATGATGGTCCAGCTGTTTTCTATGCCAAACTAAACTCTCTGTCCAAAATCTCAATTCCAACTTGTAAAACTACCCGTCTATTAGAGATTTCTGTAGATCTTTGACGCATGACATTAACCAATGTTATCATCTTCCTGGGTTATTCTGAGTCGGTCTTTTCGCACTAATAAATTCAATTACAGTTAATCAAAAGTTAACGCAATGTTTTACCACTGAACCGCTTTACTTAAACGACACCGTTATAAGGTTATTGGTGTTATTTGATTTAGAAGAACGAGAGAAGGCAGACCAATTTATACCGTGAATATTACCATGATACCTAAGCGGCTCGAACATTTAATCTCGTAGATACAAATGAACTGTTAAGTGCAAAGCTTTGCTTCTGCAAAAAGGTCAAAGGTTGAACTACTTGCTCTAAATTCTGAGCTGATTATAGTTGAAAGAATTTTATAAAACAAAATGTTTCATTGGTAATTTGTGAAAATTAAATCCTTCTTCGTTTCAGTAAAGCAATTTTTTCCTGTGTCAAACGCGATTGTGCTAAAGTTTGAATTCAATATTAAGTGCCTTGCTCTCTCGAACAAATTGAAAATCCAGATCAACTTTTTATATTGATTTCTAATTTAAGGTCTTGTTTGGTGTGGTAAGAGGAGCGGCGTAATGAGCCGAAGATCGTGGGTGCGAATCTCTTCACACTAACTTTTTCATCCCTACCAAGACCTCAGATAAAAAGTATAATTAATTAAAACAATTAATACGGTCAATTATGTCTACCAAACATACATGGATTTGTACTTTAAGTAATTGGTATTTTAACTGATGACCACAATTTATATTAGTAATTTAGGTTTCAAAACTAAACACATCAAATGCTTAATTGTACGAAAATAGCCGAAAGATGTAAAAAGCTTAAGTTTTCCATAACTTTATCCAACCAAAGCCGCTTCATCATAAAGTATACGTTTCTTAGACTTTTTCTTCCCTTTCCAGTATCATTTTTTGGGGTTTTCAGAAACTTTGTGCAGTCGCGCACATATTCCTTTTGTTTTGGTAGTTAGTGGGAGTTCAAAATAAATTTTGTTGATTTCATTTTGCCTTGAGATTCTTTATGTTAGGGTTAAAAGCTGGCATGGTGGCATTTGATCAATAGCATGAATCCTTGTTCACAAAAAATGACGTACTCTCTTTTATAAATAAATTAAATACAAATGACATAATTTGTTAAAAATGTTAAGATGATAATAATAGGATTTTATTAAATCAGAATTTCTTTCCATTTTTATTCGAAATTCGAATATTTTGATTCCCTGGAGTGGTTGTTGGTCTAGGGACTAACCTTATAAGGCCCCTTGTTGAGAAAGTTCGGTCCGCCAACGCATTTATAAATAGTCGAATCTACACGGGGTCCACGACCCTTGGAATGTGCCCGTTAATTACCCCTTGTTCATCGGGAGCCGATTACAAAGACAGCTTGAATGGACGACCTCTGAACCCCCCTCGTTCTAATTCATTATCGATTGTTTCATTCTTGGCGGGTTTCGCCCCGACGCGAAGAACGAAGAACGGAAAAAGAAGAACGACTCGTTAAGCTGGTTCGGGCTCTCGAGGCTAATTAAAAATACATAAAGACTTGCCGGAGTCGTCTTGCAACATCCCCGGCCGAGAATATACCGCTCCGGGGGAAAACTACTGGAAAACAGAATAATTTATTGACCGTTATTTAAGAGGAGTTGCTAACGCATGTTTCTATGCTTCAGGCAAACCCTTGAAAAGAATTAGCCAAGATCATTCTTTCTATTATAAACAAAAGTAGAGCGTACACTTCCAACAATGGCGCCTTGGAATAATCTGATCTAAATTTACTTGAACGTTTAACTGAAGAGTAAAAACAAACAACTAAATTGGTCTGCCCTAAAAACATATTTAGGTATGACTATGAAGATTTTCTAAGTCTAACGTAAGAGGGAGCTTTGGTCAAAAACAAAACTTTCAGCTGGCCTAGAGTGCACTTTTTCTCCTTTCATCTTTTCGTTTTGCAAAATAAAATTACGTCTTACTAGAAAGAAAAAGGATGAATTATTTCCTGAAATCTAAAATTTGACGGGTTATTTTGGTTTCAGTTATTCCAAAATCTTGCCAAAACGTTTATTTAAAAAAATTATTTCTATTAATTACATTTTAAACTAGTAAAACCTCGCAAACAAATGCTGATCACTACCGAACATCTATGGCTGCTATTTCTTACTATAAAATTTCCAGTTAACCTGAAACCAAAATATAATTTTCTTTAACGGATGTTGGGCACGACCGAAATGTAAAGCCTTTTTCTAGCTATGATCGTCTCTTCTCTTTCTTTTTAGTTTTCTCTTCCTTTTTACATTCCCAGGGTTGATTGTATGAAAAAAATGAGTGTTTGGATTATAAATTTAAGTAAAAGTTACAAAAAAATGAGAGAAGATAAAATAGTATACGCACCGAACTTCTATAAGCCGCCCATATCACCACTATTTAGGAAGTGATACACCACAGATTTATTACAATGGGATTTTAAATCAAACGAGTGATACGATTTTTTAAAATCTTTGCCTTATTTTTTTTCACTGAAAATAGCATAATATCTAAACGTTGTTGACATAGGCTGAAAGGATAATCCAATTTTCCAATTTTTTGTTACCTATACATGACCGTATACTATACAAATATATGCATATGATTACATATTATACCGCTCAACATAGTACTAATTAGCACCAGCACTGCACCGGTAGAAAGCATGCTTTAAGGAGCATTGCTGGCCCTCATTGTGTATGATTAGGTGTCAAGGAAATCCCGAGACCACCGACAGTTGAAGCGACGTGGCGGGTGTCAGGTTGGGAATGAGTGGATGTTGTTCGAGCAGTATGGTGGGGAAGGTTCGAAAGGTTGGTGTACAAAAGTTTTGAATCTTGACCCGATCAGTTCGTTGACAAAAGGAATGTTGAAGTATTTCAGATAGTGAGGTTGACATAATAAGATGCTTTGACAATTTGCCTAAGGACGTTCGATTGGAAGGACTGGATGCACTGGATGGCTTGGCAGTGTCCCCAAGTAAAGTCTTGTACAGTGAAAGGTCTTAGTCGTCATAGTTAATTTCGGTCTTAGAAGTCTTCGAATTAGTCTTGTATGAAGTCGTCGTTTTTTAAATATTGTGTGGAGATTCCGCGTCAGTTTGCTGTCGAGAGTCGCATGTATTTGACTTAAGAGAAACTGGTATTTCTTTGTTGTTGATGTACAACGGAGGGCCTTTCTCTTCAGTCTTGCCCTCCAATTTCCACACCAGCCATTGATAAGCTCAAAGTGTTTCTGGATGTTGGAGGTAGCTTGGATGGGATTCGAGTTAGAGGATGTCGTCCGTGTATATGGTGATAATAGTGTCAGGACGTAGAAGTAAACTTTTTTAAATTTTCAAGGTGGAACACCGGCCATCGGAAATTTAGAAATTTTTTCGCCCCAGAATCACATTTTTAAAAATTTTTTTTGAACCGGTGAACTATTCCCCGTAGCCTAGGGTATTCTGGCGATGATGATCAAAACTCATTAGAAAATTTAAAAATATCAATAAGTAATAGAAAAAAAGAATTTTGTGTAAATGTAAAATTGAGTTACGTTTTTGTCCCAGGTCGGAAAAAGCTTAGCACCATGTGCAAAGATCTTATGCCTTATTTAGAGGAATTAGTCTTAGCTCCGCTCTCAATAGATATGTATAAATCAAAATAATACTTTAATGTAATATTGATAAAAACTATAATTACAAAGCGGCCTGAATTAATTTTTCCGTATTTCGTTTTCTAAAACTGGGCGAGATTTTTATCCCGGTGGCCTCGCTCTTATTATGGGAATTTCTCCGGGTCCTCGGTGGCATCTGATAAATGGATTTATTGGCACGCTAACCCCGTAATTTTGCAACTAGTTAAGCCTGTTAAATCGCAGAAACTTGATTTTCTTCACTTGGGATTTTGATCTCCAAGCCTACTGGACTGAAAGATTTAAGATCGCAATTTGACTATAAACTATTGAGAAAGGTGGTCAATATTTAGCGAGTTTAAAAACATCAATAATGGCCAGTTTTTATATTATTTTTGCTTAGGTAACATCTAGTCTAATTTCCTTAATTTGCAAGACATTAACATTAGTCCATGGTAGCTTAGTATGGTGGCCGAAAACCGCGGGAATAAGTGATAAGTTAGTGAATTTAATGAATTAAAATGAAGTACACTTAAGTAAGTAAAGCTCTCCGTGGCCATTTCATTTGTCGTCGAGCTTCCAATCCGATTGCACGACATTTGAAAAATGGCAAAAAGAAGGGAAAATTCAAAAGCTGTGGTTGAGATGAGAAGTCAGTGTGCGAGTGGATCGAGGTCACGATAGCTCAAGTGCCAGAGCAGCGGCCTATCTAGCCGAAGATCGTGGGTTTTTCATCTCAACTAATAAACCTTAATTAATTGTAATGCATTAATTGGTCAAGCGGACCACGAAATTAGTGAATCTAAAATAGAACAGAGTGGTTCGAGCAGACAAAAACATAAATTTTGACCTAGACTCTAGACCCCACATAAATAATTTTTCCTGCTATCGAATTCTGTGCACAAGAAATGCATGAAAAGAAATTAAAAAGTGCATAAATATAGATATTTTCAAACGACCAAACAGCACTGAAGACTGCGTGCTACGAACGATGGCTTTCAAGCCACTGAACAAGCTGACAAACGAATAAATACAGCAGCAGTATGCTAAAAGATGAAGAGTGTAAGAAATTATGACACATTCAATGAATTCCCCAGATGGAAAGCAATCACAGATGTTCCCCAACACGTCAGAAACCCAACGTGACGGCTCAAAGAACTTAGCGAAGAAGAAACTAGGGGAATGCTCAAGTACTGAGGTATGAAATGAAGAAGGGTCAGTTTATAAGAAATCTGTTAGGTCGCAGTGGATGGAAACGAGGCTACAAATTTCACTAATCTCGGGGATTGTTTGTGATTACTGCCTGTATAAATAAAATTGACATCTCGTAAGTTGAGATTATTTACATTAAATACACTGTATAGTCTTGAGAGGAGTTGCTAATCATTGTTTATTTCCCAGTTTTGTGCAAGCTTAATCCTTGATGAGGAGGCCACCACCGCTTTACGTTTGACATGGGCAGGGCTAGTGAGTTGGGGTGGGTGGAGAGCTTGTTGTAGAACTTCTTAAATTTGGACGGTATTAATTTAATTACTAAGTGTATATTGAGGTCATTGCTAGTATAGAGGGTGGAGTTGGAGACATAGTAAGGAGCGTTAACTATAATTCTTAGGACTTTGAATTGGAAGGATTGAGTTCGTTGTAAGTTATTGATTTAGTGTTGCCACACAGTTCTAGTCTGTATGTCCAAATCGTTTCAGGGGTGCTCTGTACAATGGTAGTTTATTTTTTGTCGTCTTTTTATTTGGGTATGTTGTTTCACCGTCAGTCGGGGGTCAAGATAGAGCGTATCGTACGCAGTAAACTTTGGGAATAGGGATGTTGTTGAGGCGTATTATGCGATGAGTTTTGTTTCGGAGGGTAAATGTTATATGGGTGTACTTGTTTTCATTCATTTTTATTCTTCATATTTTGCTCCATTCTGCAATCCGTTGCTCGTGTTATTGGAGCTCCTCCGAAGCTTTTCCATGATCGAGATTAAACGAAAGAACTGCTGTGTCGTCGGCGAAGGATGCCAGGAGATTAGAAGGTACGGATGGGATGTCTGTTGTGTAGAAAGGTACAAGAGTGTCCGAGCACACTGCCCTGTGATACTCCCGCTCCATCAGGACGGTAGTCAAAGTAGTCCGCCCCTCACCGGACTCTGAAATATCGTTAAGGAAGGTAGGACTGAAGTATTAGGTATAATGTGTTTGGAAGGACAGAAAACCTTCGATACACGATCAAACGCATGGTCTATAACGCGAAGTATCTATTGGGTTGAGGAATGTTAGGAGCAAAAGCCAAATTGGTGGTCCGGGAGAAGATTGTGAGATTGAAGTGAAGGGATCAAACATTTTAATAAGACCTTCTCAAATATTTTCGGGGAAATAAACCAATTTTATTTATATTTTAACGTCTTACAATTATAGACTGGCCTATTACGAAACGAAAGCATAAATAAATCATATACGATGACAATTCTTTAACGAAACGTTTCCGGTCCTTAGAAACACGCCGGTATCAAGCGTCCAATCAACTCAATAATTTCGTCTATGCAAATTAAATATTTGCTGTGTTCAAGGATGCTCAAGGATTGCCCTTTGAAGAGAAATATAATGAATATTAATATTGGTCCCGGTGAGTCATTCCCATTTCAAGTCCCTTTCCTGCCCGGCCAGCCGTTGGATGCCGTTCTGACGAGTAACTCAGCTGGTTTCAGCTGTACTTTCGAGTAACTGTTTTCAAATCATTTTCTAATTTTCTTGATGATAGTTTTTTTTATGTTATGTGAAAATTAAAAAAATATAAAAGAGCCAAATAATTAAGCACTTTTATTTGATTTCCTAATGCTCTATTGTCAAAAAATCTTCCATGTTGAATTAAATTTTAATTTTAAAGATTACAAGTACTAAATCATTATGCTAACTTCTTATCAGTGGAAAAGGTAGAATTTTTCAGGTCATCCGGATAAGTTCATTTATACGTGAATTAGTTCATAAAATTGGACATGAACGTTGAGATTGTAATTACATTTGGTTATAATTGTAGTTGTTTTAATTATTTTTTAAAAAATTTTGTTTTTATTTATTTACGGATTGAAATCCACTATAAAAAACATTTCACAATAATAAAAAATACAAATAATATATATAAAAAGAATAAGGACATATATACATGGTAAAAGGTTGTTTCTTATGTGTAGCATTTGGAAACATTAAGAGCAAGGCAGGTTAGCACATTATTGCTAGAAATTTGTAATTGTAAGCAATCAGAAGGAGAAGTGATTTTGGTATAGATTTTCAGATCATCAGCAAATAATAAAAATCGAGCAGAAGGGAGAGCAAGATGGATATCATTAATAAATAAGAGAAACAAAACTGGTCCAAGATGAGACCCTTGCGGGACACCGAGGAAGTCGCAAAGGGACATGAATTAAATGGTTTTATTTTGGCTATTTGCTTTCTGTCGGAGAGAAAGGTGGATAACTAATTCAAGATAGTTCCGGTGAAACCATAATCCATTAGTTTAACCACTATCAAAAGCTTTAAAAAAATCAGTATACACTGAGTCTACTTGGCCACCAGGGTTTATTGCATCTGTAAGATGGAATTTCGAAATGTGAGCAGGTTAGTAACTGTTGATCTATTAGAGCAGAAACCATGTTCCTGGGGTATAATAAATGATGTAATATAGTTTTTAAGTTTATTACAAATAATAGAATAAAATATCTTGGAGAACTTGGATTGAATAGATATTGGTCTGTAATTGGAAACATTAGATTTATCACTAGCTTTATGCAGAGGAATGGCAAAAGTGCTTTTCCAAGTATTGGGGAAAATACTTGCATTTAACAACTGGTTCAGAATACAGTGTAAAGGAGCGATAAGAGCAAATCAGGATTGTGTTGTGAGCCCTCCCCCAAAAATGGAGTAAATAAAAATTATAATATAAATATAGTATCGTAAATAATTATAATTTTACGTCTAAAAGCACCATTATTAACTTTAATAAAGACTGAAAGAACAGAAATTAGTGAAAGAATACGAGTTTATTCTTGAGGAAGATAAACAGTTAAAGTTTTTTCCAGTCTAATATTTTCCTTGTGTTAAACAGAGACGTAGTAATCGGTCAATAAGTCATTTTCCGATTATTAAATATGTCCTTCTTTCACCACGGTTGACAATGTCCTCTTTTGAAGCCGCCGGCCACAGTAATTTACCGTGAAAATGGAAAGCTCAATTTATTTATTTCCCTTACCAAACTGAAAAATCGAAAGATAATAGAATTCACACAATTCTCTCGGTGGCAAAACTCAATTTACGAATCACTGACTTCCTCCTTTCGAATAGCTATGGTTTACAAGGATACTACTATCTTTCTCCAGAGAAAAGCCGAAAAAAATATTTCGGGATATGCACATGTTCCACAGGTCTGCGGATTTAACCCTGGTTTCTTCCGAATAAACTTCGGTTTCGACCGTCGAGAGACCTCATTCTTCCGCGAGCGTCAGACCGTTGTTTGACAGTCCGTTGCCGGCTAGTATGACGGATCGCACAGTCTCGCAGAGTTCTCTTTTCGGTTCAGCTCTCGTAACGGTTTACCGAGAAGTGTTTGCAGGCGGGGCAAGGAGCGTGAAGCGATTCTATTATTGAAGGGCCGGGTTGGCTGCGATCATCGTGAGACGGGAAACGGGTCGGCCCCAGGCCCTTTCTGCATCTCGGGTCACGTCTCGAATGTCTTTGGTACCGAGGTGACTGCCCTGGAACCTGTGAGAAACAAAATCACCGATGAAAAAATGTGCAGATCCTGACGTGCCGGTGGTGAAATGTCGTCGGATAAAGCAGGCAAACACGTCTGATGGCTAAAAGAAAAGCCAGACGAGCCTGAAAGATCTAAACTCTTTAATTATCTGTGAAACTTAAAAAAAAAAAAATAAATAAATAAAAAAAATAAAAAAAAATAAAAAAAAATAAACCGAGCAGATGGTACCGTACTTCGAATCGTTAACCATTTTAAACCAGTATTACACTATTTTAAAAGTAAATCGTCGTTTGTTTTCATAATTTACCGTCAAACCTAAAAAAAAAAAAAAAATAATAATAACGCCATAAAAATAAATATTTAAATAAACATTTTAATATTTTTTTGGGGTCGTAGAATTACGTTGAAGAACGAAATCATGCTTTTGCGCTTTTCGAGTTGATGATTCGTTGTCAACAGTTTGATCTTTCGTGTTCATCCGACCTCGCTCTTTCTTCCTAGTCACGATTTCGCTTCACGGTCAGTCTTCCACCGAAACACGTCCGCCTCAATACTAATATAAAGACGAGTCGGGCCAGAAATGTTGGGAAGTTCGAAGTTTACTCTCTAATGAAACACTTTATCAATGAAAGTTTGCCGTTTTAAACTTTTAGAGAAATTCGAACAATTAATATTCCGACCTTTCCGAGCAGAATTGAGTTTATTATTTTACTACTCGCCCGCAAAACCCCTAATTGTATTTATTAGTAACATGAAAAATGTGGCTTTTTTTTATCACAAAGTAACCAAAATCTAACTACCATAGGAGGAAAAATGCTGTAATTTGCATTGTAAATTTTATCTTGCTTACAGTACACTTTAAGTTTTGTAGAAACATTTCTCATTAAACTAACTATTAATATTAATGATTTTTTTTTAAATTATTGAATAAAATACTAACAATTTTATTATCCCTGACGTAGAATTGACTAAGTCTTTCAGATAGGTCAGCTAACGTATAAAAAACACAGAGTTACATAGATGACAAAATAATAGAAGAGGTGCATTCCATATTTACAACCCTGGGGTCAATTAATCATCAAAGTAGTTAGACCAGTTTTATTAAAATTAGCTTATTTGATCAGTCAATACAATGAAGAATGGCCCTTGTATTGACTTTACTGACTTATCAAAAGTCCTTCAACTGAACTAGCTAACTTACTACTTTCTCTTAGTAGAAAATTTTGCAATTGGCAAACATGCCAACATAATATCTGAACACACGCATACTTTTGAAATAGAAGGTCATCTATTAATACGAACTTTAGTCATCTTAGAAGCTAAGCCTAATTTAGCCTGGATGGGGCTTTATCCATCTACCTCATCAATCCAATCTTAGGTTTTGTAAGTTTATGGGAACCAATTTACTTTAATGTAGGAAAGGCTAAATATAGAAATATTCTCTAACAGCATATAATTCAGGACCAAGATTCTTAATCAAGCTTAAGGGAGTAGTCAGACCCTCTCAAAATTTGTTAAATAGTACAGATTTCATACATCAATAATTATTCAAATCTCAATGTTGATTATAAATCACATGTACCGTACATATATCAAGAGCATTTTAGACAAAGAAATATAACATATTGAAACTATTTCAGTAATTTTTGGGCTTTTGGATAGTTTGGTAATAGCAGTTGCAGTTTCATTTTATCCACCTTTTTGTCACTAAGGTGTCCAGGAGTGGGTTCCGAACTTGTCATTAATAAGTAGTAGCTTCATTTAATATTTGGTATTGTGTATAATTTATATGTATACAAATGATAAACGCTTATATTTACTTTTATTATGTAATTAGGCTTATCATTAAGTTTTGTGGGAACTGAATAACATGCATATTGAACATACTACGGCAAATTTTGTAACTATTATGTTTAAAGCGAGTAAACTAACATCTCTTTATTTATTGCATTATTCATGAAGTTTCAAACACACTCATCCGGCCCGGAGGACCAAAAAACGCGTTTTGTGAATATTGTTGCCTCTTGTATTCTTCCACAACTGTCGGCTTTTCAAATTTATTTTTTAGTGACGACTTAAGTTGTATAATTCCCTTATAATCGTGGTGCGCACTGTTTCGCTGCATTCCCATTGGACAATTTTGAAAAATTAAGACACTTTGTAGTTCGTCTGCCCTCACAAGGTTTCAAGTTGGAAAAACGAAGTCGAAAGTACACCGGCAAAGTTATGTAAGGGGACAAAGTGGGTCAGCACTTGATTGTCCTTGTACGGCATTCACTGTCCACTCTGTGTGGCAAGGCCGCAGGCAAGTACACCACAATAGACGTTCCACGGGTTGTGGGCAAACCTGAGTACGACGTGTTTAAAGGGGAATAATATTTTTAAAAAATGTCAAGAAAGTTGCGCGGGAATCCTCACGTTTCACAAATAATTTCGCCCATTTGTTTGTATATAACTTCGAATTAAATGTTTATTTGAAAATAATAATAAATTACCGTCAATTAATTAACGGTCACTAAACACACACACCCAGATCCGCGCGCACGTGCACGCATTTATCTGAAGTTTCCTTTCAGATATTCTCTTTACATTTCTGCCAAGGTTTGTTCAATCTCTTGAATTGAAATTCAACATATTTGCAGAAAACTTTAAAAAATTTACAATTTAGTTTTGTATATACACAATAAAATGTTTTTATTTAAGAAGATATTCTGAGGGATTATAATTTTGTTTATATCTTTTGTTTCAGGTATGTCTAAATGAAAAATTAATCCGCCAATTGCAATATATTCAGGTGATAATATATTATTAATCGTCAAAATAAAATATGTACGTATCTGTTACCTGCTACTTACCATTTAATGTTGATGTTAACTTTACACTTTAGAGTGAACTTCCTCCTGCGTTTTTTCGTTTCAAAATAGGAGCATTTTTCGACTTTTTATTGTGGTTATGAGATTTAACATAATTTGAGGACGTTTAAAGATGGTTTTACACTCTGGTTTTACTGGTTTAAATTTTGATATCGTGAAAAGGAAAATGTTTAAAAATGGTTGTAGTTTCATTACCTTACAAATTGTTATCATAGTTATTTTAACGCCCTGGTTAACAGACTATATTAGAAACGCTTAAAATTCATTTAAAATATTTTATAGTTTTAAAAGGCGAAATAAACAATTTATTTTTTGACGCCAAAGGAACTTGTTTTACAAGAAAGAGAAAGGTACCTTTCACTCAATTTCCAAACGGTTTAAGACGTTTGTTATAACGCCAGATATTTCGATTTTCTACAGCGCTTTCACTCTTTGCTCGACCTTTGGCTGACAAATTGTTCAATTAATAACAATTGTATTTGTAATTAAAAACCCTTCAGGGTTAGGTTTTGTAAACTTTAATATTGTTAATGGGTAGATGTGTTTGAGGTTCAGTTTGAGGTTTTGCAAGACGATTTTGTTTAGACCCGTTGGCATTTTCTTTTTTGGAGGCCTCGTGTAAATTCGAGGTGAAATGTACAGAGACAATAAAGTATGTGATTAGAAAAATTGTCCGGCCGTGACAAGGAGGGAGGGCTCAATGTCTCCGGGGGCCAATTGGTTTTGATTCTCACCGGCCGAAAGGCGACCTTTTTGATGTCTAACCCGGAAGACGGTGGATCTTTTGATTTACCTTCCTCCAGTACTCGGCCAATCCCTGGAGGAAGTGAAAATGGGGAACTGCGTGAGAATTAGTACCGCGGATCTTGGTTAATTGAGATGAAATCTTTCACAGTTCTCCGGGTAGTTAAAGCACCTAGGTTATCTTACGATCTCCTGGCGCGAAACCCGTTAAACTTCAGCGAAAAAGTGAATAATTTTTGATGAATCTATTAGTATAAATGAAATAAAATGACTAGTTTTACTAGTTGCTCTTTTAACAAGAAATTTTTTCGGCCGATCTTCAGAAATCGGCACAACAATTTTCTGCTACGTTAAAAGCATAAAGAATGTAAACAGAACGCTGGTTACAACATAAGGTATTCTACAGTTAATTAATTAAATTTGATAACTAGCCACAGCTAATTTAATGAACATATTTCTTATTATTAATTATTTTTTGGTCAAATAATGGAGAAAGATGAATATTTTAATTCATTTGTATTTTTACACTTCTGCAACAAAGAAATTGAATTTTTGAAGAACTTTTACAATGCAAAAGATGTAGTCAATAAGTTAGTTCAGTTAATAATTCTAATAACTAATCAGCAATCAGTAATCACCACTTTAATAAACAATTTCAGTATAAAATCACAGACGTAAGTTCATTTTGAGTTGGGAAGCGGTTGATTTTGTTTGTACGAAGTTTAATTTGATTTGGTTTTGTACAAAGCTAAATTTGATTTAGAAAATGATTGATTTGGTTTTGAAAAAATGTTCCATTTGATTCCAAACGTTTGACTTTATAAAATTCAATTTGATTTGGAATGATTAATTTCGTTTTGGAATGAAAGAGAGTTTTCATTTGTAGTTTGTTTCGAAAAAATCATGTCGAATTCGGTCTTGTTTGCAAGTTACAATTCGCCTTGAAAAGTTTCATTTAATTTTGAAAAAAGTTTAGTTTGATTTAGGAAGAGATCTATTTGGTTTGGAAAAAAGCTCCATTTTATTAGAAAATGTTTATTTAGCTTAAATAGGATTTTGAAACTGAATGGTTTAAAAAGCTGATTATAGAAAGGTTCAATTTTGTTTTGTAAAAGTAAAATTCGATTTTTTTAAAAGCTTGATATGATTAAGAAGGTTTGGTTTAGTTTTGCAAAAAATATCATTTGGGAAGAGATGTAATTGGTTTTGAAGAAAGTTCAATTTGATTTTGTATGAAAAAATCCAATTTGATTTGGAAAGTTAGATTCGGTTTCGAAAAAAATTCAATTTTATTTAGAATTTGAATGATTAAAATATTTCCAAAATTTGAGTTGTCTTTGAAAAATGCTATATTTTATTGAGAAGTTTGTTACCTTTCGAAAAGCTCAATTGGGTTTGGAAAATTCAAAACCGATGGAGTTTTGAAAAAAGCTTATTTTTATTAAGGAAGAACAAGACTTCCTAGGATAATTGCTTGTTAAATAGCTTGTTAAATAGCTTGTTAAATAGAAAATAAACACATAGCCCGTTTTATCAAAATAAATCGTAAGGTAAATTACAACAAAAGACTGGGGAAAAACTGGTCAATAGTTTTTAATTGTCGTACCTTTATTGGTCAGATTTTTATGTCCATCACCAATTGTCTACAATGAAAATGAATTATAACAACAATTAAAATACTTATATATATATCATATTATTACTTAGATAGTTAATATCATATTTCTTATTTGGGATAAAACAGAAATCCGGCCCGGAGGACCGAATGAACTGTTATCGGATGGTGCAGAAATTAAAATTTGTTCAAAGATTAGATTTCATGCTTATGTCTTAGATCTCATTAAAATCAAACTAAAAAATCTGCATGTTTGTAAGGTGGTTCGGCCGTGAAAAGAAACCTTGTTTAATTTAGGTGTGCCGCGGAAAGAGAAAAGTTGTTCAAGGTAGGACTTAGGTTCAGACTGAATCCAATACTGAAACCCTTCGTCCTCTGGTACAAATAAATAAATAATTTTAGAGATGTTACGAAGAAAAACTTTTTTACCGAGGCAAGCATAAAGATTTAACTTTTCAAAAACGAGAGCAAACTGAATGCTGACAATCATTGAAACATTTTTTCATATGGAGGTATAATCATACTATTTTAAGGGATAGAAGAAAAATCCGACCCGGAAGGCCAAGTGGTTGATTATAAATTGCTAACCTACAAACTGTATACGATTGAACGGTTTACATGAAGCAGATAACTGGAATCACAACAAAATATATTGTTTCTGTCCTTCATCACAGCTTTAATTATAGGTAACTTCTAGGAATGAAATTATGGCGTAAGAACGTCTTTTTTAACGAAGTCGGTCATGTCATGCTACTTAAATTAGAAAGTATCTGCCAGAACCCTTTATTATTCAAAGCCCTAGATAAAATTGGCAATAAAACTTTCTTTGTGAAACTTACAAGTGCATCATGACTTGTCAAAACGCCAGGGTTCCCGTCCGACCCGGTTTTGGCCCGATCCAGAAACCAGTGCCGGGCGCATTCCAATCCGAATCTTCTCCGAATAAAACATATTCGGTGACAATACACTTTCACCCTCTGACTTTCGAAAAACAAAAATATAAAGGCTAGCCCGTTCGAAAACGGAGCGAGGTATGGACGAAATACGTCTACTCTTCAGGAAACCTGTATAGAAAGGGATCACGATAGTGTAATTTCCATTTTCTAGATCATCTGCTTTCCCCGCCTCGTGTCACGACCCCTCCTGGCCATAATCCCGAGAAATTGTCTAGATATGGTTTGCAACGGAGGAAAATCATTTGGTCGGGAACTGTCCTTCCGTCCGGTAATCGCTACGGTGGTCACGCCATCCTAATTTAAACTTATGCAATGGCAATTTCATCTCATAATCTTTCGATATCGACTGCTGATAAGTGATATAACCGCAACCGACCATCATCGAGTATCCAAAAAGAAACGTCTGTTTCAATCTGTTTACAATTTTATGCCTATATAATCTACAATATATATCAAATACTGTGTGAACATCATGCCAATAAAACGCCATCGAATGTCTTCCAAATCATTAACAAATAAAGCAGTTATAAGAGCAGGACCCGTCTCACTCCAAAAATAAATCATAATTTTCACTGAAAGGAGTTTTCACCATCGCTTTAGGTTGCGTAATGATAAGGTGAGTTAAATATAATAACATCTTCGGCACCAAATAAGGCCATAAAGGTTCTTCGGACCATAAATATTTATTAGAAGATATGTAATATCGTTTTAAATAGATGGACGGTGATAAGCACGAAAAGGCCTCGGGGTGATTTCATCGTCGCTGTATGAGTACAACAGTCAAAGATCATCTGGTCGAGAAAGTTCAAACGAAAGTAATCCCCTCGGGGCTCTGTGTCCCTCCGGTTGTCATGATTTTCTATTTTTTTTCTTTTAAAATTTGCGACCAGGGGCCGAGAAAGAAATGACATTTTGAGTAATTTAGTGTGTGTACGGATTTTCGTCCATTTACATCGTTCAACGCCCCCTCGAAACCTTCATTCGTTCAGCAGTTTAAGGCCAGTAGTGAACCCGGAGGGCACATAATAAACCAGCTACCTCAATGTAAAGGATTAAGGGGTCTCGTGCGCATCGACTTTAAGTTGGTCGAGAGGTGAGTTGGGGAGTTTATAGTTCGGATGACCATCCATAAACCACCGTGAGGCTAGTGAGGTAGTAAGAAGTCATAAGTTCTGGCGGATTTACACGGTTCAGATTTTATACAAGTTAGTTGAATTTTTGTAGTCAAAACAGATTTCGGTCTTAAAAGTACCACTAACAGCTAGAGTTCTTCCTTGTTATGATGTGCAGTGTAGGACAAGTGGAATTATGCTTTGATAAGCTCAATTTGTTCTTGGATGTTTGTCTGGATAGAATATTCTATCTTCCACGTATGATGATGGTAAGTGAGCAGTGTTAATTGACACATAATAGGACCAGGTATGCTCTGTTATTGAACACCGGATTGTACTGTTGTAGCTGACAAGAGTGACAGTCACTCCAGTAGAGGGCTTGTGCAGTACATTCTTGCCACATCTCATTTTGAAGGACCAACCCTTTCCCAGGGTTTGAGTCTGTACAAATATCCTGTGTTTATAAACATAAATATATTATTTATTTATTTTTTAATACTGGTCAACCGCAGATGTATTTCTTGCAAGTGGGGAAAACCGCGTCTGGGGGTCTTCAGATAGTTTTCAAACCGCAGTATTTCCATTCTCTTCCCTCTTTCGACAAGGACTTGCTAAAGGGAACTCAGCCATAATAAATAAATCAAACCGGAATATGGCCGTGGCGTTTATGGTGGAAAAAACACGAGTCGGCCCTCGCAAATCGTTATCCGCGGTCGTTGCATAATCTGAGAAAGAAAATAAGAGAAAGGCCTGAAACAAATAAAAAGGAATTAAAGTATTTTCACTTAATTGTGCCCAACGTTAGGGCTTAAGAGTTCTTTAGGTGAGGCTAAGGAGTCTCCGAAATCAAAATTATGACAAACTGAATTTTCTGGTCTTCCCTGACCCACCCACCTTGCTGAACATGCCAGAAAAGACGATGGACAACTGCGATCATCATCCAAAAAAATAATTTGTGGTCAAATACTATTTATAACTTCACTAGTTTCGTGGTCCGCTTGACTAATTAACATCTTTAAATTAATTAAGGTTTTTAGTTGAGATAAAAAGTCAGTGTCACGAGTGGGATTCAACCCCAAGATCTTCGCAAGATACGCCACTTCCTCAACCTCTTGCGCTTCGCTAGCTCGACCCACTCGGACTGAAATCATCATGACGTAGCATTGTTTGACCTATGCCAATGTCCGTATTTCAACCTTGCAAAATTGATTTACTTAAACGAAATTTATAAAGAAAACTTACAATTAGTTCGATTTGCCATTTTTTATAAAAGTAAATTTTAGTCTCACGATTCTCGTTAATTTGTCTGCTCCATGCTGATTCTAAATTATCACTGTGCCTTATACATCGTTAACTTGATTGTCATGTCATATTTATGTTTAATGAATTGCAATCAATCATACCGTTTTTTGGTCTATGAGCACGATGGACTGTCGGCAGATACGTTTGGCCATTTTTGGACCGCTTTGAATCCCTGTGTTGTTAAACAAGTTTCGACGTAATCCGCTTCTAAACGCGCCGTTTTATTGTACATTCACCAGGTAATCCGAATTTTATTAAGCTTTTAAGAAGTTTCGACGATTTTATTGTCTCGTTTTCTGGTTTTGGATCTTTCAATTTTTATATTGTTGATAATCCGTGGATCACTGTTGCTTCAAAGCCCAAATCGTTTTGTTTTAAATATTTAAATTATGAAATTTTCCTAGTATAATTTGCAAAAATTAAAAGAAACCGACCTAGACCGTTTTCAGTGCAGAGTTTTTCAAAAGTACAACTTACGTCCTTGACATTCTTCCACCATCTCTTGGGGGGTCTTACATACATACGACACATAAGAAGTTTTCTCGTTTAATAATTGAATTAATTTAGAAAAAAAAACCGACGAGGAAAATTCAATTCCTGACTAGGCTTTTTGGAAAATCTAGTATAAAGTTAGATAATTGTTTGTTAAGCCAAAATTCGGGAAAATCACATGCAGGTTTTTCTCAAATACTTTTTACATTTTTAAAATTATACAAATATTAATAAAAATTAAATTATTTTTAAAAAACTATTATTGAAAAATCGTGAGATGCGGTCTGGTGTGTGTAGGTTTTACATTTACAATACTTCATCGTGACAACGTTTCGATCTTTATGAAATGATCTTCAGGGCCTTGGTTTTCAAACATTATTTAAATTCAACAAATACATGTAGGATGTGGAAAAAAGTTAATTTATAGAATGCAATTTTTTTTATCACCACACATATATAAAAAACATTTTGTATTTTGTGTTTAATGCAGACTGGCTTGCTAGGACAACAGTAAAAAGGGGAATATCCCAGCACAATGTTAACGTATCCGTCCCTGACACTGAACACCGTTTTTTTGTCATCTGAGTCAAAACATGCACATAAATTCCATACTACGTGGAAAGGAATCCAGCTGACACCCCTGGCTCGACCTTCACTCGGTAGTCTTGTTTGATTTATTTCCCATAAGAGTAATATCGCAGATAGTAAATTACATTAAACAATAAAATATGTTATGGACAGCATACTTCAGAAAACGAAATATTCCAAAATCCATTCCGTAATTTTAAAAAAAATGAACGAGCTTTAATTAACAAATAAATCCAATATGGCACGCCATAAATATTAGACTTTTAAGCACATTTAAAAAAAAGTTAGCCTTCAAACTCGTTTCACAACAATTTATATTCTATCTATAAATAATAGTTTGTATTTACGAAAGAGTAAGAATAAAAATAGTTATTCGGGTCCGTCCTTTTGTAGAGAAAAATTGAAACAAAAGCCCTACAGAATCTTCAATCCTGTATAATTATGCTCATTAGATTTGGGTATGATTTTTTATAACTGTTGTTTATTATAAAATAATAAATTTAATATGTGCAAATATGTTTATAATATATTATACTCAATAATAGAAATATACAATATCAAAACATTTCGTAGAGTATAAATATATTTTTATTTTATCAATAATAAAAGTAAATAGATAATCTTTGCAACCAAGAAGAATTTTCAAAATTTCGGAATAAAAAATGTATTTCTATATTTAAAAATATACAATTAAAAGGTAAAGGCGTGGTTTTGAGAGAAATATCATTTATAAAAATTTTAAAAGATAAAATATTTCCAGCAATTGTCCTATTGGGATGAGTACTAAAGCTGACCAACAGCGATGATTAAAAACAACTATAAAATTTAATTATATCGTGAGATGAAGTCTGGTGTGATGTAGGTATCAGAAAAACATTTTCTTTGTCGTGCCAACGTTTCGATCTTTTATTAAGATCATCAGGGCTCAAAGGGTTTGTCTTCTGGGTAATTGTGCCAATCTTGCATGTCGTGTTGAGAATGCCCGGGTTTTTGACAATAAATAAATTATAGACTATTTAATATTATTTTTCATTTCATTCTTTTATTATCTTTTATTCTACTTTCGCGAAAATCGTAAACGTGCCCGTTTAATTTTTAGATTTTTGCTAGATTTATCAAATTCATTTGGTTTTTATTTAAATATAGGATTAGTCAATAATTAATCCAAGCTCCGGCAGACGTTTACCTTGCCGTATTAAGTTTATTTTCTTGTTTGAATTATATTTTTTTTTCTTCTTGTATGCAATAAACTTTATTATTATTATTTAAATATAACTAACATAGGAAAGGGTGGTTCTTTGTTGAAGAATTTATTGTAAAGAATTGTATGCTAGATATTTCAGAAAATAAGATAACGTATGTTGTTTTATGTTGGCAAATAAGTTGCACAGTGTCCTAAAAAATTCAAAATAGCAAATGATTCTCACTCAGGAGTTGTTCATTATCAATTTCTGTCTGAATGGAAATGTGCATTTTGTTTTTTATGCTCCCTGTTTGAATTTTTTATTTGTTTTCTAAATAGACTTACTTTCTAACAACAGTTTGAAAACGGTATCACTCATTAGCACAAATAAGCCGTGCTTATTTTAAAAAAGAAATGAGCCGTTCCCCTTTACTTTCCGAGAACGGATTGAAAGAATGTTACCGGGTGAAAAATCCTTACAGTCAAGCCTATCATTTTGGTCACTCGCCGGCGATTTTAGATAATTCGTTTAATTGGGGCGGGATCGTTTTGTTTTCAAAGAAGGGACTCGGTCTCCGTCTCGGCCCGATATCGGGTCGCCTTATTCTCCCGGAGGAATCCGGGGATCCGGTTATGGGAGTGGTCACCGTGCACCGCTCCGGGCTACACGGGCCGATCACAAAAGCTAGAAAGTACGAACTTGCATCAGGCAGAAAGTGAACAAGGTCTTGTCTTTAAAAGAATTGCGTCATTTATAAAACCAAAAATTCTTGTTTCCAAATATTCAAACAAAATGAGTAAAAATTATTAAACTACTCAATTATTACATATGAATACATTACAGTTATCAATAATGTGAACTACATTAAACGAGGGGTCGTCGGTGGTCGCGACGGTTTAGGCGTTGAAACGACGCCATCACTGTAAAGTAAATCTCCCGAGTTCGAATCCAGCCGCCTTGCTTACAAATGGGTTTTTCAAGCACTCTAACACACCGGCACCCTAAGGGTTTATATGACTTCTACGAAACGAACACAATCAAAGATGGCGGGGTCTTTAGATAATTGGTGATTGCCGTTAGACCATGAAAATTTGGGCATTTCCTATTTTTCAAATGTAACTAAATGCAAATTAAACAAAATACAAACAGATTTATTTTCTTACTTGTCGTTTAAATGAGTGTGTTTTTAAGTGTTACAATCAGTACTTCATAATAAATGTTACAGCCAATATTTTAATTGTTATTCTCTGGCATTGATATTAGTAGTGAAATTAGATAACGCTAAGTTACAACGCAATAAACTAAACAAAAGTATTAATTAGATTGAAATTAGTAAAGTAATCGTGCCATGGTGATTGTTCTTCCCTCTGTTGTCCTTTCTGGCTAGGTCTATGCTGCTGCTCAGGTAGGTGGAGATTCATGGCGAGCAGGGGCCGAGGTGACCCTCGATTGGAGTGCCGGTCGGGCAGCGTGGCGATTCTGGTTAGATGGGTTGCGCGCATCTCTTTCCGACTTCTCGTTTGCTGCGGCCCTCAGCTTCGGTGGCTCAGCCCAATTCATTCTTCGTGCTGGCAGTTTTGATTTTCTTTGTATCCATGCATAGATAGGTAGAGGACGGGAGAGTATGCTTCGTCAAATTTTGGTATGCCGGCGTATGTGATAAGGAAGGTTGCAAGGATTACTAAGTATGGAATGGCTATATTATTACTTTTACTTATACTATATATATTTTTTAACCTTAAACGTTCAATTTCACTTTTTCATGCAGTTTTTTAAATGTAATAGACGTTATTTTAAACAATTTATTATTAGTAAACTACCAACTTCAAACGAGATAAATAACCTTAAACAATTTATAATAATGACTTAAATTTTAAAACAAAATATATTCGTTATAATATTTATAAATGAATTAATGATATTTAAATAAAAAATTAAATTAAAACTTTTTTTTTCTTACAAAGTAACAATTATAAACAGCGTAGATTAATGAAAGGGGCTTACTCACGGAGACTGAAACGTTTCGTTTTACTTTTTTTCCTAATTACTATTTTGCATGCAACAAGGATGGTAGAGTCTTCACCAGCGAGCAGATCACCTCTGTTCTACAATGTTTACTTATTCACGGCCTATACTCGGCCCCTCCTTTTCTTAGGGCTTTATCACCTCGCATGTACATCACCAATCGAAACTGCAGCGTGGCAATTTAAAATTGTGACGGACCTTAAGATGGGATCGTTACAGACATATAATGAAAATGACCTACCCTAGAAAGTGACCACCTTTTCACTATCTCATCCATAATTTTTTGTCTTAGTTGTATAATACTTCAAAATATTGCCATGTCCCAACTATGTGTGGAATTATTTAAAATATGTCTATATCATTAATTTCAAGTTTAACGGAATATAACCAGTGAATTCCGCTTAAAGTATGTTATTTCCATCCCCTCAGACCCCCTAGTCAAGTGTGAAAATTTCCTTTCTCCGACCAAATTGTTCAGTTTCGTTTTCAGCATACTGTGAGGTGTGCCTCGCTTTGGTTCTGGCTCAATGGGTGTGACTCCTGATTCTTCTTTTAGACGTTTTTCATCTATTTCATTTACCTCAAACCACTCATAACCTGTCATCCAAATCTGGGTCACCTTGTTATCTTTCTCCAGACATTTGAGAGGCTTTATGCGCCGACCTGATATTAGATTTTTAAGTTTCATCTATTCCAGATAAATCTCAGAGCTTTGCTACAGAGAAATTTGCTCTTTTTTAAATATGAAATTTCTTTGAACTTCTTGTTCCAGCTTAGGTCGAAAAAGGAAGAATGCAGACGTCTACAAACTGTTCCTATGACGATGTTAATGTTCATAACGCCAGATATTTCATTTTTAACCATCTTTCTAATTTCAATCCATAAATAAATAGCCTTCATTGTTCACTAACAATAAGTTATAAGAATTTCAAACAAGCACTAAACGAGCAATGACCTTTTGCAAAGTTTGACCCCGACTTGCTCCCGGCCATTTGAAAAGGTTATTCGTCTTGCTTTGTTCCCATCTTGCTTTTGGACACGTCTAGTCGTTCTTTACCCATCCTTCATCAGTAGTGCCCAGTCGGAAACGTTTTATGTCCGTTTGATGTCGTCCCGCAATATGACCAGCCCAATTAGAGTTTTATTATGGCCACTATTCTCGTTTTATTCCGGAATTCTTCGTTTCTCTTTTTATGCCGTCGTTTAAATCCTGATTTGGATGGATGGATACAATGGTCACCACGGACTGGAGGAGTTCCCTCCTGATCACTGCAGCTGTTCAGCTTTTGTACTATACCTTGGCTCCATTTTTGGGGAAGGGCTCACAACACAAACCTGATTTGCTCTTCTTTATAATTTTCTGTGTTGTTTCCACCATTTCTATTATTTTATTAATCGGCGGTGAGGGAGTAAATTATAATAAAAGTGGTGCAGGAAGTGTAAAAGGGAAAACCTTTCTATTTGCAACTGCTAGGATTTTGGGAATTTTCGTGAAAAAGGATGCTTCAATATTTTTTCCGTGATCGAAAACTTCCGCAAATGTTTTATTCTGTGTTCGGGATGAACTGTTTCTTGCGTCCTTAAGTCTTGGCTGTTATGCCTCGCTTTGGACATTTGTCATTAGAACTGTCTTTTTAGTACTTATACAGCTCTGAATTTTCACCATGTCCACTAAAAGCAAAATAAAAATATTTACTAATTTATTGTATTTAATATAATTTTGCTGCAAATATTTTGGACATCTTGGGGTATGTTGAAAACATGTATTTGAACCTGTAATTTGAAGGTTTCTGAAAATTTTATTTTTTATTTATTTTTACGTGGGTTCGCAGCAGCAGATTTCCTTGGGGTGCCGGTGTTTTTGAAAAAACCGATTTGTAAGTATTGCAGGGCCGCTGGATTCGAACCCGGGACCTTAACGTTACAGATATGAACGCCGTGTAAATTAACCCTTGCCACCGCCGCCCGCTGACTTTTTATTTTGTCTTTTCCAGAAAAGCATAACATTTTTAGGAGATAATGAACATATATGTATAATGACTGCAAAAGATGCTTTCAAAAAGTATAAAAAAACTAGAAAAAAAACTCTAATTAATCTTCTTACTCAGGCCTGTCTTTCTATTTTAGAAATTCGTAATTAACATTAATTTGTAGTAAAATATTTAAAAAGAAAATGTTGCTGTTATTACACACTGCCGAATGTTCTTTTATTTTGAACCTGCTGGAAAACGGTTTATAATCTGACTTGGGACGGGCAAAGGAATTCGTTGCCGAGTAGGATTCTCCGGGTCCAATCTCTATTGAAAGGAGAGAGGAAAAAAGGTAAAAGGATAAAAGAGCGGATTCCCTTTTAAAACGACTTCGTGAAGCCCGGAGCGGTATCGTCTACGTATAAATATATCCACAGCAATTAAACTGCCTCGGATATTATAGCTTAGAAGGATAATGCGGGGCTTCGGAAATTCTCATGAGATCCCCTCTAAACGCGAAATCGGGTTCTGCGCTGCAGTTTTTTATTTTTTTATTCTTTGCTTTAAAAGTACTTACCCTTTCGTGGGTAAACGACACCGAATCGTTGAAGAGTTGCTTCTTCCCTTTGGAATCCATTCATCGACGCTATTTCCCCAATTTACCCGGTTTATAATAAGATTTACAAATTTCTGGTTTTGAAGGCAACCTCCAATTAGTTCGTTTCCTTCCTTCGCTCACCGACCTTATTTCCGCATCCTCCCTCATTGTGTACGAGTTGGAGGCGAGAAAGGTTACACGCGATCGGAAAAAGCGATATAGCCGAGCTGATGACACGATTCTGTTTTATAAAAAAATAGTTTGTTTTCACTTGAATGGGTTAATTTAAATAAAAAGAAAAATGCTAGACGGGCACGGTTTAAATTGTCCCAGGAAACATAAAATGTATGTTTTCAATGTCCACAGAAAAAAAAAACAAGTCCACCATATACCTAGCTCTAGTTCAGAGCATTGTTATTGCTTAGAAAAATCATATGTACAAATAAAATAGTCAATAAAGATTTCTGTTCTGTGAACTATTTTTTTCGTGTTATATAGGCCTTTTAACTAGATGAGTCAGTATGTACAATTTCTACAGCAAGAAGAACCATACTTAAAACGCAAATACTCGTTAGAAATGATATTTCTTAGAAAACTCATAAAAATAAATAAAACAGCCAATAAAAACTTGTAGAGAATAATGAACAAATTTATCGTCATAGTAGATATGTACGAAGTCGAATGCAAAAATAAGCGTATCCGAGTTAGCATACCATAAAAATTAAACATTTGTAGAAAAGAATCAACACAATTTTCTCCGTGTTATATGGGTGATACATGTTGAATTAGCTTGAAGAAGGATATAGAAAAAGCAAACATACGAGAAACCTCAACATCACTCCATCCGTATTGATATCTCTTAGAAAACTATATAAATAAATTAAGGTTTGAAGTTGAGATAAAAAAGTCAGTGTCAGAGCGGGATTCGAACCCACGACCTTCGGCTAAATACGCCGCTGGTCAACCACTTGAGCTATCGTGACTTCGATCCACTCGGCCACTAACTTCCCATCTCAACCCCATCTTTTAAATTTTCCCTCCTTTTTGCCATTTTTTCTAATTGGTCAAGCGCACCACGAAACCTAGCGAATATATAAATAAATTTATATGCTATTATAATTATATACTATAAGCACATATAAATATATATACAAGTCATAAAAGTACTTTAGAGAATATTGAACAAATCATTCGTATTATATGGGTATTTAGTGGTTTAGTCGGCATGTAAGATGTCTACAGTAAAAACAACCAAATAATGATCACAACTAGTTTATCAGCAGTACTACCTATGAGAAAAATAATAAAAATTAAATGTGCGATGTTTAGTTTGTGGAATTCTTTTCAGATACTACATGTATTTGTAAAATTTAAACGTTGTTTATAAAACCCAGGAATAGATCTCAATAAAGATCGAAATGTTGGCACTGGAAAGAAAATGTTTTTCTAAAACCTACGTCAAATCAGACCGCATCTCACAATCTCAAAATAATAAAAATAAATAGAACAGTCAACAAATCTATACTGCTCTGAACTAATTTTTCTGCTCTTTGTAGTAGTGGCTTAAAACATGTGCAATCTTCACAGGAAAACCAATAAAGACTTCAAAATTAGTCTATTTATCTTTGAGAGAAACTGTTAAACAAAATAGTCAATAAGGACATACAGAACAATGAACAATTATTTCATCGTGTTATATTGAATGGTAGTATATTGTGCGGTTAAGTATGCTTTCTCTTCCTTGTAATCTCGTTTTACACATTTAGTCATGTGTCAGCCAGTTTTAAACGATTTACCCAATTTTTCATTGCGCTTTCACTATTTAAATTAATTCGTGTCAAACCGCCGGCGGGTCGGAACGGCTGCGAAGGGTGATCTGCAAGTTTGTGCCTCACAAACTTGCCGACCGCATCGACTTAAATGGACCGGTTTTTTTTTTACACTCGAGATCTGGATGCACTGGTTGAATTGGCTTTACCTACATAATCACAGGAGGTGAAGAAAACCGATGATACGCCGTTCTGTATATTAGGAACACGGCTGCAACAAAATAAAAAAATATGTCACGACGAGGTAAAAATTATCAAGAAGTCTGATGAAAATTTATTGTTACTTGAACGTGAAACCTGTGAAACCACGCAGGACAATTTAAAAAATTTACGAATTACGTCAATTATTGTAGTTTTACTTAGGTACAATTAAAACGGAAGCGTTTTAAGGACACACCGTAATCGTCTGTACACATTATCCCAGATAATTATTAATTTTAATTATTTTAGTTAGATTTTATTTATTTCATTCTTCCAAAAGAGTTATTATTTTCTACCTATTACTTTTTTAAACACAAAGTCGACAACTTTCTTAAAGAATAATTTTTATTAAAACTATCAAACCAGCAATAAATCAAGTACATTAAACGTCCCTCGTTAGAATAACTATTATTGTTGAAAAATTCATGCCACATCTTTAAATTATTTCTTAATGTGCAGATAAAATTGGAATCTGGATGGAAACAGTGGATTGTGAAAATTTCATGATGTATGAGGTTTTATGTTATGTAAGTTTTCAAATTTATGAGATTGCGGGCAACTCGTTCTGAGATCATGTGTCGCAACATATCGTTTATGAGCTTTTCATTGTGAAACTTTGTTGATCCTCAACTTCATTCTTCTTGTTCTGGTTTGAGACCGCAACTAATTGCCGTCCAGGGCCCGAATTTGGTTGGGTTTTTTTGTGCAACCGCCGTTCTCGTCCCGTTTTGGCCTGTAATAAACATCTTGGTGGCTGTGATAAAATTCCAGCAAGTGATTATATCGCAATAGAAGATGATTAGTCTCGAGGAAGAATTGGAAGAGAACAGTGATTTACGGTCCTTGGAAAGTACAAAATTGAAGGAAGCGAGTTCACCGTAGCAGAAAAACTACGTATCCTTGTTCTGTTTCCGTTTAGTTTGATTTTTGACTTTAAGTGAGTTGCAGTTGTCCTGTGCAAAAGCAATACGTAGAAGCCCCGCTACAACGAAATCAGGCACAACAAACCCAAGGTTTTTGGTACAGTTTACATCGTCTTTATTAAATCAGAACATCGTTAAATTATAGGATTTACTATTTTTCTATTTTTCTTACACACCCGCTCTCTCTTCCTCTCTCTCTCTCTCTCTCTCTCTCTCTCTCTCTCTCTCTCTTCCTCTCTCTCTCCCTCCGACTAACTAACTATTAGAATTATGTTGTGCTTGGTTATTTTATTTCACATTTTCAAAATAAACTTTATAATGTTTCCAGATAAATAAAGTGACAGATTGAACCCAGAGCTCAAATGGGCGTTCGGGTCTAATAATTTAAAGAAGGAAAATAATGAAGTAGTAAGTAGAATCTGCATCATGATTGATAATCTTGGCATCCGTCGGCATTTGTGCCAAGTCGACGAATGAAATTTAAACGCTTTGTGCTTCACAAAGGCGACCGACGCCGTCGCAATGCCATTCGTGTAAAACTGACATCTATCATCCTGGATCAACCTTGGTGGATGGCATTAACGCGCCGGGGCGTTTTTTTTTCCTCCGCCCGCCCTATCATTTTATCATTTGATAAAAATCATGATGATGGGAACGATCCAGTCGCAGTGAGACGTTGGAGGTACTGTTAGAACTGGGCTTACGCTGATAATCTCTCTCGTGATCAAGACGTGATAGAAGAAGAAAATATAAAAATACCAGATGATTCATAATTTCGCGTAGGCGTCTTTGTTAAGTACCTCACCGTTAACTGTCATCCTGCATACCGTTATAATTTCGTACAACTGGTCTAATTTTTTCCCTGGCACTTAAACTATCATTTAAAAATTACGCTCATTTTTTGAAAAGTAAATCAACAAATGCACATTCTAACCATGATTGGTACGCCAAAATAAACAAAAATAAACAAGAAAAGTGAAAGAAGGTGGGTGGAAGCTCATCAGTATGACAAGGAAGTATACATTACCATTTTTGAAAGCTAAAATGGCCTTAGTGACTGCCAAATTAGTTTTTTCTTTCAATCTGTCGATGGTAATTTTGCAAACCTTATTTTAAGTACAAACAAAGCACTTTGTCAAGTAAACAGGTCTTTTCTTGTAGAATTTTGTTTATCCGTCGGGATTAATAGGAGTGCTTGGATTTTGCTGGCCCTCCAGAACTCTCTCCTCCTAACCATGAGTATTATAAAAATAGGAAGAAAGTTAATTTGGATTAATTGTACTTTCGGAAAGTGCAGTTAGCAACTTAAGTCTATTTGCTTTAACGACTGGTCCATTTCAGAAATTACCCCGAGCTATGTAGATGCAAGTCTTCAATTATACCTAGATGAGTACGAGGAAATATTTCAAGATTTGTAAATTTTATGGATGCTTAAAAATTTTACTTATTCCTATTCTATACGTGGATCACTACCATCGAATTTTGTATTTTAGAACAAAAATCATTTTGATGCATTTTAAAACACTTTGTGGGCTTTAGATTATAGATGCTCTGCATTGTACTCGTCATCGTCAATACTTTTCTCTTTTAACCTGTTGTCACTTTAGTTTACTTACTATCTTTGCATCTACAATAAAGGAAAATTTAATATTAATAATTATAAAAGTGATGTGTACAAACAGATTAAAGGCATCAGCATAATACATTTTATACCTTCAAATTGAACCATCTAAGATTCCGTGCGTGAAATTTTTTTTACAATTATTGCCAAGGTATCATCAGCACTGTTTAAGAAATTGCGATTTACTTGTTCTTACGTGGAATGGTTCTGCACCCAAAAGATTTCCGTCATTTTCAACGAGTTTCGATCGTGTCGGAACGCCGGCCCATTATGTTGGTGAGGACGGTGCCTTGTAATTATCTCCCCTCGTGAGGGAATCTCCCGGTCTTATTTTTATTTCGATTAATTGTGAGATACCTGATTCTGCGAAAGAAAGGGTCCTGCGATTGTTTATTTAACATTGGCTGGTCCTTACTTTTTACAGTGGTTAACATGCAAATTGGTCTTTTTTCAGGCGTACAAAAAGGCAGTCGAAGGAGGTGGTAACGTGGAGAACTGGCTGGTGAGGGAGCCAGGAACTGAAATCGCCCGGACGGGCCCCAGGATCGTCGGGCACAGTACGAGCAGGCGTAAAGTCACAGATACAGAAGACACGCTCAAGAAAAAAGCTGTCGATTCCAACGGGCAGGTCGTCCTTAATACCAGCACCGTCAAAGAACATGAGGAAGTGTGTATCTGAAATAAGTAGACAATTTATGTTATAATTTTAAGATTATTACTAATATCATTGAAAGATTTAACAAAGAAATGATGATTCACGTGCACAAGCATGAAATTCTCTTAATTACTTTAATGAATTATCTATTGTATGTAAATATAGCATACATTTAGACTGTTAGGAAGTATTATATGAGTTTAATGTTTTACAGGTGATCGAGGATCCGGATGGTGACGACGCTAAAAAAGGAAACGATAAAAAGGAGCTGCATTATTCGAACACCAAGGATCAGGAATTTGTCGATTATACCGTGAATGGTCAACCTGCGGCCAGAGAGATGAGGTACGATGCTGAAACAACGGAGGTCACCCGGCACGGGGACGGCGAATGGGACAGTCTTTCCGCCAGGCTCCGCAAGAACAGGAACAGGTTCTTGAAAGGTCTCGAAGACGATAGGAAAGACGCGTTAACGAAACGACCCCTGGACTTCCATCAGGAGGAACGGACAAGAAAGCTCGAGACTTCAAAATGGCTGGAGCACCATTTCGGCAGCGAATCCACGTCCAGATCGAGCAAGGACTCGGAGGACGAAGGACCCCAGACGAGCTTCATTAACGTCACCATGAAATCGGCCAAAGACCCCAAACCGAGCAAGGTCTTCCTATCTTCTCCCGAACCGGAAAAACAGTATTTCAAAGGAGTGAGCGAGTGGAAGAGCGAGGAAAGGAAGTTCACGAAATCTCCCAAAATCGACGGGGGTGTGCAAGTCTTGCCGACCGGGCCGAACCACACTTTCAACAGCTCTCCAAGTCCTCCGTACGCCGCTAGTCCTCTCAACGGGCATATGTCACCCAGTCCTGCCCTGAACGGAACGAAGTCGCCGAGCCCGACTTACAACCGTTCAAAGTCTCCGAGTCCCCCTTTCAACGGAGTCAGCAAAAAATTTCCGAGCACCCACAATCTGGAAAGGAGCAGCCCGCTGCACGGTGAAAAATACACGAAAACGACCAACTACTACAAGCACGAACGAACCACTTCCCCGATTGATAGGATTTCGCCTCAGTACAACGGTCATTCCAGAGGTGGATCTCCATCGACACATTTATTAACTAACGGGAAAATTACTCCTACCCGTGATTACACCCCTCCATCAATTTCGCCACCCCCAAGAAGGAGACATCATAAAATTGAGGTGAGTTGATGGTTGACCTAAAAGAAAAAACTTATTTACATTCATTCATCATTTTTATTTGTATTTTATATTGTATTTGTATTTTTCAAACACTGAACACAATCTAACTCAGTAAAGAACATTAGAAAAATCGTTAATTCTTCTTGATTCTTCGGTAGGTCTGAATCTGTAAATGGCGAAAACCATTCTGCTACTTTTAGTTTAAATAATTGCTATATCACTATTATGTTTTTATGGTTAAACTGCTAAGTTAGAAATCTATTCTAAAGTGGTTATTTGTTTAACAATGCAACATTCAATATTGAATTTAGGTTTTTGGTAAAAGTTTGTATATATAGAATTTTCGTCTGTTTATAAAAAAAATTGCCGAAAAATCTCATCTAAAAACTCAAAGAAGAAAAATAAATAATGTAATATATAATATTGAGTTTTTCCTCGATGTGTCTCACAAAACGAAGGCGTGCCGTGCCTTGGATCCATACAGAGAGCGTGTAGGCATGTTGCCGGAGTTAAGAATGGTTCTCGGACACGGTAGCGAACCTCAGGGTCCCCTGTTCAGCGTTTTAGGAGAATTGGGATTTTGTATTGTATGTAACTGACAAATAAGTGTTTTGTTTGAGGAGTGTATTTATTAGAGTGAATGGGGAAGGACTGATAGTGGAACAGTATCTCCATCGCAATATATATATATATATATATATATATATATATATATATGGTCTAAAATGACCAAACTGTCGGATGCCCCTTAAAAAATAAATTATCTTGTTAAAAAAATATATAAACCAAAATTTTTATCTAAAATAAATCAGTAGTTTATTTCTTTGTTTTACAGACTATAAGTATGAGAGATTATGTGATGAAGTAAAGACATGTTTAAACAAATAATTATGACCACCAAAGCTGTTTATCTTCTTTAAGCCTCGTGTTGGATGTTTTTCACACAATAGAATATATTTCTTGTCTTGTTGCTTAGAATAGTTAATTCAGTAACGCAGAATAGCTTTTTCCTGTACAAGCTTTATTAACTATAAAGAAGCAGTAAAACCTTGATTTCTTGACAACTCACCGAGTAATTCTTTGGATTGAAGAGAATTATTCCTGTTTGTTATCTATTTTAAGATCTGATGTCATTGTTTGTCTTGAACATTGTTATGAAAAAATAGGGTCTGCGAAATTAGCCTTAAGTTACTCGGCTATCGCGAAAAATAGCACCGTTTGATCAGTTTAACACACGCTTAGCTTAGTATTTCAACCCACAATTAATTTTGAAATACATTCTGGTGTGCTAAACATTCTTTTATAACTTTCTCACATACAACATAACTAATCTAAACGTTTGGGTACTCAGTATTACAACCATCGGCTCTTTTGTACTATACATTCACTTCAATAAATACATTTACTTTAAGAAAACAATAAACCTCATATGCACTAAGTACTATATATAATAAAAATGTCTTGGTTACTCAATTACTCAACAGCTTAAGCACGATTTTCATATCGGATTACATTCCTACATCTATTTTCATAAATCAGCTTCTGCATTAAAATGTTTCCACTTGATGCAACCATTAGATTTATTTATTTACTCTGCAATCTAATACATGGCTTGACAATAGTCGAAGGAACAATTATATTTTATTGCACCACTGTACTTTTATTGTTAACGGAAACTGTTTCCCTGGATTTTTATATAAAGATTGTGTTCACCTTGAAGATTTTTTATGATTGTTATTTCATTCTAGACCTAGTTGTGCAATTATTAAATATTAAATAGGTTTACGACATAACTAATGTCAGCTAATTATTAGATGTAGCCACCCTGGTTATTTATTTAATGCTTGTGTGGGTCTAATATCCTTATAAAACAATAAAAAGTGGTTTATACAATTTCTCAGTACAACTAGTTAAAATTGATAATTAGTACAGAATTAATTGTCTCAGATTTGATTCTCCATTGCTTTGGTATTGTACAAGGGATTGATACGATTCATATGTGTGTGTGTGTTGTGTTAGGCTGGGTATGTTGTAATCAACTACTAGATCATAATTAAATATTAAATTATTTTTTGCACTATTTCTTCGTACATCTGGTAACAAAAATCATTACGTTTTCAACCATCCACTATATTTATTTTATAAAACGCGCGTGTTTGTCTATATATCCTCATAAATTAAGAAAATTTTTATTATATTATTTCTTAGTAGAATTTATTTTATACATGCGTCTATGTGTTGTGTGTTTTCCTACTCCAATTAATCCTTTTTAATCGGGAATTTCTTCTGGCCCATTCAGATCACAGGTACTAATCACTGCTTAAGATAAATAATAAATAGAAATATATAAATAGTCGTTTAATTCGTAATAAAATATACAGTAGTAAAATGGATACAATTAATATATTGAGATTAATTAAACATAGCATTTAATTTTTATTTCTTCATTCTCTCGTTCATTTTTATTATATGTAAGGTTAAAGATTGCTATGTTATAAAGTTAAAATTTGGTGGAGTGATATAATAATGAAGGAACTTAATAAGTTAACCAATTTCAAACGTACATTCAGTTGAACAAATTTTATTATTTTTAAGTGTTAAAACTGTTAAAGTGCAAAAATATACCTAATAACTGTGTTTCAATGTCATTTAATGTTAACATATTATTTAAAAATATCCCTGTTAAAGAATGTAGTCAAATAATAAAACGAAAACGGAGAACGAATTTTTAAAAATTGATATAATAGAACCCTTAAATAAATGATCTAATTATTGTAAATTTAATAATAAATTTTAAGAAATGAAATGCTTACAACGGGCTTTCCATTATTCCATTAGGCCGAAATATTCATTGATAACTTTGAAAAAATCTTTTCAAATCAAATAACAAATTAATTAAAATATTCCATTTTCTAGACGATACTTTATGTATATCGTCGGGAACAGTTGAGGATCTAAATGAATTTCTACAATTAATTAATTCTTTGCACCTTAGTATAAGTAAGTAAAGAAATAAGTAAAGATGGTTGTTTAAATTTTTTAGACTTAAAGCTGTTCAAAATAAATAACCTAATTGAGAAAGACATATATAGAAAACCCACTATGATACCAGCAGATTCTTTTCTCCCGTGAAAAGCTGGATCTATTTGGCACATAGACCCTATGTTGAAAGTCCCATTACCACGTGTTAATTTCTACAAAAAGAATTACAAATAAGTAAAACCATAGCGAAAACAATCATCATGAAATATTTATCGATAGGTTGTCAGTATAACTAATTTTAAAAAATGAATAATTTGACTCAGCCACTCCACCAAAAACGTATCATATGTTTTCATTGCTTGCCATACAATAGTGAACTATAAGAAAATAAAAATTACAAAGAACTTTCCTAAATTCAAAAGGCAAGTAATACCCCATCTAAAGCAAACGTTTTCATATTTATCAGCTTCCGTATTTCATGCATGAACAAAACGTGTGGTGTGTGTGTTTGTGTATGTGTGGGCGCGTGCGTATGTGCGTGTATTTATATTTACTATTTATTGTTATTTTTGAATGATAAAATTATTACATTTCTAATCTAAAGTTCTATTATATTATTAAACACAGTGAGATTTTTTAATGGGTTTTTCATTTTGCAGGTACTAATTAAAACTGTTTATTACTATATTTATTTACAATTTTATCATTTGAAGTTTGAATTTTGCACGTAGATTACGATTTATATTCGTCTCACTATTATATTAGTTGACCATTTTTTATATCTAGAGTAAAACGATCACTTCATTAATCTGTTTGTTTTAGACCAAGTTCCATAGAATAAAAAATTTATTTGTAAAGAATATTGTTTAATAATGTTACTTTAAGAAAACGATAAAATATACACAGACATACCATAAAATTACCTTTTCACATACAGATCTTATCACAAGTCTGACTTTTTTAAACTTTCCATAACAAGAAGCGTAGAATTTATAGGACGAAACAGTAAGAAAGTGTGGTTTTGCATTTTCATAGAGGGAGTTTTGATGTGGACAGCCACTTAAGATAGTTCTGGGCCTCTGAAGCAGTAAAACGGTCGGGCCGTAAAACGAAATGGACATAGTAAATTTCACCCATATCATCACAGCAAATAACGGATCTCGTTTTAGAACGGAACGTCTTTTATGCATCTGCTTGCTAAAACGAATCGCAATAAATTCAAACCGAAATCGGTCCAAGGTTTTCTCTTTTTTTATCAGTTGTAACGTGTTTTTTGGTTTTGATACCTCAAGGTACGCTCAATATGATTTCACTCCGAAAAAAAATTGATATTTTGCAATATAATTGGAAAGCGTTCGGAGTGATTGTATGCTGATATTCGTCGAGATAAATAAGTCAAAGGAAATTAATGTCTTTCCTGCTTTATTTAGGGGCAGGTTTTTTCCGTATATAAAGACCCTTTGTCATGGGTACACCTTGTAATTATAAAACAATACTTGAGACTCAAGTATGTAAATTCACAATATATATGTCTTTAAGGTTGATTAAAATTCATAATACCATCCTGATTCATTTCAAGTCAAAAGGAGCACGGATCATGAAATTGTAATCTTTCACAGTCCGATATGAATTGGCGATTGTCTTGTCGAAAAATTGGTGGGCGGAGAATGTCAGCTATAACGCTAACCCGAAGTTGCCAAGAAAACAAACTTTTTTGAAAATCCCATTAAGACCCCATTAATCATTTCCAAATTAACTATTAAATAAGCAACAATCGGACTCAGGTAATCGACCATAAATTAATCATTTGGTTTTCCTTGCTGGTCATACAGTGGGGAACTATAAAAAAAGTAGGTAAAATTTTTAAATGAGGAGGATTTAGAGTAGCTTTTAGAGGTGCGATTTTACTTAGAAACATCCTCTCAAAACAAAAATATATGGTTGATAACTTGACAAAAAGCTGGTTTTACAAATTTGTGATTGTGATATTAAATACATGGGACAAAGCTGTAGAGAAATTAAAATTAAGTTGATCGTTGACCTAAAACAAAAGAGGAAGTTGGTGGATGGAAGTCATGGATAGAAGTTACCATAGTTCAAGTGGAGGTATTTAGCCTAATCGTGGGTTCGAATCCCGCTTGTGACACTGGCGTTTTTATATCAACCAATACCTTACATAAAAAATAATTAATTGAAAGAATTCTTTAGCCAAACGGGCCATGAAATCTAATGATATAATAAGTAAAACGAAGTATAACTTCACTAACAGCTCCTCGTGGCCACTTCATATGTCGCCGAGTCGAATCCTGATTACACGACACTTCAGAAATGCAAAAAGGGGAGAAAATGCGAAAGGTTGTGATTTAAGATGAGTAGTGGGTCAAACCAACTCACTAAAGAACTTTAGAAAAATTAGGTTAATTCTTCTAGTTTTTTCAACAGGTCTGAGTCTGTAAGTGGCAACCATTCTGCCACTTTTAGCTTAAATGACTATATCACTACCATTTTTTCTTTTGTTAAGCTAAGCTAGAAATCCATTCGAGTGTAGTTATTTGTTTAATAATGACAACAGTTAATATTGCCTTTAAATTTTTGTTGCATTTATGTATTCAGGGTGTCCAAGGTGGGCGTGGAAAACGATCACGATATTGTTGCAAACTACGACTGCACTCAATGAAAATGTCAACCATATGAATTTTCAGTCGACGCGAGGACACCTTTCGCAGCATGGCGAACGATGGAGAGCAAAACTAATTCCACACAATTATACTTTTAACACATTTTCATCGCAAAGAGATACTCAGATAAGAAAGGACTTATCCCAACAAAAGTCTAGAAACGAAAAATGAAGAGCATTAGTTGTTGCGTTCCTGTTATTTGCTATTTAATAAACGTTTCATTCCGATATAGCAATAGTTAGGATTAATGGTCTACTCTGCTGTGGCTGGTCCCAACCTCGATCGAGAAAGGAGGTGGGATCTGAACTGCAACCAAGGCATTTCGATGAATAAGTTTTGGGGTCGAGGTGATAAACGATACAAAACACAAAATTCCAATTCAATTGGGATGTGGCAGGAAATTAGCGTTCAGACTTTTCTCTCTATTTTGGTTGATTTACCACTTCTCTTTAAAATATTTGCAGAAGAAGGCATCTCCGGTTCTATCGGACCGATATGAAAACCTCAGCGCTCATTTTCGTTGCCAAAAAAATTTAATTTCAAAGAAAAATGTGAAAATGGGGGTTCTTTTTTAAAATTAATAATTTGAATACGACTTATGTCGAATCGAAGTTAAAAAAATAAATCGACCTCACATGAACAAACTACATGAAAAAATTAAGGGGAGTCTCAATTCATACTTTTTTTCTATCTAGAACCGCAATGAAAAAAATTGGGGAGGGCATATTGGGCTTGGTCACCCTGTATATATAGCATTTTCTTATGTATATAAACAATTACAAAGCGGTAGAGAAATTAAAGTAAACGTTAAAAAACGCACACACAATCGAACACATTTTCTCAATTTATGGGCTATTTAAATGAAACACAATTTCAATTTCAATACAGCAGTGTTACACAGTTTCAACAAAGAGTAACAAAGTTGGGAGGGGAGGCGTCGGTGGCCGCAACGGTTTAGGCATTACTGTAAAGTAAAGATTCCGGGTTCGAATCCGGCGGCCCTGCATTCGAACACAACATAAAATTGGACTTTTTTTTTCAAAAACAACGGCATCCCGACAGTGCGGTATCTTCTGCTGTAGCGAACCCCCGTAAAAAGTACAACAAAATAAAAATAAATGGAACAGCAGTTAGCAGACCCCTTACTGTGCAAGGCTGTAGCCCTGAAATAGCATACTGGTGTCTGAAAACCTTTTGACTTTATCGCTATTGTTTTAGTTTCTTTTGCAGATTTATTTCTCAAAAATTCCAAAGCCTTAATTGATAATTTACGTAAACTTCGTAAATTTTTTAAAATCGTAAGATCAATATTTATGAGAACTGTTTATAATTTCAATATGTAAAGCATTAATGTGATTAATCTGCATTAATCTAATTAATCAGGTCTATATAAATTTAGTTCTTTATGATTAAGCTATTACATAAATTACATTATTTAAAACGAAGTGCATTAATGTAATTTTGTCATGCCCTTGCTTGATTAGGCATGACTAATAAGCGTTGTCCCCGCCGAAGGTTAACAGCGTAGCTTGGCGCACCCCGATTTTCCAAAAGCAGCGGACGACCGCGGAAAAGCGTCCGACATGCAGCTAGTTTTCCTCCAAGGTCTTAGGCCCTAGCACGATTATGAAGGTGTGGGCAATTTGTGTTACCATTGTGAAATGTTAAATGGTTCGACCTTCGCTCTTTATAGGATCCTCCTCCGTACTTACGGCCGATCCGTTTCCCTTTTGATACGAAACAGCGCAGTATCGCTATCCCTACTCGATCGGTTCGATAAGTCCCGAGGGCGTCAGTTACAAACGAGTCATGTCAGACAGACGGCGAAGTTTCGTTTTCAAGTGACTCCTATAAGGAATGGGAATCTGACAAGTATCGGGAGCCGGCGGTGGACCGTGAAATAACCGTGTACGTCACACCTCATCGCCACCTCCACCTCACATTTGAATTTCTATTCAGTTTTTATCCAACTCATGTCTAAATATCACAATGGCTGGGTAAGTCGAGAATCACAAACGACGTAACTTATCTCTGTAACTCTTGTCGACCTACAAAGAAAAAAAAACATTTGACAAAGTACCGTGTGTAAGTAGTAATGAATTGAGTTTATAAACAAAGAATTTAACAAACAATCTAAATATTACATTAACTTTTTTTATCAATAATTGTTTTATTTCAAAGCATAAAGAAGTCTACAAAATTTTTTTTTTGCAGAGGGAAGAAGAAGTTGAGGAACCAGCGCCTGACTACTCTCCCACGCCAGAACCAAAATCAAGGCACAACACACCACCTCCTGAATCAAAAAAGAAGGTAAGCAAAAATATATTTCCATACTTACGTTATAAATATGCCATAAAATAAAAAATCTGAATAATAATAATAATAATAGAAATAAGATAATTTCACATGCAGCCTAGATATGTTGTTTTTCGATCCAATACTTTATGAATTGGTGTCGTTTAAATATAAAACACTTGCTTAAAATTAAAATTTAATTTAAATTAATCTCAGTAATTAGAAAGAATCGTTTAGGCATACATTATTGTTTACTGTCTTAAAAGAATTGATAAAAGCTGAATTTTTTACCATTGGCGAAGATTGTTATGATGTAATGAGAAAGGTCAGGATGTTCGAATTCTGTGATTACCCCTGATGATCTAACTTGTCGATGTCAATTCGTACTTTCTGGCCATCCTTAAACGGCGTTATTGCAATTTGTCTTCACCCAACCGTGCTCTATCCATTATTCGAAACCTAGGGTATTATTAGGTTTACGAAAATTATGCTCCTTTACACGGATCACATTCAAATACCTTGCTCCTATTCAAATTCGTCTCGCTTCGCGAGGCACTTCCTTGGCGGAGAAGATTCGCAAAGTCCGCCCATTAAAAAAAATTGCAGGTTTTATACTTGAAAAGATAAGTCTACTTGCAGCATCTGACACATTGAAAGTTTTCAGACCCGACGCCGGCAAGAATTCGCCTGACCGCACACTAAAACAAAAATATATAAACATTCCGATGGTTACAGTCTGGTCGCGAACGCGTCGCAGTTATTTTTAAGTCTGCAAGGTTCTTTGTCCATAAAATGAGTAACATTAAAATTTATATTACGTTTACCCAGCGTTTAGGAAATGTGAATTGAACACCTACTTTTTCTCCAGTACAAAGTTGTTTGTGTTAAAACTTAATTCGTTTTGGCCATTTTTGCCAGTTGAAACTACATTCATCAAAATTTTCCGTTTTTCCCAGCCACACTTTTCTTTGCGTTTTATTTTGGCTCGTCTGAAGCTTATTTGTTTTTGTCACGGAGAAGTGAATATAACTGCAGTACACCATTGACCATAAATGATATTCAACAATAGGATAGAATCCAATATTAATAATATTATTTAATTTTTAAACCTAATTTAATGTGTGGTCATTAGTGACCGTTAATCGATAATTATTCAGAAATCGTGCGCTGCGGTCTGGTGTGATATAGGTTTCAGAAAAACATTTTCTTTTTCGTGCCAACGTTTCGATCTTTATTGGGATCATCTTCAGGGCACAAAGTGTTTGTCTTCTGTGTAATTGTGCCATTCTTGCGTGTTGTGTTGAGAATACCTATATTTAATCCAAATTCAAGCCTCCCAAAGCTTGCAATTAGTTCACTATAAAAATAAAAAAAGTGCAATTTTTTATTAAAGTACACTTGAAAATCTACAAGCTATGAAAAAATGTTATCGCTTTTAAAATTTCATAAGAGTACAATGAGACAACAAACTCAGCAAAATTATATATATTTATTCTTGTTTTTACTATTATTTTATTTTCCTTAGATTTGTGCTTAACTTGGTTTTATTTTAGATTAATGTAATTTATTGGGAAGGCAAAGATCCGTTTAGTTTCTTCTCTGACAATTTTAGGAATTCAGATTTATTGGGGAGGCTCAGATCTTCTTAGTTTGTACTCTAACAATTTAACAATTTTTGTAATTCTTTCTCCTATTTAATTTGTGATCCATGCTTTGCTCTTGCAACTGCGATTTGCCCAGCAATTTATTTCAAGTTTTATTGGAAAGCTTTTACGAGCTCAGCCAATATAGTAGTTTTTTTTTAAATTTGTTTAGGGCTAGATTTATTGAACTTAAAAATTTTTTAAATGTAATATTTTATTTCGCGCTTTGCTGTAAGGTCTTTTTGTGTTTATCTGATCCAATTTTGGCAATTTGGTAAATCAATTGCTTCTTGTTTGAGGAGAAGGGGTGGATTCATTCATTGTTGAACTTTTTCAGCGCCTTTTTTCAAATGTACATATTTAGATAATTTACTGTAATTGGTTTAATTTTTGTCCAGTGAAGCACTACCATAAAATCAACCTTGCACTCGAATTGAGTTGAAACCCGACTAAAACGTATAACAGTAGTGCTCAGGAATACAAATAAATTACTGGTGTACACTTTTTACTATAAATATCGTTCGAAAAAACATGAATTCAATAAAATACTGTATTATCGTATGATTAAGTCTGACATTTATCCAATTTTAAAAGGTGTAAACTTTCAAGACACGTAATTCGCCAAGGATCAACATTCATGCCTGCCAAATCTTAGTTTCCGCATGGAGGAAATAACGACAGCTCATCTGAGCTCAACTCAGCCAATTTTCTATTTTAAATTCTTTAAAATCCTTTTATTTTATTTGATATTCGAGCTTTATCTAACTTTTCAGCGCATTTTACATTCATTTGTTTCAGTCTTTGGGAGAAGTCCTATTCAAGCTCATCTGGGGTGCTTACCATCCATTTGACCATTAGTTTAACAATCCTTTCCTTTTTTTATTTGACACCCAAACTTGATTAAATTCACAGCGCTTTTTACATTCCCTTATTTCACGTTCAAGCTCTTCCAAGCTTCTACTCAACCAATTTGGAAGTTTTTTCAATGCTTTCTTCTATTTTATTTAGGATTCAAGCTTAATAGAACTTCTTGATATATTAAGTTAATCCTCACTTTGTAAGGAAGGCTTTTTAAATCTTTCTTGATCACTTCCTCATTGAATTTTTGCATCTTTTGTTTACAATCCTTTCTCCTGCTTTTATTTTCAATTTGTCCTATGTTGAACATCGCAGTTCTATTTACATTAAGTTCTCATTTTTTCGGAATTTTTTTTTAATCTCCTTTGTGCCCTTCCTCTGCCAATTTTTTCAGATTCCTTCTCTTACTTTTTTTCACAGGAAGCGGGTTAGGTTAGGTTAGGTTAGGTGGCAAAGGTACTAGGAGGTGGGGTTTGTGTGCCCCAGGCACTGCAGCCTTCTGGCTTATTGTACCTTCCTAGTTCTTTAGTTTAGTCAATAGACTCGATCCTTTTTCTCAGGATTATCAAGTCATTGACTGTTATTGCTTCAATGTGGTTCTCTGAGTCATTTTTGTGCGTCAGATTGAACCTCCATTGAGCCGATGCTCCGCATTCGAAGATGATATGAGTGGCTGTTTCCTCCTCCTCATTACATAGTCTGCAAATTGGATCACTGTTATATATGCCCATGTTTTGTAGATGTTTTCTCAGGTGCCAGTGGCTGGTTAGTAGTCCCACCACTCTTCTGAGATTTGCCCTCTCCAGTTGTAGCAGTGTTTTTGCCAGTTTTGGTGAGGGTTGTTTTATCATGAGTTTACTGTGTCTAGCATTGCTAGAGTTTATCCATTTTTCTCTTTGTTTTATTTGGATCCATTCTGCGATGGAGGATTCTACGTTTGTTTTGGATATCCCAAGGATAGGCTCGGGGCCTATGTATGGTCTTGCGGATCCTCCTCTGGCCAGTCTGTCTGCTTCTTCATTACCCAAAATTCCCCTGTGCCCTGGCACCCAGGATACCGTTACCTTGTTGTGTTTTCCCAGGTTTTGGAGATTTTGGATGCATTCACTGACTAATTGTGATGTGATTCTTGTACATGTCAGTGCTTTGATAGCTGCTTGGCTGTCTGATCTTATGAGGATTTTTTTGTCAGCGTAACCTCTTTTAAGATTTTCCAGAGCACAAGCATTGATAGCATGTATTTCTGCTTGAAAGACTGAGGTGTACTTCCCTAGTGAGTTTGATTGCAGGAAGCGGGTAGATTCGGAGTTTATCGAACTTCAGAGAACTTTTAATAAAACAAACATTAGTTAGTTTTTTGTTCTGCACCTAAAGCATTTACATGACTCAAAAATACTACTATATACGGATATGGCATCCGGCTGATGTGAGAACTGACAGTGCAATAAAACAACGTTGTATAAATTTATAAATAAGAAATAAAATTGTGATGGTCATAAATATGAATGATGATGAGTAACATTCAATTTCATATAATAAAGCTTATTGGGGGCCGCAACGGTTTGTGCGTTGACACGGCGTTTATTCACTGTAAGGTAAAAGTCCCGGATTCGAATCCAAATGTGCTTTTTTCAAAAACGCCGGCACTCGGAGGGTTCATATAATCTTGTAGTTAAAATACCCTCATAAAAAATAATTTTAAAACATAATAAAGCTTACTTGACCGGGGAGTCAGGATTGTTGGTTTCTTTTTGTAAAGTTATTATCGATTGTATTGTTGAATGAATTAAAATCTATTTTGCCAACAAATCCCGCACTTACTTTACAGGTTTACTATTTTCAATCATTCCGGATCCGTAAAAACTAAAAAGTGAAAAAGTATTTTAACAAAATCCGTTAAAAATTGATCATTTAGTCACAAACTGAAAAAAATACCCTTGAGTGGATAAACTGCACAATTCGTTAGCCTTAAATTTCCAGGTTACAAAGTTTAAAAATATTTTATGATAACGCAGTTTAAATTTATATTAAATGTACAATAATAATAATATGTATACGATTGTAAATGGCCCTTGACCATCAAATCTTTTAATTGGTTATAGCTTGGATTATTATTGATATAATAATATTAAGCTTGAAATTCGTTGGTTTTATCTCTTTTCTCAATTTATTTGTAAACTTATGCCAATAATAGATCTTTTCTTTAACCCAACTCCTAATTCGTTCATGAGCCTTTTGAAAATTTTAAAGCATCAATATTATAAGAAAAATTCTCTAATTTCAGCCAATTTGTTTGGACATGTTGAATGTAGTTTAATGTGGAATTATAACAGTATCTTTTTTTAGGTACAATTAATCGATTACATTAATATAAGTCCATAAAGGTGAGAATTTAATATTATGAATTTCCTTCTAAGTGATTTTAACGGTGGGAATAAGCGGTAGTCTTTTATTCCACTACATTTATTTTTTTGTCAAAAACGTTTGTTTAGTAGAGTATCTTTAATTATTTCCAGTAATATATTGGATTTAGCTTTTTGTCTGATTTATCCTGGGATCGGCACAATGAACTTACTTGGCCGAATGTTTCGATATGATATAATTTCCACAGCAATATAAAATCACACACAGCAATAAAAATACATAAGGTATTTCCGCCTTATACTATTCTACTTCTACTGCTGTTTAGGAAGCTCTTCCATTCCCCAGTATTCGAAAGTACGCGAGTGCGTTTAATCGCAGATACTCTTTTATTAAATTCTCCAAGGGGCAGAAATTCTACTGTACACCATACTTTCATCTCTAGTAACCGAGAGTAAAAGGGTTAATTAAAAGTAATTTTTCAATGGTAAAACTACGGTAAAACATAAAAGGAGCGTTTCGGGCGTGCATTTCAATTACATTTCGAGAAAAAGAGGAAAAGGTGGGCCAAACGGCTTTTAAAACACATGGCACACACCTCGCATTCCAATGTTTGTTATTCAAATAGGAAACGATACTTGACTACACTTTTTGCCATTCCTCATCAAGACGAAATTATTCCTTTAGATACTTTTAAGACTGGACGGGCAGGTTTTGATATTGCAATTTCAAAGCATGTCGTTTAAAATTAAGTACTTGAGTAATTAATTTCGTCCTTGCTAATACTAATTAAAATGAATTCTTTCCCTACTAGTTTTTATGTTGTTTTTTTTTTCATTGATGTAATGCTATTGATATAAATCTTAAAGTAGTTTTTCTGTTACTTTTTTTCTTTGACGATGTAAAGCTATCGATATAAATCTTAAAGCGTTTTGGTATTTTTATGTCTATGTTAATTATTAATTATGCATCTAAATAACTCGCTTAGTAAACTGCAGTAAATAAATAATAAACAATACATTTTTAAAATACTTCGATCGTGTTTCTAAAAAGTCTGTGTCACGAGCGTGATTCGAACCCACGACCTTCGACTAAATACGCCGATGCTCCCACTGGATCGAATTCCAGTACCAGGTCTCGTGACACTCATGATTTCGACGACTCGGTTAGTAAAAAAACATCACCCTGAAGTTGAGAAATATTATTTTTTGTATGAAAAAAAGTGTAAAACTATGTCAAAACTTAGGTTGTTGTCGAAATTAACTTCTTAAAAAACCCTAACAAATTGTTAAGGTTGTTATAGACCAAATATACAATAATAATAAGTTTGTTTTAAATTTATATATTCACATTCAGAATTTAGTGAAAGTCTCTTGCCTGTATACACACGTAAAAATAATTACAGTGACTGACTAAAATAAGACAAGTTTTAAGTTTGTTAAGAAATATTTAAAAAAATCTTGACTAAATGAATTAAATATTATTGAAGTGCGATGCCTTTTTGATCCAAATTGATCGATTCTTTCTGGAGATATTGAAGTTTTCCTTCAAAATTTGATAATTTCCATTTATCATTTCACTGATTATTGTTAATTAAATTAGCCGTAACTAAAGTTTAAGTAAACACAGTAAATTGACATTTCTAAAGGAAAACTTCAATATCTCCTGAATAAAATATAAGGGCTTGGGAGTTTCTGTAGCATTTTTATAATCTTCGTTTTAAAATAGGTATTATTTTTTGGGGGAAAGTTAGTGATAAGTCTAACGCGCCAACTTATTCCAATAGAACCAGCAGATTCTTCGAGCAAAATAACTTTAAGCACGAAACAATGAATAGGATTGAGTTGTTTTTTGTTTTAGGTTTCCAAGAAAATTGGTAACTTAAAAATAAATGGCTCTTTTATAAAACCGTATAAAATAATGTACTTGGATCGTTGATACATTGCGAAAACAGGGGGCAAGTTTTTCAAATTTCGATAATTCAAACAATTTTTTTTCAGATATAAAACTTAGCACTATTCTAGTTCCGGTGTGAACTTATCATTCCCATTAAACCTACTCTAATTTGAACCCTTTCCGCCGAATATACGGACGTTTTTAGCCTTTCAAACGCCTACGTGTCGGACCCGGAGTACTACTTTGTAAATTGTTAATAGGCAAGTAGGAGTCACAAAGAACGGAATAGTTTAAAACGATGATATATATTCTAAACTGTAAACCCAGTTTTAGCGCCATTTTTGCAGATCCACATAGCCCACGCCTCGTCCGAATACCCACGTCGTGAGAGCTCCCTACACAAATTCCATCTTGTTTTCAACCTTGTTGATAAGATGGTACACAATGAATCTAGTGACGATCTAAAAATTGCGAAAAAAAATTTAAAAACTCAGTTAAAAGCTTCTTATAAAATCATAGCTCCACTCTTACTTGGGATTTCCAGAAAAAACTCATTTGTAACATTCATCCTCCTTCAGCACAAAAACAAATATTCATAGGAATTTTTCATTTTCTTCTAGATAAATTTGTTTCTGTTTGCTTCACAAAATCAATTGATTCACCATTTATGCGCAGTTTTTATAAGAAGAAGTTTTAATTGGTCTTCTTGCATAAAACCTTGTGGGCGTTTGTTCATTATCGACATCTCTCCATTAATTTTGAGTTGTCGGCTACCGGTTTTTCACCATTCCTGGTCAGATGCTAATATCGAATCTGAACTTTTATAATAAATCGACCATTCCAATCGTAATGGCTCTGAATACTTTGGCTTTTTAAATTGATTTCCCTTGCTAAGAACGTTTGTTTGCTAATTTCAAGGCTACGATACAGCAATTAAATTTTTTTTTAACTAAAACCTTTCTTCCTGTTTTTCAAAAAGATGTACCAAACTAGTTGGATGTACTAAAAAAGGTCATCGTTATATTATCACTGAATCCTCTTTAAATAACATTATTGGGATATTAATAAAATCTATCTATTTATTTATATGCAGTATATTTTTCTATTAAATTTGGCGTATTTATTCAATCATCTGATATGTGGTATGTATGGAACTTCACAACCTCTTTCTTAATTTTTAATTTTTTTAACAGGTTGTAAAATAAGTACCCAATCAAATGCTGAATTCAAAACCAACCAAAATAAAGGAGAAGGAGTTTCATCTTGTATATTTATTTGGTTTTTTCAACCACTTCTACCTGCCTACTTTTGCCTCTTGTACTCACACACTCACATTTTATCATTCTACTTATCTGTTTTATATTTATCTATCCGACTGTCTATTTAATTATCAATCAATATATTTATATATTAATCTCTCCTTTCTCTCGATCTATTTATCATTTTATATCTATGAATTTTCTATCCAAATCATCTCCCTCTCCCTCTCTCTCCTCCTCTCTCTCGTTATTTTTTAATTCAGAGTTTTCTTCCTTTAGCTCTTAACTCTTCATCTATTGTGTGTGCCCATCTCTTCTGATACTTTTCTTTTTTTTATGAGGAAGAGAATTCTTTTAAAGAGTACGGTATCTAGAGTGTAGATGGCTCTGATATCTAGATTGTAGCTTAAGAAAGGATTTTCCAAGTGCCGTAGCATTTACATAGCTATTGCGGGGATGTTGCATAGCAAATGTCCTGTCGTTTATGTCTCTTTTCCTTTCTCTGTACCATACGTTTTATTTATTTCGACAAACCTCAATTTTATTATATATATTATATTTTCTAGCACGTACGTGCTGTTCCTCTCACTCTCTCTCTCTCTCTCTCTCTCTCTCTCTCTATCTATCTATCTATCTATCTATCTATCTATCTATCTATCTATCTATATATATAACTCTTGCTCTTTGTTTTCTCCTTTCTTCCTCTATTTGTCTGTATATTTTTCTGTGTATCTCAGTTAATATGTTATCTATATCTTCACTACCTACCTGTCTGTCGTTTAAATATCCTATCTGCAACTTGTGAAAAATTTAAACTAAAATGTTTAACCTTATGTTAAAATATTCTCGCGGTATTTCATTTCGTTTTGTTAAATTATTTTTGAAACTAGAGAGTGATATCGTTTTTTTTACAATGGTTCTCAACAGTAGAGGTCATATTAAGCCTGAAGGTGCCGGTGTTTTTGAAAAAAACCCGCTAATTTGTATTTCGGGTTTGAATGCAGGGCCGCTAGATTCGAACCCGGGACTTTTACCTTACGCCTTACTGTTGCCTAAACTGTTGAGGCGACGCTTGAAACGATGCAACGAATGTAATTAGAATTGGACCTGATATGAAAGTAAAAAGTTTTAAATTAGTAATTCTTCTATAACATATACTGCTTCATAAAAAATAACATCAATTTGCCAGCATCTTGATCTTGATTGTGTTCTACCATGGTCATTTATGCCATCGGTTTAATTTTTACAATTGCCATGCAAAATCAACAAAGTTTTGATTAATGATGACAAAAATTGGCACATAATTAATTTTATTTTTGATGGTTTCAACCGAAAAACCAACATGGAGCACGGGATGATGGATTCAAGATCGATTGGGCTGTGGAAATATCCTGAGGAAACAGGCGATTAGCCTGAACAAAGAACAAAAGGACCACTTTCCTCTATTTTATTAGAATCAATTGAATTAATGTTTGTCATTCAGGGGGTGGAGGTCTTGCAGATTAGCTTATCCGCGCAGGTATCATAGTATCTCGTCCCACGGGGTGCCGGCATCCGGGTCAACGGGATGCAAATTCAAAACGGCGCCGGTGAAAATATCGCGGATTACCGGCACGTGGAGTTTTCTCCACTCATCCAGGCGCAAAAGTTCGATTATCCATCCCAGTGGGCGATTATTCATTAGTCCCGGTCGGTTATTAATTTCGAATAAATGGGCCTGGCTTTTCTTGTTATCTCTGGGGGCGTATTTTGCATTCTTTATTAATACTAATCATTGCCAATCTCTCAGGGCCTTTGTTGTCGCAGGTTGGGAAGATAATGGCAGTGAAAATATGCCCACCACAAGGGATCTCTTACAATAAATTGGCTACATCAGGATTACGTACCAAAGAACGTAAATTCAACATGAAATTTTAGAACATCAACCTTTATTAAATATAAAAATTATTTCAATTAATTATTCTTTTTATGTAAGAGCGTCTAACCAGTTGGGCTATCGTGACAGCAAGTGGTTAAAACAGCGGCTCATTGAGCCGAAGGTTGTGGGCTCTAATCCCGCTCGTGCCATTGACTTTTTCATCTTAACCAAGACCTTACATAGAAAGAAAAATTAATTGACATAAGTAATTCCGTAAAACATGGATTAATATAAAATTATGTTAGCTCGTATTGTTGTTGTTTTTCTGTCTCGTAGTGTTTCATGAACTTTGCATTCATAACAACAAAAAGGGGGGGGGGATTAGCTCCCCGAAATCGATGTTGTTTTAAAACATAAGACTAATTTTTATGAAAAGTGTGTTTTTGGTTGTCTCCGTCTGTGGAATACAGCCCGGATAAAAAAAAAATTATTAATTCATTAAATCAATTAAAGGTTTAATAAGCAAGCTCAAAAATAGATAAGCTACTTTAATTTAATGAAAAAATTATGTTAAAACATTCAATTAATTAATAGAAATGATGAATGGTGGAGTGACTGCGGTGTTCAGTTCTTTTTAAAAAAAATAGTTCCTACTAAAAAGTAAGTTGTTTATACAATCCGGATTTCGAATTTTTAGCTCATCAACAAGTTGAAGGAGTTTACAGCCTGATGATGAACATAAAGCTCGAAATCCGGACGTAAGCAACTTACTGTGATTAGGAACTACCTTTTTGAAAGGATTAAATTAATTTTTCTAAGGCATTAGTTGAAATAAAAAAGTCAGCGTCACGATTCGAATCTACGAACTTCGGCTCAGTTCGCCGCTGGTTTAACCAATTGAGTGACTTCAATCCTTTCGGACACCAACTCTCCATCTCAACCTTCCACCTTCCATCAAAAACTTTCTTTTTTTTAGTATTTTCAAACATCTTATAATCAGGATTCGATTCTCAGCGCCTTATGAAGTGGCCACGGGTTTTAGTGAAGTCAAACTTGTTTTACTTATGAAATATTGTCCCAATAAAACATAAATGGATTATGTTAAAATTGAAACGGTTTTCCAGTCAACACTGAGATGGTGGGCGATTTTTCATTCACAGGCTGGATTATACTTCAATCGCACAAAGGGAGTGATTATCAATTTTTCCTTACTTTCTTCCTTTCCCCAATTTTATACCATGTTTGGATGCGAAAACGGGTTCGAACCGAGAAGAACGATCATACACTGCCCAGAGAGGAGCAGTTTCCATCAAGCAGACAAGATGTATAAACTGTAATTATTTATTTTTACGTTTTGTTTTCCCTTCTTATGCTGTCAGTTCATGATTGTACGGATACAGCTTACATAAGAATTATGAACATGAAAGTGAAAACGTATTTGATTAACGGTAATGATAATGTCCGTTGCCCTTGCTATTTATCGCCGATCAACCGCCAGCAAATCACTCAAATATATGCGAGAATGGTTGATGTAAGATCAATATGGAAGATTAAAGCTGATTTATTTTTTTTTTAATATGTTTTCCCTGTTTTGGTTTTTAATTTCTCTATTTCCATTTTTATCGGGTTAGTTTTGAAATAGCGCATTCAGCATGAAAACTATTTTTGTCGAGGTTTCTAATTGGTTTTATCTTTGACCTCCGCAGGTGTACCAGAGGACCAGGTTCGCCGCTGACATCCCTCCGGCGAAGAACAACGTCGGGAAGGAGAAAAGGAGTGGAGGGGGCCTTGGAGAATCATTCCGCAAGTTAGTCGGCAAGCTCAGAGGGAACAAGAAGGCAGGAAGCCAAGTCGATTCCGGTACCCAGACCAGAGGTGATATGACGACCGTCCACAGGTACTACTTGGGCGAAGATCCTTTTTCGACAAGCCTCTACGGCAGGGAGAGCGAATACCCGAACCCGAGCTACAGACGTAGCAAAAAGAAAGAAGAAGAAAAGTAAGCTTGCAAACCTTTTTTCTAAATTGGGTATACAGTCTCATTTTTATAGCCCTTGTTCCCTAAGGATTCACGTGAATGTTATTTATTCTACTTGCAAACCGATGAACAGTGCATATTTTTTCTTTTAGCAGTATTAAAATTATGATGTTACCATGAAATATCAATAATTTGGATCATGAATTCTCAATACCTTACTAAAAAACCAATTTTTACAAATTAGTTGAATCCACCATAATTATGGTATAATGAGAGGTTTGTGAGAAACGTAGAATTTTATTAGAGATTATTAATTTAAAAAACGTTAATAAAGATAGCACGTAATCATATTTAATTGCTTCTGTCATGAAAAACTACTTCTCTCTATTTTCTTCTCTGTCTCACTCTCTGTCTGTCTGTCTCTCTCTCTCTCTCCCTCCCTCTCTCTCTCTCTCTCTCTCTCTCTCTCTCTCTCTCTCTC
>CM077107.1:28893859-28967661 GCA_039619505.1 Cimex hemipterus
CTCTCTCTCTCTCTCTCTCTCTCTCTCTCTCTCTCTCTCTCCCTCTCCCAAATTTGTTATTGACATATAAATTGAGTTAAAATCCAGAATTTTTTAAAAATATATTTTATTCTTTGTATCGTTAAAATATAACAAGAACGTCAATCAAAATTGTCCTTCAAGGTGAACGGGAAACACCGCCCAATTAATTTTTGACGTTGATATCCTCATAGTATGAATATCCATTTCTTAACCAGTGCCTATTCTTTTTAACACTGACAGCCATTGGCACCTTTTAATTACGTTGATTAGCATGCTTTTTCACTATTCTGCCCTTCTTTTTTCTAGATAGAATTAAAAGAGATTTTAAGGTGCTATATAAAAAAGAAAATACTTGACGTTCTTTGAAAATGTTAATTGCAATTGATGGTTTGTACGGTCTTGGTTTATTTGTCCGTTTCTTGTTTGTGTGATTTCGCGTTTTTTAAATTGAATTTCCTTTTCGCATATTTTCAACTTGTCAGTTGTAAGTAGTACCTATGATTCAGACTTAATTTCTTGGTAGTGTGATAATTTCTTCTTGGATAATGTCTTACGTAACCCAGGACGACGGTTTAGGGACAACGCTATTTAACAATTTAACCACCGGTATATTGCTCAAAGCCCTCTAAAAAAGTCGAACTAGATTTTCGGCTGTCTTATTTAGTGACGACATATCTGCTTTCGTTTTTTTAATTGGGCGATTTTTTTTACATAACGACGCGCCAAAACGGGCGAAATTTCTCCCGCGCCTTTTTATGCAAATGGCAAGTGGTAAACTATGTTGCCGACTAAGTGGCCTCCTCGAAAGACATTGATGGAATTGAAGTCAATTTCCAAAAAGACTGGGATTACAATAATTCGGGATCATTGGACTATATAACCAACACCTAAGTCCTGACATGGCAAAAAATGTACAATTAATCAATTTAACAATATCAATCCTTTTGAATAATTGAGATTCATTGAGAACATGACATAAAGAAAAACCCAAGGATATACATTTTTATTAGATGTAAGTACTGTGATAAAAAAGAAATTTTAACATCTAGCATAAAGCATAATTACTCGTTGCTGCTTTAAACAACCATACGTTTTTATGTATATACATACGTATACTATGTAAAACGATCATGCTGATATTTCCATTCTTATTCTCCACAACAGTAAATCTTTTCAACAACCACGTAGATATTATTATTCCCTTCTTCGGAGGGTTTTGACAATATTTTGTATTCACTACAAATGGTAAAAAAATATAAACCAAATTTTTTAATCATAATATGTTTTATTAGACTAACAGGGTGGAAAAATATATTGCTTAAAGCCAAAATGCTATAAGAAGGAAAAGAACGAACCAGTTAGCAGTCTGGATAAAACCACCAATTTTTAAACGTTTACCGATGATATCTAAATCATGTTTCTTGAAATTGAAGCAAACCGAATTTCTAAAACTCGAGATCGGTTCAATCTTCAAATGTAAATTTTATTATGTAAGTGACAGAATTAACAAATATAACTAAATTAAATTAAGTTTTTTGTAAAGATTAGATGATATATTTTATCAAATAAACTGTACATAAATGTTTTAAATTTTCTTTACTTTAAATTATTAAATAATTTGTCGTTAGTAATGGTATAATAAATCATTCAATACGACTGCCTCACAATTATAACATATACAATAATTAGTCTCTCTCACTCTCTCTCTCTCTCTCTCTCTCTCACTGAAATGTGAGATGAAATTCTGGTTGGTCATGGTTTCAAAAATCCAGTTTTTCTCAGTATTCGCCGTTTGTTTGTGTACTTTTTGCGTCAAAAAAGCATCCTTGCGAATATAGCACAGCCTCCCTAAAGGTCGGCAGTCCTCACTTCCTACACATCTGACGATGATGACCAAGTAGAGCGACTGCACGTATTAAATGTCTTCGTTCCCCTTGACCCCGTTGGTGCCTTCGCGGATTGCGCCCCATACCGAGGCGCGGTGAATCATTCAGCTCTATATCAGGAAGTGGGAGAAAAAAAAATGCTACACGGAATACAAAATGGTTTGTAAAAATTTCAACCGCTTATTAGGCGAAATGACTCATTGTTTCCCAAAGAACAACGTTTGATGGTGAAACGTGCTTGTTATACTCTGAAAACCTTGCCATTTGCCTTTTAAAAAACAATCGTTTGATTTAACTTTGACATACGTAACATGCATTGTTTTCACTTATAACTGTAAAACTTTACAGTATACAGAATAACGTATACATAATACATTATGACTTTTAAGTCTTTTAGGCATGACAATTTTTTTATTTCAGTTCACAATACTTTTCGTGTATGAATGAAAAAAAAAATCAAAACAGGTTTAACCAACACCAAGGTTTTAATTTGTACTTATCATTAAAACAATTAGTGTGAAAAATGTATGCATAATTCCTGGGTCCGTTCGGTGTCGCATTTACTTCACAAAATTCTACCTATGCTCCTCCGAATCGATCTGAAGTCCGTGACCCGATAGAGTCGAAAACAAAGACTATGGCAAAAATTTAAAGACAGATAAATGAATTAAGTTGGCGTATCAGGTGGGAAGTTTAAACCTTGGTCGTCCAAATATAGAACTAGGCCGTGGTTGTGCGGGGGTTACAGTCACAACAATGCCAAAGGACTCTTTAATGGGACCAATCTTGGCACGGTTGAATTCCAGGGGCCCATTTTTTTTTTCTACAGAATTCCAATAAAAAGCCTCGTACTGTCGAGAACGGCCTCCTTTTAAGAAGGATTCTTTCAACGCCGACGATTCCTCAATTGCATTCTGATTGTAAGCAGTTACTTCAGAAAATTGTGAACAAAAATGTTTAAAACCTTTTCCTCTTTGCTGCATAAATCCATAAGACATTACCTATCATAAAAATAAATTAAGCCAATTGTATCTTTCCTAGTTCTATAATATATTAACAATTGAAGCTCTTGATGGTGATGAGCTTCCTATTAAAGAGTAAAAAAGATAAAATAGAAAAATCATGACTTTGGTTTTGTTTTAAAATTAAATCATACAGATATTTTTTTCTTGAATAGACACGTCAATGTGGTATTTTGGATGTGGTTATTTCTAGAATTTACAACTGCTGCTCGGCCATCACTTCCTTACCAAATTCTTTTCGCTTATTGGAACATTAAGCAAACAATTTCAAAATGGAAGATAAATTTAAGGAGTGTTCAAAGTTCTTGTCTAAAGTTTACGTAAGTTAGTTAAATGGTTATATAAACACTGACAGATATGCTTTAAAAAATATACCCTACTAACGAGCTTTAAACATATGTAATTATTTTCTGAAATATCTAATCGTCTTCAATTTAAAATTAGCGTTATACCATGAGTAAACCCATACATAAAGCACCATGATGTTTACGTTAAAATTTGACCTATCTGTTTGACAACGGTTTATAGCGCCATAAAATATTGAAATGAATTTGTTGCTTTTGGAAACCAAGGATAATATTATCAAACTAAAATAAAAATTGGTAGACAAGTAACGACATAAAAACTGCCAATGTTGTCACCGGAAGTTATAGATAATTCACGACGAATCTCATAGGTTTCGCAATGTTCTAATTGGAGAAATCAAATGTACCGTGATTAACTTTCTATGAAATGCAGAGGAGTTGATGGAAAAAGGATGTCCCAGCGAACATGAAAAGCGAATTATCTCAAAAAACTTAGAAATCAAACTTTGGAAAATGGGGACTTTTCAGCCCAATTTTAGATTTGGAATAATCTACACGAGGAAACCCTCAAAGTTATAAGCTTTGGTATAAATTTGGGATGACATAGTTCCACATAGAAAAAGTTTCTCATTGAGCAGTCTATTATATTATTTGAAAATGTGGTTAGTTTGTCTTAAAACGCACTCCATAAAAGGCATTGCGACTGTTTTGGTTAGGGCGCTACGCTAGTGGTTCTGTGTTCGAATCTTTGGATAGCCCTTCAAATTTATTTGGAAATAATATTGAAAAAGCATTGTGGAATGGTTTGACTTTCATCCCCGACTCCTAACTGGTAGGTGAATGTTAAACCTGTCTGACAAAATTGCTTTATTTTGTGCCTTGTATTTTGAGGAAAAAAGAAAAATGTCTCGATTTTGTTAATAATCCAGCAATTTCCATTTCTTTGAAACTAAAACTTTTTTTCTGTCTTATCTTAAATCTTGCATCTTATTTTAATTTTGTTCTATATAAGCCGAGGTTTCCAGACTACCCAAGATTTTGTTAATTAATCAAAAAATCAAACAAAAAACACAATACGCGAAGTATAAAATTTAAATAAACGATAGACTGAAATATTCACATGTATCGAGGCGTTTTCAACTTGAAAGGATTCTACTTGAACGACAAAAATATAACTGCACCAAGCTTGAGCCCAATTCTGTTCAATCAAGGAGATTTCGTTCAACTCGAGTTTAACAACAAACGTTGAATCGGGAGAGGGCGTCTTTAAATAACTTGAAAAATAGTAATCCTATTTGTTTTGGGCCTGTTTTATATAATCTATTTCTAGTAGGATACATGATTATTATCTTATTATCTACGACGAAGAAAGACGCACAGGCTGACGTCAAAATAATGTTGTTTACTTTACAAATGCCCATTCTTGTTCTTTTATTAAAAATAATAATTTCACTAGATTATACGAATTATGAACTTGTTTGTTTTATAATAACTTGTTCCGGACAAAATACCTTATTTAATAATACAAATTGTAATTGAAAGCAGTTGTTAATCTCTAGGAAAATCCCTGTGTATTAATTTAATTTGGCGTTTGTTATTTTGTTATTAATATGAGTGTCAGTCATGAGCGGGATTCGAACCCACGACCTTCAGGTAAATACGCCGCTCCTCTAGTTAGTGTTCGAGTGGATCGAGGTCACGATAGCTCAAGTGGTACAACAGCGGCGTATTTAGCCGAAGGTCGTGAGTTCGAATCCCGCTCATGACACTAACTTTTTCATTTCAATCTATACCTTACATAAAGATTAATTAATTGTAGGCATTAAGTTCAATTTTCAGTAAGCAAACATTATACAGCAAAGGATATACAAACGAAGGATATGCAAAACGTTTGAACCCGCATGACTTATGCGTTGTGCGAAACTGTTGCTTTACATCTAAAGTGACCGAACGTCTAAATGAATTCTTAAAAGATTCCGATTAATTAAGCTTTTTAGTTGAGATGAAAAACATGAAAATTAGTGAATTTAATTGTTAAAAGGTTCAGATTTCAAGGAAATTTTTCCTAACATTCTTTTCGGAATTTATTTCGTAAATTTTTTGATGACTTGCTCCATGTTTTAACAAAACAGTAGAAAAAATTCTAACAATACTACCCAAATTAATAATATTTAATTAATAGGTTTACAAATAAATCGTTTGCTTCAAATTGACAAGCCGCTGGTTTGGTTATAACAGTTTACATCTTGTACTTCGTCCAGCAATGATCAAAGCTCCATTGATGATGCCGAGTGCATTTATCTCACCCTAATATCCATTCGGGAGAAATCAATTTCTTCGGTTGTAAAATTGATATATTTTTTGCCAAATCACGTACATTTCTTTTAGAAACAATGACATAATTTTGGCATAAGGCGAAAAGGCTAGTTGTACGATGTTTCCGGTTTAAACGTTTTACGCTTTCTGGTTGTTATCGGCTCTGAGATATACCGGGAAAGTTTTTCTTACGATTTTTTTTTTTTGGAAGGGTTGTCCAGGGTGATGGAAATCCGCCCACTTGCCACAAGTGGGAGTCGCACGCCCATCGACGCGTGGGCAAGACTTTCGCATTCGCCGTGCCCGATTGGCAATTTTCCACAAATCTTTTATAATTGTCGAATTTAAAATTACAAAATTCAAACGGTTCAGTTAACTTTCTTAATCGCTGTTGAAATCAAAACGCCATCTTGATTTATTTTCCCTTATTTATTATTGTAAAAAAGCGGTCAAATTTGCATAAAATAATAATAAAAACTTTTTTTTTCTTTTTTAAAGGAACCAGTCAAACAGCAGTACACTTGGGAGGCTGAGCAAGTCGACGAGCAATGTAAGGCACGCGCAAAATGGAGGGACGACCACTACATTCTACAGTGACAGAGGAGGTGTGCAGACCTTGCCAAGAAAGCTTCAAGAACACAAGGCCAAGAAACAGGTTGGTATTTTTCCATAGATTCATAAATCACCTATTTAAAAAAAATTAAACAATATATCCAGAATGGTGATTAGCTTGATTACGTTTCTTGTTTAGCTTTTCATGATAATAGTAATGAATTAACAAGAGGGGGCCGCGGTTGCCGAGTGGTTAAGACGTCAGACTCTCGGCTATTAGATTCCATAGTCGTGGGTTCGATCCCCGCCGTCGCTTCTGGACTTTTTCTGACGCCTAAGGGGACCGGTGGCCGCAATTGAGAGAAATTGACATTAATAGAAGGTCTGGGGTGGGATCGGATAAAGAAAAATATATTACGAATTTTAAACACTAAAAAAGACAATTGCTAACAGTTAAAAACTTCTTCATTTTCTTTACAAATGTCAAAGCCTAAACATAATTACTAATTCTGATTTTTTTACCATTTGTAATTTTTCAGGTCTATGTCACAAGAAGCAATGGAGACAGCACATACTCTGATCGCTACAAGCTTGGAAACAATTCGAACAGCATGTTCAATGTGTCAATTGTGAACAACGTGAGTCCTTCGGGTCCCACAAAGCCTGCAAGAACATACCGTTCCAACCTTCTCAGGAGCAAGAGCTTCAACGTACATGCGGGAGACAGTTACAGAGACAGTAGCAGGTACACATCTAACCCCCATCTGAGCCGATTGGATGAATCGACAGAGCTGAAGAGCCCAGGGCTGATCACGAGCATAAGCCGCAGCACAAGGGACCTGACACACGAGGACTCATTCAGAAAGCCCCTCGGCACTTATGATCAGAACCGTTACACGAAGCATAATGGCTACTCCCGCTCGTCAGTTGACACTAAGAAAAAACTCTTCATGAAAGGTCTGATGGACCGGGCTCCAGAACTATACAAAACACTACATGCAAATGAATTGGATGAGAATAAAGTCGAGCCTGTGAGAACAAGCACTCCTCTTAAGAATGGAAAACTTGAATATAGCACATCTTTCAGATCTAGCAACACGAGCTCACCCTTGGATGGCATCCAGTCACCGACTTATTACCCTTACAGGAACGATTCGCCTGATGTTAACAGAAGTATCGTAAGACGAGGAAGTAATGACTACACAGAAACAGTCAGTTATGTCACTAAAAATAATGATCCAATGCGACCTTCAGTGACCAACACTGTTCAGAGCTTCACGAAGAAAGTCGTCCCAATGTCTGGAGGGAGAAAGGAGAGAATCGAATCGACCGAAACGAAAACAATTACAAAGAGCAAATTTCGAAGCGGAACACCCGAATTACATTTCGACAATGGCAACAAGTACTCAAATTCAAATGGAGGTGTAATAATAGAAGTTAGAAACACTAGAAAGTAAAAGAGGAAAATGCATTTTTATTCAACATTGTTCATGAAATATAGGTAGATCAATTAGAATAGATTATGGAAACTACACTCTGTGCCATTGAATAGCACTGTCATAAGAAAACTAAAAGCTTGAGACAATTCATTCTACTCTACCTACCAATATTGTACAAATACATGTAAAAACACAAAAATAACAAGAATAATGTACAATCCTTTTCCCAAAGGAATTTATTAACTTTTGTTTATTAGTATAATATTTTTCTTTCTTTCATTTTTTATTATCATTGAAACTAGTTTTTTGTGTGTTTTGGCCAATATAGAATATTTTACTAAATGTAGTTTCGTCTTTATTTAACTGCAGTTCGATTCTGAAAGTGCAAGTATGTATTAAAGGATTTACAATGTAACTATAATGTTTTATTTAATTTATCAGAAATGTGAACCTAAGTCATACAATATCATAAGACTTTAACAAATCACATTATAAATTAGTTTAACTCAACTATTTCTACCACCTACTATTTTTTATATCATGTATTTACTGAGTAATTCAATATAAAATGTAACATATCCAGCCAGTTTTATTCATCCCTTGTGCGATTCCTCTACTTATGAGCTTACATCCAACTTCTAAACATTAATCTATGTTGAATCACAGGTTCAAAAATTAAGTTTTAATACAGCTAAAATAATCTTATTTTGCAAATCAAATGATGAAGAATACTGCATTTTATTAAATTTGTTCTCTTATATTTTATACCATTTACCACAGTCTTTATGCAAGTATAATAAATAATAAGCAGCTCAGTACTATAATTAATAAAGATAAAAATTTACCGTATTTGTGGAGGGGGTAGCTTGGGTGTGTTTTACGTTTGTCCAAGGAGATAAACTTTGTACTCAAGTTTTTCAAATCTTATACATAAGATATATAAATATAAACCTCAAGAGCTTACAATTCATGTAGAGAGACATGTTTGTAACGTCTTCACCCCGATGATGGGCATTTGCTTGAAATCCGTGAGTAGAAGTAGGTTGTGTACAGTTAGGTAAGGGACAAGTTAAGTTAGAAAAAGAGACAAGTAAGATTAAAAATTGGGAGAGGTTAGGGATAAGAACACGTTAAGTAGGGGTTAAGCATTGGAATAAGTGAATTTAGGTAGGGTTGGGAATAGGTTAGAATGGGGATGAGTTGAGTTATTTTAGGGATAGGGACGAGCTAGGTTATATAGGATTAAGGATAGCAATGAGTGAATTTAGATATCGTTAAGGATAGAGGTGAGTTACGTTGAAAATAGGGACGCGTTGTTAAAAATAGTGATGAGTGATGTTAGGCAAAGTTAAGAATAGGATGAGTTAGGTTAAAAATGCGGACAAGTTAGTTTAGACATAACAGCAATTAATGTTAAAAATAGGGAGAAATTAAACTAGAAATAGTGACAAGTTTGGATATGCAGGATTACAATAGAGTTGAATGAATTTATGTAGGAGCAAGGATGAGAATGTTAGGTTAAGCAGGGTTAGATGTATGGAAAAGTTAGGTTAAAAATAGACACAGGTTAGGTTAGAAATAGGGACAAATTAGGGTAGGCAGGGTTATCGATAGAGAAAAATGAGTTTAAATAAGAGTAGGGATTAGTTACATTGGGGATAGGGTTGAGTTAGGTTAGATATAGGGACGGGTTAGGTTAGGCAGGTTGGGTTTATTGCAAAAGTGTTATTTACAAAAAGCTCCAAAAAGGCATAATTATTTTTTTATTAAGCCTTTTAAATGTTGTTAATTGATTCCTTGTTGTTGATAGAGACAAGTTAGTTAGGGGTTAGTTTGGTTAGGTAGAAGGGATAGGGATGAGTTAGTTATGTAGCATTCGCTACAAAAGTGTTAATTACAAAAATCTCCAATAAGCAGACTCCCTCTTTTTAGGGGTTTTTAAACCTTGTTTATAACACATTCTGTATAGCATAAGCTATAAGGAAATGACATCATTTACCCTTTTTTCTCTTATGCTAAAAAGGATATCTTGTCGGTAATAAATAAACCCAAAATAATAAATAAGTCAAGAACGTATATTGCTGTATTCTACAGTAATTGGTGTTTAAACAAACAACACATCAATTCAAGAAAAATACACTTAACGTGGGAATACAATAAACACCAATAATGAAAATTTTGCTTTTACAACTTTATTTTCAACAAGTTTTAAAGTATTTTTACTGTGTGCCCCCATTCAAGGAGGATGAAATATGCAATAATTAAAATGCAATCCTTTTTTGTTTTTGCTCTGTCTTACTTTTATTTAAATAATAATACGTAAATACACCTAAGGTAAATATAAAATGTAAATAAATATAAAAGCCTATTTAAAAATGACCAAATTTACATTCATAAATGTATTAATAAAAGGATTATTTTTTAAAGCAATGGGATAATAAAATTTTATAAAACTGATAGAAATAAGCCACTCCATGACCAAGTAGTTTATGAAGCAATCCACTCACCACTTTATTTACCTTTAACAATAAAAACAGCGGGAGTTGTGTAATCACAAATTATTTGTTTCCTTGTACACAGGGCACACATTATGATTAAATCGTTACAAAAATCAGGATTTTTTTCTTTTAAATAGTGACTAGAACTGAAGTTCCCTAATTTAAATATTTAAGATATAAAATAAATTAATCACAGTGTCTTTTAATTAATTTATCACTTTTATATAACTCATTTAACTTTATGTAGTAGTAAATATGCATTTATTTCAGACAGTATAAATATGTTTGGAAGAATTAAAACAATTTAAAAAATGAAGAATTACATTCAAAAGGAAATGTTAAAATAATTTGTTTAAAAGAATCATCCTTTCATCATGGGAATTTTCGGGCTTGCACTAATTCCTTTAAAACCAGCAACATACCAGAATGTGCAATGTATAAGTACGAAAAATAATAACAACTAACAAAGAATGTTATCAGTCTTATTTATGCTAACAATGTATAATGAATGTACTGTAAAGGTAAAATTTTAATTTTTTTAAACTGAATTAAACAATAATGAAACGTCAATAGACCTACCTACTTTTTAAAAATGTGTAAAAATGAAAATTTTAAATTTTAAAACATCATTAGGAGGATATAATATGAATACAAATAAACAAAACTAAATTATTTAGCTTACAGTAAAAAATAAATAAATATAAACCTAAGTAATACCATGATTTACAGAAAACTCAATGTTACAGCCTGTCAATTTGACATGGCATTAGCATAAAAAAAATAATAATAATAAAATAAAATAATAATACTTTGATTACAATACTCTTTAGTTTAATTATGTACAAACCTTCAGCCTCAAGTCTGTGAGCTGAAGTACAAAATATACATTTACACACTATCGTGTAGTATTAAATTCATTTTACAAGATACGTACATAATGTATAAAATTCCATTATAATAAACTTAGTTTATACCCGATGGGAAAAGAAATAAATCTTGAACTATCGAGGACAAATCTAAAGAGAATGGTTTCATCACAGTCTTTTTTTCACCTGTACACTCGTGTCTACGAAGACTGACTTCATCTGGAAACACTTGTGAACAAGATTGGCAGGGCGATTCCTTGGCTAAATCGTGAGCAAGCATGTGCAGTTCTAAATCAGTTTTACGTATAAACTTTTCATTGCATATCTGAAAATCAAAATTCAAATTGCTTTTATGTGTGCTAAATTTTGGAGGATAATATTTTTTTAAAGCAAAACAATAATACTAACACTGCAATCATGTAGTTGTTCTTCTCCTTCTTGTCCATGACATTTTTTCACATGTCTATCATAGTTTGCTTGTTTGAAAAATATCCGGTTACAAAGAATGCATTCAATTTTACTAGTGCCCTGAGGAAAACATAATATCAATGCAAAATTAATAACAAAAATTGATATATTAAACTACCGGTGGTTTTAAAGGTGGGACGACAGTTGTAATTTTCTCCTGGAATTCTATTGTGCTATCCTGTATATTCGGATCGCATTCGAGATCCGGCAGTATCCCCTCGACATCAGGCTGGTTTTCAAGTGCTCCACTCATTGACAAGATTGTATAAGCTGACTTTTCAAGGTCATTCGTGAGAAGACCACTCTTGATCGCTTTCGCCAGAAAGTCGACTGTTGGTGTCGTGTGGCTTGATGTGTATGGGTGGTTTTCATTTAGCGTCAATAGACCATCCATTGACAAGACATACTTTGTGGCTTTAACCTTTTCGGCACTCGGGGGTGGCGGTTTCTGTTGTTTAATTTCAGCGGAGCTATCCGAAGGCATTTCACTCATGCCAAGTGCTTTGAACAGCTCAGATTGCTGAATCCCTTGCTGCTGTGAGGCATGTCTGAGGTGTGAAATCAAATGGGCTTTTTTATGCCCTGATGTTCGAAATTTTGCTTTGCAAATTGGACATGAAAAAGGTTTTGATCCTAAAAATAAATATAAGCATCACATCACAATGCATTAAAATTAGTCAAGAAATAACCTCACCAGTATGAAGTCGCATATGCAACTTCAGACTTCCAGGTGATGCAAACAACTTCTCACAAATATGACACTTAAAATAATTGTCCTTTGTGTGTGTTTTTATATGGCAAGCAGCTGTTGATTTTAAATTAAAGCTTTTATCACAGTCAGGGCATTTGAAAGGAAGCTCTCCCGTGTGGATCCGAAGGTGACGCACAAGGTCAGAGGGCTTTTTGAAACTCTTCTCACAATGTTTGCATTTATTTCTATGCTCGACGGGAGGTACGGCCTTTGGACTCTCCCTTCCCTCTCGGCCCTCTTCATCCCCATTTTCCTGCTACACGTCAAAATTTTATTAGTAACCAATTTTAAAAGTAATATGTAAAATGAATAAAAATATAAAAATACATCTTTAATCCGTTCGTATTCCAAAATGGCTTCGTACAGGACTTTTTCGGAAAATGTTGATGGAGGAGCCATCGTTGCGGCTTTTCTCTCCTCATCAGTTAATCTCTTCACATCTGATCTCTTCCAATTATGTTTCTTCTTTTTCTCAGTCACACCAGTAAAAGTATCTCCTGGGCTAAAATACGCCGACAGTCATTAAAATCACTAAGGTTTTTAATCAATGTTGTTAGGCCAGCGTGTCCTGAGCCAAAAAAATTCATTTTTTAACTAATTTACGTAATATTTTTAAAAGATGGTTTTCTGCCTTTGTTGTGTATGTATGCATCTATTTTGAGGTGTTTTTCCATACAATAAGAAAATAATACACAAGATCCAGTTAAATAAAATGTTGCAAAAATAAAAATCCATTCCATCCATAAAGTTGCCCAGTTGCCCAAAACATAAATTGCTTCTGTAAAAAAACAACAACTCCACTCTGCTAAATTGTGATGTTTGGTCACAAAATAATAATGTATTGCAAGAAACAAAATTAACACAATTTTTTGCTCTCAAAATTTTGGTATTCCAAATGCCTCCCATTTTTTTATTTACTTATTATTTTATTTATTCATTTTTTTAAATCCCAGAGTGGGCATGCTGGAGGCTAACTTCATTGATTAGGCAAATAAAATTGGCAACTTGGCTAACCAAGAGTCCCCTTTAAGCTAAGCAGAAATCTTATTTATTTACAATATATTTTCTTACTTAATTTTCTTTCCTTTTTTTAAATATGTATTTAGTAAATGTAAACATCCTCAGTAGATATAATTTAAAATCAACTAAAAAATTATACAAACTGCCAAAAAATAATTTATAGAATAAAAATATTCAAATATTGTAGAAAAATAAATGAAAATTTATAACTAAAAATAGAAAATTGTTGGTTAGTTAAATAAAATAATAGTCCGTCTAACTCAGTGTGATCGTTACCTTGCAATAATGTTGTGCATTTTGCAGTGTTCTTCAATTTGTTCAGGAGACTGGAAATTTTCATCACATATTCCACACGAAAACCAATGGTTTAAAGTGTACCCTTTGTTATCCTATTAAGTTACCAGTAAAAAAAATTAGATTTTTTTCTAGAATATGCGTGTAATATTGAAACTAGCCTGGAAAATTTCACTCGCCTCGAACGTTTTGCCCGGCAAGCTCTGCTCAACGAAGTCTGCCTGGGTCCCTTCTGTAAACTCTTGCACATCTTCATTCGACTGGTTCATGCTTGTATTTATGAAAATGTCATTCCTAGTAAAAGCACTTAATTTTTTACCATGAAAAAATAATTGACCTAAGATTAAGATCAACTGGTGCAAAACAAAACTTATACAATAAATTCCAGTCTATTTAATATTTACATTTTCAATAAGTTTTTGATAAACTAATATTTCACTTGGATAATTATTCCTAAAGGTTGATCTTACCACTTCATGTATAATATTTATGTAACCTTAATGAATCGAAAAGTAAACTTAATTGAGTTTACTACATTACCTGTCTATGTCTATTAGAATGTCATTATCTTGGGCAGCAGTTTCCATTATTTTACTCCCTTCGCTCTAGAATAGTATTGACACTAGTTCAATATTCTTATTTATACTATTTAAACATAAACTAAACAATTACATCAAAAACGTTGTTCCCTTCTAATTTACTGTCCAAGTCGAGACCCGAAAGATCAGGGCTTTTTTGGACAAGTCCAAGAGCGACCAGATTGTCAAGCGACATTTGTGAAACATCACATCTAGAAATGTAAGCAATATATTTAAACACCATAAATAATTTATGTAATAATTATTATATTAAACATCAGTACTTATCAAGGTTAGCATCAGGTAAAATCTCAGGCAAGCTATTTTCAATCACTTGAGGTGTAACATCCATATTATCATTCTAAAATTATAAAAAGTAGTAGTAAGTTAAGTGTAGATAAATTAATTTTAAAATTGATTTATAAACAAAATAAAGGGTTTACCTGAAGAAAAATGCAGCCGTCAAGTTCGTTATTTACAGTGATCAACTGATGGTTGTCTGAATCGTACAAACTCTGGGAATATGTTTTAATTAACAAAAATGTGCATTACATTAAAACTAATATATAAGTGTATAAATCATACTTCAGATGTAGTTTGTGCTACAGGTTCAGGTTTATTTGAATCGAAAAGGACTTCTCCATTTTGACCTGGTGCAATTTATAATATAAATAAATTTTAAAAGGACATTTCTCGTAAGGTATTTATTGTAAAATCGACACTCTGATTCTTACTTGGGATCATAAATTGTTGTCCCAGTTGTAAGGATTTGATGAGTTCGGTTAGATCACTTTGGAATGAATTGATGTCAGGTTTTGGCAGAGGTACGGATTCGGCATCAGGTTTTTTACCTTCTTGCTTTTCTTGTGGAACATTCACCATTTCAAGCTGGTGGATTTCCAAGGATTTCAAACTGGCCTGTAAATGAAATAATTCAATGTCATACAAGCACTGATTATTTGTATTTTAATAAATATGATGAATTAATATTGAGTGTGAAAGCTTAATAAAGGAAAGTAAAACTGTTTTGGTCTCAATTCTTTGTACTCTAAATATTTTTTAAAAAACCCACTTTGTTTTAATAATACACTCGTTATTTAGATTTTACCTCGTTATACTTCTAAATTACAGATAAGGATTAGCAATTTCTCTTGAATAATTTTGACTCTGTTCTTCTGCCTTCTAATAAAGTAAAGAATTAAGTTAGGAGGTTCTTCGCCCCCTTTTGCCCTATTTTCCTCCTCATCAAACCCCAATGTCAGTGAGTTTATTTATTTATTATTTACAGACGTGCATTTACAATTTGAATATAATTTTATTTACATACAGTACCCATTTGTTAAAATACTTTTTATAATTTTTTCATATTTCTCAACCTTTTTTTTAATTCAAAATTTAAACTATGGGACCTTTAATTCATCGTTCAAAATTCATAAAAGTCACCAAATCAAAGCCCTTCCACTAGACACACAATCAAAGAAGCCGAAAAGGGCAACAATCCCGTTTTTGTTTTAAAAAATAATAAATAAATAAACAATCAAATAAAAAAGAAGGTTTGTCTTATTTTAAAAGAGTAGAAATTGTGTTATGTTATTCGTATGTTGGCTTCCATTGTCACATATATTTTTAGTTGTGGGGGCCTGAGTTTTACAAACATTGTTTATATTTGGCATGTAGGTTGTGGAAAAAAGTGAATTTATACAATGCAAAAAAATATTTTTATTTTTATATTCAATCAAAATATTTAAAGTGAGTCGAAATACTTGGATTAAATATTTAAAATTTTTTTTAAATTGTATAAATTCACTGTTTTCCACATCCTACATGTATCTGTTAAATTTAGACAATGTAAATTCCAAGCTCTGAATATGAATTCAGTGAAGGTCTAAATGTTGGCATGATAAAGAAAATGTTTTTTCTGAAACTTACTTAAAACTAACTAAACTTAAAAAAAAAATTAAGTTTAAGAAGTTTCTATCAAATCCCAAACATTTTTCAAGTGCTTCCACTATATCCTTCAAGCCTGGGCTTTTTTCTCCCAGGAGCAATCTCAACTTGCAAAGGCTTTCGCACTAACTGAGGACATGTTTCTTGTTCTTCCCGGCCATTGTTCTGTACAGGCTTATTGTATTCCTCTTTTAGATATGCCCCCTTTCTATCTTTTGCTCTATGATGTTTATCTTGTGTTCTCTCATTTTCAAGACATTGTTAATTAATACAGTTATTCTTTGGGTTAATTTGATCAATAATGCACAAACCTGAGAGGTGTGTGTGGTAATGTGCTTCTGACAGGCAGAAGAACTGCGGTAAGCCCGTCCACAAATTGGACAACAGTGGAGATACTGGAACGTATGGGTTTCTGCGTGTCTTTTTAGATTGCTCGCTGACGAACAGATACGGCCACATTGCTCACATTTCAGCTCCTCTGCATTTGTGTGGGTCAAGGAATGTGTCCTGAGCGAGCTTTTACTAGAGAAAGTCCTTTAAAAAAAATTTTAAAAAGTAAACAATGGTTTAAAAAATCTTGAAAATTTAAAACTCACTTGTTGCATGTGTCACATTTAAATGGTTTTTCTGTTGAATAATGCACTTTCATATGTACCGTGAGGAGTTCGCTTGAATTGAAGCTTTCCTTGCATTTATCGCAATTGTAACTCATTTCAGGTTCAACATTCTGCGAATTTCCTTCAAGGACACTGTTATCTTGAAACAATTCAATCAATCCTGTTTGGCAAGAATAAATATTAAGAGATTAAGATTGAATCTTAACGACATTTGAAAAAACACCCACCATCAGGAGATATGACAAATTTAGGATCTTCTAACGTCATGTTGTCAAGAGAGAGCAAGGGCTGATCATTTGAAACGATGATCGATGTTGTTTCAGTCTGGATATGGGTGTTCCTTTCGTGATTCTCTTTATCGACAAGCGAGTCAAATTTAGACTCACATTTACTACAGCTGAACTGTTCTTTTACCTTCTCAAGTTCCTCTACCAACATCTTTGAGCTAAAAAAAAATTATAATAATAAAAAATTAACGCTAAAATCGCAACGCTGATCTTACTCTTGTTCCATGGTGTAATCACAGTTTATTTCATTTTCTTTTGTACTGTCAACTAGCTCAACTTGATCTGAATGAGACAAAACATGCTTCAATAATGCAGATTTCGTACTGAACTTCTGTGGACATATTATGCACTGAAAAAAATTTTAAATATTAAATTTCATATTTTTATACCAATAATTTAAAAAATATGTCTTGCATTACCTTGAAAGATCTTTCTTTGATGTGGATTTTTGAATGCCTCTGAAGGTCTGAAGCTCTTTTGAACTGTTTCTGACAAACTTCGCAGGTGTGCGTCCTTGATGGCGGTTTCACTGTTACTACTGCAATCTCTGAATTATTTACATCTTGGACCGGAGCGAGGTCAACTTCAAAATTGTGAAGCAAGATCCCATCCAGACTATTGTCCTGCAGTTGCGACTCGGTGAGCAGAGTTTTCGCATCTGAAAATCAAAAGAATGAATTGTCTCAAATGTTTCATACAATTTCATCGACTCACCACTGGATTTTATGACTTCTAATGATTCAGCTTGCTGGCTAACTTCTCCTGTTTATTTAATTTAACATAAATAGTTATTAAACATAATAAATAGTTATACATAAAATTTAATTTAATTAATGTAAAATCTTTCATGAGCTTTTTTTTATCATACCAGTTTTCAGGATTTTTGTTGATTCTTGCGTTGTTTTCTCATCTTCTACAATACAAAAAGCAAATAAAAATTAACAGTAATGAGAAAATGGAACAATTTTAAAGTTACAACTTTTGGAAATGTAAGAAGTGAGTTCACCTTTGATTGATAAATTTTTGTCAAGGTCCTGCGATTTCTGGAATAAAAAAAAGAAAACAATAATGAAGGAAATGAAAATAATACAGAAGAGGAAAAAATCAAATGGTAAAAAATTATGTATAGACAAAACCCCTAAAGTGAATGAAGGAAATGAAACAAAGCAAGAAATAAAAACAGATTAAAATATAAAAAAGAAAGATGTAAAAAAAATGCTACCTTAAAGTCCTGTTTCATGTAAATATTGTGAGCTCTCAATAAGTGGTTATTCAAACTTCCCACATTTCTGAACAGACATGTACAATAATCACATTTTAACCTCCTACCTTCTTCCTCCGACCCCTCATGAAGACGGTGAATGTGCGCTTGCAAATTACCTAAGGGATTCATTTAAAAATTAGCCATTTACATCACAAAGAAAATAATATTACAATTTTTTAAATTTAAATATTGATAATTACCTTTCTGACTAAAGGTAGCATGGCACAGCTGGCATTCGTAAGGCTTTTGCCCACTATGCTTAAGCATGTGGATTTGCAGAGAGCCTTTTTGTGAAAAGCCTTTTGTACAAATTTGGCACTACAAATATAAAATAAAATAGTTATTACAAATTCATAAAATAAGCAATAAAAAATGTTTTTATTTTTACCTTGTACGGCTTTTCCCCTGTGTGTATTCTTTTATGTCTTGCTAATTGACTAGGTTTTGCAAAATGCTTTGGGCAATATTCACACATATAAGCTTTGTCGTAACTTTTTGTAGGGCCTCTGAACCTTTTCTTTGCATTTTTTGTTAACTTGTTCTTAAATAAATAATAAATTAACCAATGATAATTTTAACATATATCAAGTTGTAAACTAAGTTCATAGCTTTTCTTGATTAATTGGAGTAAACTTAATGAAAATTTCACATACTTTTCAACAAATTTAATCAACAATATATTAACTGGCTCTACAACCTGTCGTCATCGTCAATGTACTCTTGACCTCCCAGAATTTCACAGATTTTGAGCGATGAACTTCTGGGTATTTTCCAAGGTAAAAAAAATTATGTAAGTATGAAACCCCCAGAGTGAACGAAGAAAATGAAACACAAAATAAAAAATACTAAAATATTTTGCAGAGCCCAGAATAAGTGAAAATATTAAGGTGTAAATGTGGCTGAAATGGAGGGGATTCATATTCAACCAAACTCCAACAATTTTGTGGATTGCACGTCCCTTGCGATTCACCAGTGCTGGTTGTTTTCGTTCAGTTTTTGACTTTAATCAGTCCTGTTTCCAGTATACACTAGTATTGATTGGGTCAGGAAAGCTCATAACAAAACACCCTCTTCCAATCCCACCAAATGCACACTGCTGTTTTGGTATGTAAAACCAGCTTTTGAAGTCCTTAACAATGCATTTAGCTGGTATTTTCAACTCTGAGTATTGTTGTAAAGGACTTTTTATCTCCAATTATGAACTTTATAGAAATGGTCAATTATATTACGCTTTAGGAGGAATTCGGCTATGCTATACATAAAATATGGATATATAATTTTATTCAGTCAACCCATGTAAACAAATGCAACTAGCTGCTCATAGATACATAGATTTAAAAAAATGACAAAAATGAACTAGTTTTTCCTTTATTTCAAATTACAAAAACCTTATAAAAATATAAGCTCTCAAAAGAAGCTGGTAAATAAGCAAATAAAAACACTTTAATACCTTTCGAGAGTGTGTATACAACTTAACAAACATTGCTTTAAAACACGAGAGGGTGAAAATCAAATTGTTCAAAAGCGCTATGGATTTATTTTACAAGACAACAAAATAATTTTTCAATAAATTACCTTATGCTGAATGTCTTTACAGTGTGTTTTGAAAGCTGCTACGTTTTCAAACTTAAGGTTGCACTGCAGGCACTTATAAGATTTTACCTTTGAGTATTCTCCATTTTTATGTTCTAGAGCATGTTCGTCCAGTTGGATCTGAAACAAAAATCCCGTTTCAGAAAACAATTCAATCCCAAAGTATCTTGGCTGAGTTACTTGGCACGTGAACTCTTCTCCGCACTCTTGGCAAAACAGGCTGTCCTCGCTTTGGTGGACCCATATGTGTGCTTTGAGACCAGCTATCCTTCGAAATTGTTTCTTACAAACAGGGCAAAAAGGGTTTTTTATGTCATGCGTTGCTAAATGCGGTATCAAATTATACTGAAACAAATTTTAAATAAATTAGACAAAAAGTATAAATGGACATGTGCAAACTGTACAAGCCAAGTCATCCACCTCATAATTGAAAGACTCGGGACATTCAGGACACTTGAAAGGTTTGTCCATAAGATGTTTCGATTGATGCTTCCTATAATGTTTTTTATTTTCAAACTGCTCCCCACAACGATCACACGTAAGTACCCCCTATGGAAAAGCATTAGTAGAAACAAAGAATGTTATGGTGCACATTTCTTTAATTTTTTTAAAATAATTATTATTACATTTTCTTTTAGAGAGATATTTTCTTTAACTACTTTTTCTATAATCGTTTCTTCCACCTGACCTTCCTGTGAAATTCCTTTATGGCTGTTACTCTGTTGAACATCATCCGTTTTCTCCCTGAAAAGTGAAATGAAGAATTAAATACTTGGTATGTAATAATTCATATTCATTTTACAATACAAAAAAACGGCTCACTTTTTTGCATCAGGAGTATTAGGATTATTTAAACACGACTCAGGTGAAATTTGATTGCTAGGTGTTTCATTTAATGTTGTAAATAAATTCTCTTGGGATAGAAGAACTTGTTGATTGATAATTGGCAGCTGGATTTACAAATATTTTGAAAAAATAATTTATTTTTCACAAAAAAATCAAGTGCACAAAGTAAATCAAAATACTTACAGCCTGATTACCATCGATAACATAACTAACTAAATTTTGACTCTGCAGGTCTTGTAGTACAAAAGGAATGGCAAGGTACGTAACTTTGTTCCCAAATACAGAAAATTGTCCAGCTGAAGAGTTAAAAATTAAAAAAAAGTTACAAAAAGATAAATATCAGTATGAACAGCGATCAAACCTGTTCGTGTGGTAACATTCTCCGTGTTGCTTCTGGGAATATCAGCGCCATCAGTGGTCCTGATTAAATTGGCGTCAAATGGAATAGTAGTGTCTATCAAGCCAATATCAGTCAAAGTAGTTGCCTCCATTGAATATGATTATAGTTGTAATAGCATGCGACTATAAAATCACGTGCAATTGATTTCTAACAAATTCTTCGATAATTTTGTATCAAGTTACAAAAATTGTTTTAAATCCCTGAAACACATTAAAACTGATTAAAATCATACAAAAGGAATGTAATGTAATATATTTGTGTATAAAAAATTGCATATATCTGACTGTTAGTTTCCCTTTTTCTACTATCTAAAAATTTATTGTGGAATTGATCCTTCTTTATTTACATGCCCCAGAAATTGCCCTACCTTTAAGCTAGTTGAGCACTTTCCTTGGTACCTCTTTTACCTAGGCACCTATTCTGACTTAATGCTTAGCAGTCAGATAGGGCGTATGATTCTATTTTTGAACCGCATGAACCAATTTTCCTGGTTGAGATGTTAAGGAACTTATTTGGTTTGCATCTGGCGAAATCATCCAATTTGTTTGTGGTCATTCTAATACCAATTAATTAACAAACTAAACTAATCAGCCAACTCAGCCTTAGGATTTGGTAAACATGCATGGCAATACAGATCTATTTTTGTCAATGAAATGATATTTAGTGCAATTAATTTTTTAAAAGTTAAAGTCTTGGTTGAGATGAATAAGTTAGTGCCACAAGCGGATCCACTCAGACAACTTCCCATCTCAACTTTTGAATTTTCCTTCCTTTTTGCCATTTTGCAAATGTCATGTAATTGGATCAAGTAGATCAAGGTCACGATAGCTCAAGTGTTAGACCAGCGGCTGTCTAGGTGAAGATCGTGGGTTCGAATCCTGCTCGTGACATTGACTTTTTTATCTCAACCAAAAACCTTATTTAAATATAATGATGATATTGTTTGTGGGAAGTTGGCCTCACATCATATGCCCCTTTGAGACGACCTGCAGCAAGAATATGTTGTAGCGAGCACCTAAAGTAGAATTGGAATGCTGATATGTTTACTAATGAGTCACATTTCTGTCTGTATAGTGATAGTAGGCGTTGAAGAGCCCTACTGAGAACAGGAGATGCATACAATGACCCAGTCCGTACACCCTTCAGTGCAGTTTGGATGAGGTGGTTTAATGGTCTGGGTTGTGAATTTACACTGGACGAATGGACAAATTAGATCCATATTGTTGAAGGCAACCTCACCGCAGTCCGTGATGCCCAAGATATTATCTACGAATACATCCCTCAAACCAGAGATCTCATTGGTAAGGCTTTTTGATTTCTAGATGACCTCATAGAGGCAGAGTTGTTCAACGATGTTTAGAAAACCTGGGAATTTCTCATCTACCCCTTCCGCCATTGCCTCCAGACCTCAATACCACTGAACACATATTACATTCTTTGCAAAGAAGGCGTTTTGATTACCTTCATAGCCAGATGACCTGCAACAACTGAGCACAGCGTTGCAACACGTAGTGTGAAACTTTATTAACCATATGTCTAACATGTGCACAGAGGTCATTACATGCAATATTAATTGCTTTAAAAAAGTACTCTGTCCTCTAAATAAAATTATGGAATTAAAAACTTTTATTATGTTATTATTTAAAATCCTTTAATTAAATTTTCCTTCTGTAAAAAAATAATCTCTAATCAATTTTAAAGAATTTTATAACAAAAATTCTAGGAAAAGAAAATACCACAAAATTGTCGATATCCCTAGTCATTTGTAAGCATTTTTTAACAATTTAAGTAATCTAAAGACTTTCTGGCTGTAGATAAAGTGGCCCTGCCACTGACGCCCCTGGCAGATGGAATTTTCCATGCCAAAATTTAGTAGCTGTAATTTAATTGTACATTATTGGATTATAACAAATAAAGTGCCTTTATTATTATTATAAACTAATTTAGTGACTGTGGGATCTCTTAAATCGCATTATTTCGTTTGATTAGTTGTACTGAATCATTGATGTATTGTAATGCGGGCTCAACATCTGCACCATCGATGAGTTATCGGATGTAAAATGCTTATGTACAGGAATTAGTACAGAGATAGATGATTGTTTATACCATCAGTTAAAAGATAGGGTTAAACAGATATATAACAATTTAGGCCTAACAAATAATGTTTGTAAATAAGGAAATTAACTGATTATTTATCCACCAATTAGTTCTAATTAAAACAAAAGGGAGTGTGGACAGATAGAAGTTTGTAAAAGTGATAAACTTAATCAATTGTTTTTATTAAACTAGATTTAATCCAGTGTACTTTTGCACTTTATATCGGATTTTTTTAGAAAATAGAAAAATACTGTTCGCTTACCTGTTAATTTGAATTTGGCTGTAATAACGTTAGCATTTGAATTCATCTTAGGCGGAAAATTTCCAAACCGACGGAGGCAGAGGATCAGCAGCGGGTCGAAGGCGGTCCTCGGACGATGCACCTTGAACGTAAAATAATAGCTCGCGGCTTCCGCCTTGGGCCTTTTCCACGGATTTTCCTCCCCTGTCCACTTTTCTGGAAAATCCTCCCTTTTTGTTTTTCCTCTTTTTGTTTTGTTTTGTTTTTGGTTGAGGTTGTCCCAAAACATATGATGATCAACCGAAGCAGACACAGAGCGAGCTGCGGAGAAGAGTGCAACGCAGGCACAGCCTCAGTCGTTCCAAACTCGACTAGAGTGACGTCAAAGTCTGAAAAATTAATTAATTTCTTATTTTAATATTAGGATTAATTAGTTTTATCAAATCTAATTATATCAAGTGAATGTTATATAAAACGCGTCATTATGAGATATGTGGTGTTATTCACATGCACACAGTCCTTTCAATGATCGTAATTATAATCAATCCCATCAAAATTGAATAAAATAACTTAAAACTAATTAATTTGGGTTAGAAATGATCATAATTAATTATTGATGAATTGATATCAAAAACTGATAAACTGAGCGTGTTGAAGATAACCAACAAGAAGGTTATGTCAGTGTAAAGACCTCGTGGTTTTCAAGTGTCAACATTACCATGAATTCTTCGACATAATAAACTCTATTTTATCTTTTATCACAGATATCTGGCCGAACATGTCGAGGATAATCGTTAAAAACCTGCCTGATTTTGTAAGTACAGGATTTCATTTGCGTTGGACTCCGTTTATAGACTGTTGTACCCCATTTACAGGCTGACACGGCTCAAATCAAGCAGAAATTCCAAGAATTAGGTAGAGTGACGGACGTCCAGCTCAAGTATACAAAGTCGGGCAAGTTCAGGAAGTTTGGCTTTGTCGGCTATGAAAACGAAGTGGATGCCAAAGCTGCGATCGAACACTTCAACAAGACCTACATCGGCACCTCGCAGATACAGGTGGAACTATGCTCTGACTTGGGTAATTCGTCTTATGATTTTTTTCTTTTTGTGTGTTTGTGCATATTTAAAAAAAAGCCCTTTTGTATGAATGTTGGGGTTCGAATAAAGGACCACGGATTTGAACCTGGGACCTTATCTGACAGTAACCGTTGCAGCCACTAACACCCCTGTTTTTCCTTTAAAATTGCTAATAAGCGATGCCATCTATGAATTCAGTCTGTTTATAAAATATATTCTTTAACACTTATAGTAAGAATCAAGACAGCCCCTGTCCATATTGACTCTGGTGTTCCCCCAGGGACCTCATTCAGAGCCAGTATTGTTTTTTTTTTTTTTTTTTCAACGATGTTGGATCAGCCATTAACTACTCTAGATTTTAACTTTTAGCTGATGACCTGAAAATCTTTGACCCAACTTCATCATTTGAAAAATTAAAAAAAATTAAAAATATGATCTTTAGAAAGCAGGCAGAAGATTTTAAAAATGTACATGCCATAAAAGTCCTCTACCAATTGCTTGTTTGCTGTCATTTAGAGTATGCTTCATTCAGTCCGTCCCTACTTCTCATTCTAATTCTAATTCATGACATTATTTTGCTAGAAATCAAAGTTTTGCTTCATAAGTAAGAATATCTTCATTTAGTTAAAAGACGATGTTTTTTCTTTTTAACAAGGCTTCACAATAGAAGAGGTCATATCCCTTGAGTGACGATTTTTTAAGAAAAAAAAGTCCATTTGTAAGTATGCTCAGCGGTCCCTGTATTTGAACCCTGCGACTAAACCATTGCAGTCACTAACATCCCTTTTTATTTTATATTGGAAGTCTATCCATCCATGGTAGCCAAGATCAGCTGTAGAGCCCGTGGTCATAGGTTCATTTCCCACCATCAACTTAGCCTTTTTTTCTTCTTTTTTTTTTTTCAAGTTACACATCCCCCCCAGTTGATAATTGAAATACTTTTTTCTCTCTTATTAGCGTTTGTTTATAAATATGTTGTTTCAGGTGACACTAACAAGCCAAGAGCTTGGAGCAAATATGCAACAGATAGTTCAACATTTAAGAAATTGAACTCAGGTGAAAGTGCAAAAGAAAATCATGTCAAGGAGGCTAAATTAAAAGAGAAGGAGAAAAAGAAAAAAAAAGGGCCAATTCAAGATGAAGAGTTAGTCGAACAGCTTAAAAAAGTATGATTTAAAACATTTTGTTAAATAGTTAGAGAGTAGTAACTTTTCTTTTCTTTTTTTTTTAGCACAAAGATGACCATGAGTTCATGCAATTCATGGAGCTTCATGGCAAAGTGGACAAATTGGTCGGAATTGATTCGGACGAGGAAGAAGAAAAGGAGGAAGATGAGGGGAAGAAAGAAAATGTGGATGAAGAAGAGAGTAAAAAACTAGCTAATGACAAGGAGCTGTCAGATTTGGAGGTAAAATAAACATATTCGTTCAACGTAGATACAATAATAAATCAATAAATCTCTGCAGTACTTGAAAGCAAAGATGAAAGGCACTGCTATTCTAAAAGAACCTAAGCAGGAGAAAACAGAAGAAAAACCTAAATTTTTCACTCTGAAAATAAGTAACCTGCCCTACAAAGCAAAGAGAAAAGACATAGAAGAAATGTTACATTCAGTTCACATTGATTCATTAAGACTACCTAAACAAAAAGGAATTGCTTTTGTCGGGTTTAAGACGGAAAAACAGATGAAACAGGCTTTAATCTTCAACAAAACATTTTTAAGTATGTTTATTCAAATCATATTTTTGTTCTTTTTTGTTAACTTTCTGTTTTTATACTAGATGGTCATAGAATACAGATTACTGAGCACAAAAAGAATAAAGAAGAAGAGGTCTCTTCAGTTCCAAAGAAGTATGTTTTGACAATTTTAATTTTTTTTTCTTTTTTTTTTTTTTTTTTTGCTATAATGAATTACATGTTTTTAAGATGGCAGAAACAGGAATCCGAAATGAACAGCGTAGAAAGCATTGCAGAATCAGGGAGAATTTTCATTAGGAACCTTCCTTATACAGTTTCAGAAGACGATCTTCAAGCCGCTTTCGGAAAATTCGGCCAAATATCAGAGTTGGTCTATCCAGTTGACAGAACGACAAGGGAGCACAAGGGGTATGCACTCGTGACTTATTTATTTCCTCAAGATGCTGCCTCAGCTTTCGGGGAGTTGGATGGAAACGTCTTTCACGGCCGAATGCTTCATCTCCTCCCTGCCAAATCCAAGGATGATATTGAAGAGGTGGAAGGTAATTTTTATGTGCAATGTTCAGTAATCACGATTAGCTAAAAATTTACAATAAATTGCAGAAGAAAGTTCTAACTTCAAAAAGAAAAAGATGAAGAATTTAAAGAAGCAGTCTGGATTCTCTCACACCTGGAATTCCCTTTTTCTAGATATTAATGCAATTGCTGATGTAATTGCTGAAAAGTACAATGCAACAAAGGAAGAAGTATGCTTGCCAATATGTTTCTTGTTTTAAAAATTTCTCTAGTTTTAATTTTCCAATCTTGGTCAGGTTCTAACTGGTTCAAATGCGGCAGTAAGAATGGCTCTAGCTGAAACCCAGTTAGTTGCAGAGACGAAACAGTTTTTAGTCGATAACGGTGTTCAACTAGATTCTTTCAACCAGGAAGTTAAAAGTAGATCAAAAACAGTTATTCTAGTTAAAAATCTGCCTGCCAAGACCACTGCATCTGAAATAAGGGAGTTATTCATTAAATACGGCGAGTTAGGACGAGTTATTCTTCCTCCAAGTGGAATAACTGGTAAATTATTTCATCGTTTCTTTCACAAGAAAAACACAACAATTAAAATTTAATACTTCTCAGGCATTGTGGAGTTCCTTGAGCCATCAGAAGCAAAAGTTGCTTTTAGAAAATTGGCCTATTCAAAATTTAAGCATCTGCCTCTTTATTTGGAATGGGCCCCTGAAGATTCTTTAAAAGTTCAAGTGAAAGGTTAGTATTTTAAAATATTTTCTTCTGTAAATTTTTGCTAAATTTTGTTTTCAAGATGAAAAAGACAAAAATGAAGATAGCAAAGTAAATGTTAAAAAAGAGGAAGATGAAGAAGAATTGATACCAGAAGAAGATACAGTTTTATTTGTTAAAAATCTAAATTTCGAGGCGACAGAAGAAGATTTAAGAAAGGTATTTTCCTTTCTGCCATTTTTAACAATTGAATTTTTTTTTTTTTTTTAATTTTCTTTAAAGCATTTTGAGGAAGTTGGGAAACTCGCAAGTGTCACAGTGGCGAAAAAGAAAGATCCAAAAAAACCTGGAGCGACTTTATCAATGGGATATGGTTTCGTGCAGTTTTACCGCAAATCAGCATTGGACGAAGCGTTGAAAAGACTCCAAGGCACAACCCTTATGGGCCATCAGCTAGAATTAAAGCGTTCTAACCGTACTTTAAAGTACATACATCATTTTGTAAATAAATTTATTTGAAATAATCTATTTTATTATATTTGTTTTAGAGATACGGAAACTGTCAAACGAAAATTCACAAATATGTCCAAACAAACTGGTACAAAAATTTTAGTAAGGAACATTCCTTTTCAAGCTACTACTGCAGAGATATCCGAGTTGTTCAAGTATTAAATTTATTAATAAAAAGATAAATTTTTTTAAACATTTTCATTGTTTAATTCATTCAAATTTTAGAACATTTGGAGAACTTAAGTTTGTGAGGCTTCCGAAGAAACTAGTTGGTACTGGATCCCACAGAGGATTTGCGTTTGTTGAATTCATGACAAAACAAGATGCAAAAGTACATTTTTAAATATTTATAATATATTCTAGAAACATTATTAATTCTATTGACTAATTAGAGGGCGATGGAGTCATTGGGACAGAGTACTCACTTACTTGGCAGGCGTCTTGTCCTTGAGTGGGCAGAGACGGAGGAAGACATTAACCAGTTGAGGATCAAGACAGCCAAGCACTTCCATCAAGGTTGGTTTTCAAAAATATATATTCTTATAAATATCTAAAACTGATTTCTTTCATCAGATTCAAATAAAAGGATGAAATTTGATGGTGCAGCAGGAAAAGAAAGAGATGGAGAGGATGAAATGGAATTTTAGATTATTATATTTATTATTTAAGCATATAAATAATTCAATTTGTACATATAACTTGTAAATATCAAATCAAATACGATTTATTAAATTTTAAATAAAAAAATTTTAATTTAAGAAAAGACAAAACTAATTTTATTTCTGTATAAATACCTACCGTGTACTGAAAAAGATAGAGAAATACCAAATGTGCTCAACAGCCAGAATCAGTGAGACTAAGCAGACCAGGAAGATTGGGCATTGGACAAAATAATTTAAAAAGAAAAAGCAAGAACAAATACACTAAACATTTTGGAATACATACTTCCTGTCTAATTGTAAAATATTTATGTACAAAGTGCAGAATTGATAAGACAGACTTATCAATGAAGAGGGTGAAACATTTCTAATAGAAAATTCTCTGTCGCATATATTTTCTACGTCATGAAAAAACATTGAATGAATCGTGGATGTGCAATCTTGTACTAATACCTACCTAACCTTCACCTATTATACATAAGCAAACTAACACTAACCAAAATTGTCTCTACTATAAACTGGAGGGCTAGAACTAACCAAACTGAACCTATCCCTACTTTATACTGGAGGACTAACCCTAATCTTGTCTTACCTAACATAGCCCATCTCGATTATAAACAGAAAATGTATACAGAAAAGCTAAACCTAACCCTACCCCAACTATATACAGGAGGGCTAAAACTAACCTGTATTATACCACCTTTAATACATATACTGAGAGCTAACCCTTCCTTTCTAAACTGCTCAAAATTGAATAAAAAAATTTATTTCTATTTATTATAAAAATATTAAAAGCAATATTTAATTGATTCCTATTATATTAACTTTAATTAAATTAACTGATATTTCCTTATTAGTTGGATAAAACAAAATAGAAAAATACAAACAAAACTGTTAATCCTCATTTTTAATAACATATTTACTTAAGAATAGTAAAGGAGAAGATTACTTATTTTTTAGGCAAACCATTTTTCTTCTATTTTCACCATTTGTATTCTCTTTAGCCATGGAAAGACATCATGTTCAACAAGAAGTTTGCAATATTATTGTGGGAAAGGCCGAAAAGGTCATCGAAGTCACTGACAAGTGGGTATCGGAGAGGCAGTTAGTGTTTCTTAGAGTATTAGAGTCCTGGGTTTTAGCTCGATTCCGAGAGACCTGAGGTCCCAAAAGAAGGCCTGAAAGTGGTTCTCAGCACATTGCGATGCTAAAGGAGGACAGAAATATTGCTGCAAGACGGACCCTTTCCCTAGCGCCTGCCTGATCCCAAATAAAGTACAAAATGTTTTGGTAAAGCCTTTGACAACATAACGATTTGCAATCATTTATGGGAAGTGGGCTCACATTATAAGCTCCTTTAAAATGGCCTGCAGCAACAGCCCACCCACCACCAACTCAGAAGAATATGGTGCAGCAAACGCCTAGAAGAGAACACCAATTGGAATGGGTTATGTTTGCTGATGAGCCACATTTCTGTCTGTATAGTGATAACAGGTGGCGAAGAGTCTACCAAAAACAGGGAATACGTACAATGCCTACAAGTGCAGTTTAGAAAAGATGGTGAATGGTCTGGGTTGGGATTTACACTGGACGAATGGACAAATTAGATCCATATTGTTGAAGGCAACCTCACCACAGTCCACAATGTCCGAGATGTCCAAGAAATAGAAATACATGAGGCAACCCTCAAGCCAGGAAACTCGTTGGCAGTGCTTTTCATTCACTTTCTGGATGACGATGCCAGACCTTTAAGTTTATCATCAACGTATAGAAAACCTGGGAATGTCCTATCTGCCCCTTCCAGCATTGTCTCCAGATCTCAACTCCGTTGAGCACATGTGGGATATGATGCAAAGAACACTTTTCAATCCCCATCCACGGCCAGTTAATCATTGAGTGAAGCGCTACAAATCTACGGAGTGATTTTCCTTATGAAATTAGTGACAACCCTATGGTATGCCTAGGAGGTGCACAGAGGTCTTAGCTAACAGAGAACATTATACACTGCATTAATTGTTCAAAAAATTATTGTGTCCAATAAACAAAATTATGAAATTAGAATCTTCTATTTTGTTATTTTTAAAAATACCTTTATTAAATTATCCTTCAATAAAAACATATTAATTTCTAATAAGTTTTAATGCAATTTATGATAATAATAAAAGAAAATTCCTAGGGAAAGTTAAAGTACAAAATTGGCAATATCCCTGTTCATTTTTGAGCAGTTTAGATTCTGGAGAGCTAACCCTAATTCTACCCCAAACACCACTAACCAAACTTAACCTAATTTTAAATGAAACATGCCTTTTTAAACATATTGAAAAGCTATCTAAACTTTTTTAAATTATTTGTTTCATTAACAATAAGTGAATTAGTGCAGTTATCTCACCCGTAAAAATGATTGATTTTTAAATCAGCATAATTAATCTATTTTAGTGGTGACAACTAGATAAGTGAATACTAAAGTTTAAAGATAAAATTAAAAAAAAAAATACTTCACTGAACTTGATGTAATGTCAGCTCATCGAACAAAAAGTGTATACAAAAATTGAATTTGTACTAAAGGTCTAAACTTAAAATCAAATTCCTTAAAAGTATATTTTGACTTCAATTAAACGAAATGTATTTCATATTTGCTTCAAATTCCGTGTATAGGTATATGTTTGCCAGAAATTGACAGGGAATAGGGTGTAATTTAGATGTAAGAACACTCGTTTGTTGCTTCTAAATTTAGTTTTACACCATTATATTTTAATAGTGTTCTGTTATATTTTAGTTTCACTAAATTCACTATTTTTTCGTGGTTAATTCGTTAATTCGTGGTTATTAATATCATTCAATTAATTCGAACACACGACCTCCAGCTTGATAGGAATTGAGAGTAGCGGCGTATCAAGCCGAAAGTCGTGGGTTCGAATCCCGGTCGTTTCACTAAATTCGCTTTGTAATCTCAACTAAAAACCTTAATTAATTGAATGTTATATTTTAAGTAATTCCATCTTTAATTTAGCAATTTTGATTTTGGACTATGTTTTGTTTGAATTTACAAACTAGATTTGAATTTGAATTAATTTTCTCCCCTTTGGAAATCAATTTGTCCATCCTACGATTCGAAGATCGCGAAAACAACGGCCCGAGGGGCTTGGGCGAAGGTGAAAAGTGAGTTTGGTTTCCATGGTGGGAGTCTTGGAGCGGTACTCCTCAAGATCTTTCAGTCTCTAAGTGGAAAGTGTTCTGTTATGACATACCGCAACCATTCCGACCATTAACTGACATCGTCGCCCGTTCACGTCTTCACAACAGGCAAAGGTGAGCCTGGCAATACTTTAAGAATTTTACCAATTCAAGCAATCTCGGCTCTATATTAAAATAATTAAGTTTTTAATGTTGAATCAATAAGATTGACGTTATTCTATTATTTATTGATTTGAAAAATATAAAAGTTAGTCTTAACATTCAATAGAACTGAGACTTATACAAAATCTTTTTTTTTTCTTTCTTTATGACCTTCTTTTTATCTTTTTTAAGGCTTGTTTAATTTTTGTTATTTTCTGGTCTTTACTTGAAGGTATTCTGTATATTTGTACATTCGAAATTTTTGAAAAAAAAGGTATAATTGTAACAACATTTATATTTCTTTTTGATAGTAAAGATATACGACGGCAAATATTATTTTATGGCCGTACGCTCTTTTACAGAATGAAAGCTCATATTGAAAACTAAGTCTAGATGTCTTTACAAAAAAATTGCAAGTGAAAATTTTCGTTTAAGCTTTTTGGTTTTGTCAACTGGGAATTTTTGCTATTTTTCGTTATTTAATCATCGGTTTATTTAATTTGTAACTGTGGTCAGCTAGTCTTTGGTCAATTGCCCACAGCTTGATCATCCAGGTTCGGCCTAATCTTGCCGAGTCTGTTCTATTGAGCGAGTACCGATCAGGATGATCGAAGATATCGGGGGAGGTTCAATGACTTCCTTCGTCGTATGTGCCAAGGTCCGTCACATAAAATGCAATTTTGTTCAAAAAAATTACTCGATTGTCCAGTAAACATACTTTCTTCTGCCTAAGCTAGTTGGGAGTTATCAGATTACATACATCAAAAACAAAAAAATTCTTTAAAATGTTTTCAACAATCTGAAGAGTTGGAACAAACTTCTTCGACTGGAAAGGGCATTTGTAAATTTAAAATTTCTAAGCTAAATGGCCCAAAACGATAATCTTTGTTGAATAAACGAATTAGTAATTATTCGGATATCGTGAAATGCGGTCTGGTGTGATGTAGGTCTCAGAAAAAGATTTTCTTTATCGTGCCAACGTTCGATCATTGAGATCATCTTCGGCATTCACGTAGAAATGTAGTACTAAGGAAAAATATTGTTAAATAAAAACATTACATATTTATTGTATAATATAAATTGATCATTTTCTATATTAATCATATAAAATACATTCATAAAAATTTAGCGGTTAAAATGTCAAAAATATTACATTTCTGAAATGCATAGATCTTTTAGATTGTTTCATTATAACTCGACCTTCCCACATCATCTTCAGGATGGCACTTTTGTTTTTTAAAATGAAATAAAAATCTAGCCTTTTGGACTTTTTAACAGAAATCAATGTTTTAATTACATTTTGTAGCAAATTAAAGTGCAACTCTCGTCACGAACGCTACACTTACATAATTATTAATAAATAAATATACTAAAAATTAATTATTACATTCGATATGTTTAGTTAATAAGAACCTACAGTTCCACAGAGAACATTCAGAAAAATGCGTGAAAAATTACGTACTACAACTTCCACGTTGGAAAATGCCAAAGTTAATTACCAGAGATATCCATAACTATATAATTATTTTACTTAATTAATTAGTTAATAAGTAACAAAATAATTTCTTTATTAATAAATCATTTTAAAGGGGCTTCATAGCCGCAACGGTTCAGACTTTGACACTATAAGGTAAATGTCCCGGGTTCGAATCCAGCGACCCTGCATACTTACAAATGAGCTTTTTTTTCAAAAACACCAGCACCCTGAGAGCTGCCGTTACGAGCCCCTGTAAAATAATAATAAACCATTTACATTTCGTAATCTATTGTATAACCGCTATGATTGTTTATTCATCTTTGTTGTAAATTCTGTATCCACTTTTGTATAATTGTTCTTTTATGAAACAAACAAGTCAACGTGAGTTGTGATTTGCATTACATTTTTTCGGTGAAACTTTATTGTTTACTGATTGAGTGTATGTGACGGTCTCACGGCGAAACCAAACGAACGTTATACAATTATTTCATTTCTTTTAAGATGACCATGGACATACTGGACCCTGTAAGAAAATGAATTTATTTCGAATGAGTTATAATCTTACATATGGCCGTTTATAATTTCAAAAGAATAATTTATCCTTTTCCACTCCTCTTGGAACTAATATAGAAGAAAGTTTCGGACCTGTCCACTCCAAGTGATTAGAATAAGTTTATGGAATACGTAATAGGATAAATGTTTATCATCCCCATTAGTACTTTCACCTAATCGGTAATTTTTCGAGTCGACGGATGAGACAGCTTTTCGTTGTGTATTATCAACGGTTTAAAAAATGTAATAAAATAAATGAATGGATGTTGAGTTTATAAATAATTGTAGGTATAAAGAGCACGAAAATAGACATCTAGCCAAATAAAATTACCTCTAAAGGATTATGAATATAGAAATATTAAAATTTTAAATAAAATCAAGAGTAAATATTTATTGAACAACAGCCCACTTTAAAGGCATTACTTGATATACAAACTTTTATCTATTTTATGCAGACCAAATACAAACGCCATTTTCCTGAACTTAAATATTGAATTTTTACAAAATTTGTACCTAATTTACAATTCTAAACATATACACGTTTTAGTGACACCAAAAAGGTTTTCTTTAATAATCACGGGTTGGATAAGCACCATATGTATATTGAAAAAAACGTAAGTTTTAACTTAAAAACTAGTATATAATTTTTTTATCGTACGCAATCATTTGAATTGTACAAATCAATTAACTTCTATTTTGGTCAAATTAGGGATTTTACAGAGAACAGAGTTCTTCTTGAAATCTTGACTTTTATCACAAACATATTTTTATTATGAATCCTGGATCTACATCATAATACATATATAGTTTTCAATATCCACACACCAGAATCAGCTTTTGGAGACACACAAATAGTATTTTTTTATAACACTTACCTGTAATCACAGGAAATTTAGCTTTGTGTTTGAACTATTTATCTTAAAAAAAGGCCAAATTTTCTTAGTTATCATGAATTTTTCTTAAGTTATGCAGGGAGCAAGTTTTACGTGCTACTATATATATTTTTACAAATCGAAAAGGGGAAAAAAAATCGTAGTGCTCACATATAGTGTCTCACATTCCAAAGGTATATTTCAATTTTATTAAAAGCAATTTATCAGATTTGATAATAAAATAATTAAATGGCCAGTTCCAAACGAAAATATCGTCGATTATCCCTTTGAAAGATTTACATTCAATATATTTTCTCCGAAGCACAATAGATTTATACAATTTGACACCTACGTAACTAACCTTTTTAAACTTTACATAATTCTTAGGAGTGAATGCTTTCACCTGTTATGGATTAACATAAAATAGATTGATTAGACTTAGATTAAAACTCTCTTTAATGACAGTATTAAAGTTTAACAGCTAATTGTATTTTTCCTCCATTCCGTATTTTCGGGAACAATGATTCAGGGAAGGGAGGTTGTTTAGTTAAACGCGTTATAATCCTTTCCAAGAGCGTTAAAAACATTTTTTAGATTTTAGAATAATCTCCATTTTGTCCCCCTTGATGGATAATCTCGTTTTTTGATCGAAAATTTGCCCCTTCTTTAAGTACATTTCAACGTCATATTTTTTTAAACCTATAATAACTTGATATTCGGCAAATATAACAACTATCTGCTTGGGGTAACCATTTGTAGAATATTTTTTTACCTCCAACGTTTTAGTAATGAAAACCGATATTGACAAAATATTTCAAAGAATGTTTGAGAATTAACTATTTCCAGACAATTTGGACAAAATTAGGTATAAAAATTTCTATCAAAACCAGCAAACGAACCAAGAAAAAAAAGTAACTTCATATAGACCGTTAAGCTTCCCGCAAGTAATTGTAAAATTGAAAAGCTTATCCTTTTAAGATCTTTTAACATCCAAATTTTTATAACAGAGCTGCAGCTATCAAACAGGCAGTATGCGTACCACATTTTTTATATATATTATATATTTATATATTGTATATTTTATTAATTATCACCAATGTTGTTTAGGTCAAAAAATTTGAATGATTGACCATTAAGAGTTTTTATTATTGTCCTGTATTTTAAATTCTCAAAACAGTTCATTGTATTAAGTAAAACATGTTATTTTCACGGAATCAGTGTTGCCTCCAGTGTTGCCTAAAAATGGGCTGGAAGGAAAAAAAGGGGTTGGGCATGTTAATAGAACAACAGGCACATATTGAACATTGGATAACAATATGAATGTTGGAAAGAAAGTTAGTGAGCTTTGTTCTGTTGAACAAAATGACTTACTTGCCGTAAAGTCGCGGATATTGGGAAAATCATTAGATATGGGAGAATCCGGAAAATACTGGTTCATCCGTGATTTCGATTTGCATTTATCGCGTACGAAGCCGAGGTGAAATCGCTACGGGTACAATCACTCTCGTTCTATGATATTGAAGGCCAATAAACCGGTCGTTGAAATATGCAATTATGGATGAAGGCGTCGGAAGGTAACGGCGAAAGACATATAACTTGCGCAACTATTTTCCATTACGCAAATGGGTGGTTCATCTTCCACTCCAAACCATTCACACGTCTTCTGCTTACAAAATACGAGGAACTTACGCACGTAGAAGGCTCGTTTCCAAAACCAAATTTGTCCAGTTGAGCTTCGGAGGGGGGTCTCCTTCAAAGGGATCAACACAAATGGAATGTAAAAAACAAAGAATATTCTTTGGACGCTTTTCTAAAAACCTTTAATAAGCTTCAGCTTCTGTTAATAAGCTAGTTTCTAATTCCCATCTGAGAACTTAGAGAATGGCCGGCTTCGGAAAGTTTTTTACCATGCAATGTAACTCGATTCGGTTAAAAAGTAAATAACCATTTTAATGTTTAATGAATCTACAGTCTAATTAAATAAAATAATCATTTGTTAAAAGAAAGAAGCTTTAAAAGTTAAAATTGAGTTCATTTCGCAATTCTTCACCTCTATATGGAAACGTGCTTAATACATACAAATTTAACATCTTTAAAATTTATAGAGTAATTTATATAAAATAAATAGTGTAATTACAAATATATTTGTTTATTAATATGTATATATATTAAGAAGACTAATCCTTATATAAGGTAACGGTTAAGATAAAAAAAGTCAGAGTCACGAGCGAGATTCGAACCCACGACTTTCGGCTAAATACGCCGCTCCTCTAACACTTGAGCTATCGTCACTTCGGTCCACTCATATCTCTACCAAACCTTACATAAAGATTAGTTAATTAAAAGTTATTAAGACCCCGAAATCTAATGGATTTAATTAAGAAGTTTATTGCGGATCAGTGTGTTGTTTAGCTAAATTTCAGTTCTATTACAATACATGGTTTTCGATCAAAAGTTCAAGTTTTTGACAATGATTTGTAATCAAATCCAAAAATGGTTAATTACATTTAAACCAGTATTTTATGATACAAAAAAGCATGCTTATTTTCATGGTCATAGCACTCCTATAGTCCTTTTTTTATTTTTTTAACATTATTATTTTTTTTTTTTGGGGGGGGGGGTTTCCTCCTCAACTGAACTTGTTTTTCTGTGTGTCATCATATCCTCAATGTCTCTCATTTTTCTTTCAGTACAGTCATCAGGTTGTTTGGAGCAAAATTTCGAACATGTTTCAAGGTTGGCACATCTCACTTATTTTTAGAGCACTGTCAGGAAACGAAATGTCCGGTTAGATGCTTCAAAAGGAGAGAAAGAGGAAGACCGTAAAAGTAAAACCTTGATCCAGACCCCGACCTCCTCCAGCCAGAGGCCGAACACGCTCTCATCCCGATTGCGCCTCGTTTCGACCCAGGTCGAGAACGATTGCTTTCGGACGCCTCTCAAAAATTATTCGAAGAATTGAATAATTCGACATTCCTTAAAAGAAATTTCGAAAGAAGAAACCGACCGTTTGACCCCAAGGCCTCGAGCACGAAGAAGAATAAAAATTTATGTTGCACGGGGGAAGATTTTTTAAAGATTAATTGCTCACCTTCATCCTTGATTCATTTACAAAACGGGCTGCGTCCTTAGCCTCTTGCTTTCGTTATTAATTAACGACCTTCCTGATGCTCTACATTTCGTAATTTTCTGCTCTAATATATTAATTGAAAACTCTAGTCTGGAGATTATTTGGAAATCGTGAGATGCGGTCTGGTGTGACGTAGGTTTTAGAAAAATATTTTATTACGTTTCGATCCTTATTGAGATCATCATCAGAGCCAGAGATTTATAAATATTGTTTAAATTTTACAAACACATGTAGGATATGAAAAAATGAATTTATACAATGCTGTTATATAAAGTTTTAGATTTTAAAAAATTGAATTTATGCAATGCTAAAAAAACATCAAGCAAAGTATTTGTACTCACTCAAAATGTTTGTTTTCCATGTAGATGTGCAATTGTTGTCTGACGTGTACGGCTTGAATCCCCCTGATTTCCCTAGCATTGTATAAATTCATTTTTTTTTTTTTATTTAAAATATTCTTCCGTGGTATAAATTTATTTTTTATTTCAATTTTCTAGCATTGTAATAAATTCATGTTTTTAATCTAAAATTTTCTAGCATTGTAGAGTATCTTGTGTGAATTGATCACTCTCAACACTACATACAAAAATGGAAGATGTTCACAGCAAACAAATACTTTAAGCCCTGAAGATGATTCCAATAAAGATCAAAACGTTGTATGACAAAGAAAATGTTTTTCTGAAACCTACATCACACCAGACCGTATCTCACGATCTACAAATAATCATCAACTAACGGTCACTAAATACCACACATTTCCATTCTGAAGATAATTCCGGCCAGTTCTCCATGTATTAATGAATTTAAATAAACCCATAATCATAGTTTTTATTTATATTTTTATGTTTTTATGTATGGTGTGCTTCCCAGTTGTCTTCCAATAATTTATGTTAGCTCTTCAAACTTAGGTGCAATCTCATCTGACAGAGATGATTCTGTTGAAAGAGGCTTATTGTGTAACTCCTGAGCGAGAGAGTGCTTCTCTCCTTTTTTGGCTGGATGCCCTATTATTTCACAGTTTCGGGTTATTTTTTTAGGGGTAGGTAGATGAACCTAGAGCGTATTGGATCGCAAAACGTAAATCCTCAGATTGTTCAGACTCGGCAGTTTTGCATTATTTCCAGTAGTACCGCAGAAATTTAATTTTGAATTTGATGCTGGAAAGCGCTAGTAGTTTTCGCGTTATTTTAATTATTTTCAATGTAAACATGATCGATTGAATTCCCCCTGCTATCATCGTCAGTATAGTTGTAAGCAATGCAAATTTTTTTTAAACTTAAATCCTTAAAGAATGAGGTATTCTGTGTTACATTAGATCTCAATCTTTTTTCTATGCAACGGATGTTGAAATTGATTGACATCATGATTTTATTTTAGTCGAGACTTTCTTAACGGAATCTTTTGTCTTTTAGTGAAACCCAGAACCCGACATTCTAAAATTTTCCCTATCCTTGGATTATGAGGAAACGTACAGTTCATTAAAAAGATTTAATCATCAAGTTCATTAAAGCATTATTTCTTATTAACTTTGTATATTAGGTATTTTGCTTGCATCCATCCAAGTGATTTGTTTCACCGAGTATGAATAACTTGATTCATTTTGTAATATAGCTTCTTTTTTATGGAGTTTGATGGAATTTGACAGATTTCTGGTCCTTCTGGTGTTGCTTAAATGCCTTGCCTAATTTATGAGCATATTTCCAGTTGTCACGTTCATCCCGGGACACGATCTGATTCAATTCGTTCCTTATGCAAAGTATTTAACAAATCGGATCCATTTTGACAGGCTATCCTGGACTGTTGTTTCACCAAATATGAGTAACTTTTTCAAGTCTGCAATAGCTACTTTTTTACGGTAGTTTGAAATTTTACAGATTTCTGGACCTCCTCGTGTGCGTTAAAGATAATTAATTATTAATTTCCCTTGCCCCCCCCCCTAGGTTTTCAGCATAATTCTTACTGTGCTGTACGTCTTGGGTCCCAGAACAGAATCAATTTGTTCCTTATGCCAAACACTTAAAAAAACTGTAACCATTTTCACTGATCCTGGAGTGTTGTTTCACCAAGTACGAGGAGTTTGATCAATTCCGACATAGCTTCTTATTTATGACAATTTGACATTTTTACAGATTTCTTGTCCTCCTGGTATTGATTAAAATTTCCCTAGCCTAGTTTTCAGCATAATTCTTCAATTTAACAAATCGGATCCAATTTAACGACTATCCTGGAGTGTTGTTTCACCGAGTAACTTGATTCATTTTACAATAGTCCTTCTTTTTTATGGAATTTGAAATATTACAGATTTCTGTTCCTACTGGTGTTGTTTAAAAACTTCTCTTTCTTAGTTTATCTTTATTATTATTAAAGTATTGGTTGAGATAAAGTCAGTGTCACGAGCGGGATTCGAACCCACGGCCATCGGCTTGATAGGCCGCAGCTTTGACAGTTCAGCTATCTTGACTTCAATACACTCATATCTCAACCAATACCTTCCGGAGTTGCTTAAAACCTTCCCTTGCCTATTTATCAGCACATTTCTCGTTGTTCCGTTCATCCTGGGACCCAGATCAGATTCAAATCTTTCCTTATGCCAAGCACTTAACAAATCAGATCCATTTTGACTGACTATCAAGTTTGATTAATCCCTTTTAATAGCAATTTAAATTTTAACAGAAGTGATCGTTATGAAAGGAGACCAGAGGAGAATTTTAGATCATGTTTTTTTAATAGTAAAAATTTAGCGGTTAAAATGGTTAAATAATTACATTTCTGAAATGCTTAGATCTTTTATAGTATTTAATTAATCTCTATCTTCCTCCCACATCATCTTCAGAGTGGCACTTTTTTTTTTTAAATTGAAATAAAAATTTAGTTTTTGGATTTTTGAACAGAAATCTACCTTTTAATTAAATTTTGCATCAAATTAAAGAGAAACTCTCGTCACGAACGACAACACTTACACAATTGTTAATAAGTAAATATACTAAAAATTAACTCTTATTTCCGATACGTTTAATTAATTAGAACCTACAGAACCGTAGAGAACAGTCAGAAAAATGCGTGAAAAATTACATAAAATCACTTCCATGTTGGACAATACCAAAGTTAATTACCAGAGATATACATACATGGATAATTATTTGACTTAATTAATTAGTTAATAAATATCAAAAGAATTAATTTATTAACCGGTGGCCGCAACGGTTTAGGCGTTGATACATCGCTCAGCGCTCATCACTGTAATCCGAACCGGACATACAAATGAGCTTTTTTCAAAAACACCGGCACCCTGAGGGTTTGTATGGCCTTTGCTGATGCGAACCCTCATACAAAGAAGTTTAAAAATAGCAGAAGTAGATGATGGGGTTTGGTCTGCGAGTTGGTGAACTCATGTTGAACCGGCACATTTACTACCGCAAAAACAGTTTTTCACTGAAGGTGGCGTAATGCAGAAACGCGTTTGAATAACGCAAACAAAAATCCCACGAGTGAAGACAGACCCAGTAGTGCCCGTGTGTCGGTTCAACATGAACAGCAGAAGTGTTTATGTCCCTAGTGGTGTTGCTTAGGTTCAACCTTGTTTGGTGTAAATGCACCTTTTTCCGTTGTTTTATGCATCCTTGGACTCAGACCAAAGCCATTTTTCCCTTATTTTTATTTCCCCCCAATACTGTACATCGAAACAAAAGATATTCGAACAAGTGACATCGTTCGGTTGTTTTGCAAACTGTCCAAAACTTTACTGATTTCACAGCGACGAAAATTCCAAAATGCTAGACAAAATAAAAAGCTCTACGGATCAGCTAGTTTTGTACGAAAAAATCTTAAGAAAACGTATAAAGGATTGAGTTCTTTGTTTTACAAATACAACGAAAAACACCGTTTAAGACCTCAGGTGCCAAATGTAATATTTTTCATGTGAATCCAAACGATTTATCAAATTTTATTACCCAAGATTGTGTGAGCTAAAAATTTGCTTCACTTTTTATCTGAAATGAGTTTTTAAAACTCTCCTTTTTTCAAGTTATCCTTAATTAGCTAATTAGCTATTTTATTGTGCCATGATGTTGCTTTTGTCTGGTTGCATCATCTGGCTTGAATCAGCAGATCAAACCCAACAAGAATCATGACATCGACTGTAATTATCCTCGTACATTAAGGGATTTGCAAAACAATTTCTTCATTTACGTAATTTAGTTCATGTTTACTTCATTTTATCTACAATCTACATTATTACACCTAGTTTTGTAAACAAGTTATTCAAACTTTCTGTTTCCATTTTACCATTTGAAACGGCATTACATTAAAATATGTAATGACTGTTTTTAAAGGGTAAAGAGTCGTCAATTGGCCTTGGGATTATAAAATAAATGGGATTTTTTTAAATTCAATACATGTGGTGTGTTGCTTCATGCTTTCATGACCTTATCCTCTTGTTATATATCTATTATAAAGTTATGAAATATGACTTGATGATGGCCAACTTCCTGTCCAATCGGCAGTTTTTAAAATTAAATCTGATTTAAATAAGTATGGGAATTACAATGAGACAAAATAATTTCACAATGTTCATAAGCATTTAAACGAAGATGTGGATACGACGCGTCAAAATTTAAACGGTTTTTCTCTTAAAACGAGCTCTACGTGATAAATCGGTCATCGTCAGGCCGAAAACTGGAAGGTTCATTAGAAATTCCGGTCGCGGCCCATTCCTGGGACTTTCGTTTTTCGCAAGCCCCCCGAGCTTTTGCAACACAGTTGCCACGGCAAGGATGAAATCCGGGCTGGGAGACTTTCCTTAGTTCTTTCGACTCGAAGATCCGGGGACCGAAAGGGGTATCCGCAAGGATGTGCAAAAATTTTGGCGCTCCTCCAGGAAAGCCCACACAGGGCGTAAAGCCTGACTTCGAAACCCGTTTCTAGATTTAAAACACCCAAAGGAACAAAATTGACCCGGCTCGAAAACATCTGATAAGAACGACTCGTTTGGTAACTAAATAAATTAGTCCGATAATCAGATATTAATGGGTGGTAAGCAAAAATAACCGTGAGAATAAAAATAAGCCAACCAAGGGCGTTCAAAATCCTGCGAAATACTATAATAAACATAATTAGATTAATTTACTGAATTAATTAATTTTATTTATAATAGTATACAATAATAAATAACAATTAATTAAGGTTGTTAGTTGAGATAAAAAAAAGTCAATGGCACGAACGGGATTCGAACCCCACGATCTTCGGCTAGATACGCCGCTGCTCTACCACTTGAGCTATCGTGACCTCGACCCACTCGGACACCAACTTCCCATTTCAACAACATCTTATGAATTTTCCCTCCTTTTTGCGATTTTTAATTAATTAATTAATCTATTTCATTCTCTGCGACAAATGAAATGGCCACGGAGAGCTTTAGTGAAGGTATACTTCATTTTCAACTCATTAAATTTACTAGATTCGTGGTCCGCTTGACCAATTAATATATTACAATTAATCAACTAACACTAAAGGTTTGTTTCACCAAAAGTTTACTATGTCTAGCACTGCTAAGAGTTTATCCACTTCTTTTGTTTTGTTTTGATCCATTCTGCGATGGAGGATTTTATATTTGTTTTTGTTATCCCAAGTATAGGATCACGGCCTATGTATGGTTTTGCAGATACTCTTCTGGCCAGTCTGTCTGATTTCTCTTTACCCAAAATTTCCCTGTGCTCTTCCACCCAAGATATCATCAGATTGTTGTTTCCCCAGGTTTAGGAGATTTTGGATGCATTCATCGATAATTTTGATGTGAATCTTTTTCATGCTAATGCTGCTTGGCTATCTGATCTTATGAGGATTTTTTTTGTCAGTAATATCTTTTAAGATTTTCCAGGGCACAAGCATTGATGGCATGCATTTCCGCTTGAAAGACCGAAGTATACTTCCCTTATGATTCAGATTGATTGTTCATATTTTGGGCTTGTACAGAAAACGCCAGATCCAGTTCCTTCGTTTGTTCTGGAGCCATCTGATGAACGTATGGTGTCGATTTTGAATAAATTCATCCCTCTTTTTCTCGAACAAAGATCCAACAATGGAGTACAGTTCTTTCATAAAGGACATAAGGTTGAGGGTTGTTGGTTGGCAAACTGTCTTCAGAAAATATAAACGAGAAGAATTATTGAAAACAGAGAGTCAAAAAATTAAGATTCTGTAAAAGTCAATTTTTAGACTTAAGATAATTTTTAGTATAGTGGGAGCAGATATCGAAGTGGCCCTTAAACCATCAGAACGTCAAATGTCACACCGAAAACAATTGGTGAATGCGTTCAAACCCTAGGGAAAACATAACAACCTGACAATATTGATATATACAATATGATTCTTAAGAAAATGATCGTGTCGAACGAACCGAACGAACTGGGCAAAGTTCATAAGCAAGAAGTAAGCCGTCTTCCTAGATCACCTCGATTCTCATCAAGTAGATTGATTGCCTTCCTAATATTCTTTTGGTCAGCAGTTCGTAATTGACTAGGAAATAATTATGCGTTTTGAACTTTAACTAAAGAACTAGGACAAGTACAATAAGCCGCAAGGCTCTATAGTATCCTCTTCCTCCTGCTCACCGTCATCATCATTACTCAATTTTTGTACGAGGGCACTGTCTTTAGTGTAATCTCCAAGTTATAATTTATACAAAAAAATAGATTACGTAGTATTAAGTAAGTGTAATTTAGAACAACATTAAACTATTTTACAGACAAAGAGCATAACCTAGAATGTTTGAGCTTTCAGTTGATCTATTCTTCAATTTACATGTAAAATATATTTTTTAAAAGCGTAATAATAGTTATTATGCCTCCTGAAAGAAAGGGGAATCTTACAACGCTCTAAATGAAACACTTCCTTGATAAACTTTATGTTATTCAAGTGTGCGATATTGGAGAAGAAAAGAATCAACGTTCAAATTTCAATTCAACGGTTTTCCTAATGAGATTATATCTGGATGTGCGTAACTTTTATATAATAATGTATTCCTACATAATAAGTGACTGTTTTTTGTGTAATTGAGTGTTATTGAACACTTCCGTGTAAGTGCATTTCTTCTGACCGAGCATTGTGTTCCTATTATGTGGGCGAGGACCATGTGAAACGTGCAAGGCGGAAAATAATGGGGGCTCATAAGAAATTACGAAGATTCTTTAATCGAAAAAGTACATTTTTACGCTGTTTCAAATTCTCGAAAGAAGATTAGAACATAAATTAGTACGTGAACAATTAGACAGAAACAATGTTGTGAGGAGAAATCTTTCATGTGACTCTTTTTCTTGATTATGATGATGGCGATAGAGAGGTTACTACGATGCGACGGGTTTCGAATATACCCTGCACTGCATCCTTTGGGCTCACTGTACCTTTCAAAGTTTTTTAGTTTATTTGAAATGTCTCGCTCCCTCCTTCATGATTTGACGTCATTCACTGTCATTGGTGCAATCATTCTCCCCCGGCCTTTTCGATACCCTTGGATATGTCCCCATTGAGTGGTAGCTTCGAATTCGACGATAATGTAAGGGTCTATTTGTTCTTTCTCATTGCTTAACCTACAATTAGGCATTATTGAATGTGACTATGGCGTGTCGGTCGCCCGCCCTGCGTAATATATATATGGCGTGTCGGTGTTTTCTAAAAAGCCAGTGACCCTGGGTGTTTTTACCATGTTTAACTGTAGCAATACTCGCCTGTATTTGTAAAGCTCTTACGCCTCAAGTTAGTACGCGTTGTACGTCTGGAGTCCATTTACTTCTTTTGTTTCTGAAACTGTCCTGAGATGGAGGAACTATGATCCAGTTTCAGTCTGACAACACGTTTTGAGGGACGTGGTTGTAGAGCTTCTTAAACCTGATGATAAGCTGCAGACTCGAAATCCGGTTCGTTAAAAACAACTTCCTTCGAGTAGGAACTATCATTTTAGGAAAATTGTTTGATCTTGTTATCCCAAGAGTATGTTTTGGGTCACCCAAGATTTATCAGATTGTTATGGTTTCTAAGTTTTGTTTTGTTTTGCCTTCAATGATTATTTTGGATGCAACCGTATTATGTAGTTTTGTAAGGATATTTTTGTCAATCTAACTTCTTTTAAGGTTTTCTAAAGCACAACCTCTGAACTAGTCAACTGCTAAAAAGACCGATGTATGTGTACTTCCCAACGGAGAATATACCTGACCTGATTATTCCACTGTCGTTATATTGGTTGTACCTGTTTACTCAATGTGCTTTAAGTGTTGGAGCCATCTGTATATCTTTATTTTCTCCTGTTTTATTATTTCGTGTTGGAGTTCGTTAAATTTTCATTGGATGTTGGAAAGAATATTTCCCTGGGCAGTAACTGGTCAAAGTTGTAGAAATGAGCTATTTATTACTGTTGTATGTCGAAATTACAATTAATTTTAGTTGAGATAAAAGAAGTCGATGGCACGAGCGGGATTCGAACCTACGATCCTCGGCTAGCTGGTCTAACACTTGAGCTATCGTGACCTCGATCCACTCGGACACCCCGACTTCCCATCTCAATCTCACCTTTTTGAATTTTCCCTCCTTTTTCCATTTTTCAATTTTTGTGTGGAATATTCAATCCCCATCCAATTTGTTTTTGGAGTCTGCACGAACTTTTTCTTATGTGTAATTATATTTCATATAATTTTTTAATAGTGTTTCAAAGTCAGGCGATAGAGTTGTAGGCATTGCTCCTGTGAGGGATAGATTTGTTGAACTTTCACCAGATTTATGGGTCATAGAATCTTAGGTTTAATTACTTTATAACCAATGCGCCATATTATGGTTTTTAGCCAACCTTATTTACCCTTAGGTTCTTCTTGTAGCGATTAATTCTACTTTATTTTGGGTTATGATGCGTTATAAATGGCAGGGTAAGACTGACACATTTTAACAATGTAAAAAAATAAAAGCACTAGCGATTTCACTAAAACAAAACGTCCTGACTTAATGGATTGACCCTGGGCAAACATTTTTTTGTGGTAGTAATTTAAGAGAGGACAATGAAGCTCATTTTACAAGCATTTTTACACACTCTTTCACATGGTAAGAGTTCTCTCGAGATCAAAAACAGTAATGGACAATTTTTTATGTTTTTTACAATTGAGCAATAAACAAATTTTCACAAGTCCATTGTCGTTAAAATGTGGAAATATCCCATTAGCAGTGGACTTTTAATTCGGTTGGCCAATTGTCCTTACTACTTTGTGCTCCAATTTCATGTATGCTAGATGTTTTTGATTTGCCGAGATCTGTTTTTAAATTATTTATGAGATCGAATCTCATCGATGCAAACCAGGTAGACGCCAAGTGTAACAAGAACTAAGTCACGAATAACCACGAAAAAAAAAATAGATATTTCCAAGTCGAATGTACAGAAAATTAATTTGAATAGGCGAAAAGCCGATACAGCTGGTTGTACAATAACAAATTTTAATTTTTTTTAGAAAGGGTTCGGAAAAGATATAAATTTTTAGAGAAACTTAAAACCAACGCGGCAATTTAAATTCTGCGAAAGTTGATATAAATTATATATTACAAAATAATAAAAAAAAATTAGGAAAAGTGTTAAATCATGTAAACTGATCGTATCAGGAGCTGTGAATTTCGGTTCACCTACGCTTTTAAGACTTGTTCAGAGATGCGTTTCGCCTTCCCGCTCTAGCTTATTCTATCGTGACTTTTAGATAACGTAAAAGCATAAAACAGAAAAATATTGGTTACCCACCTATAAAAAAAAACCAGCGTTAAAGCTTTGATTTTTTTTTTTTTTTTTAAGCTGAACAAGAAGGGATTCAAATTACAAAATCTATCTCAAAAACGAGATTATGTTTCCGGAAAGGTCATAATTACAGGTTCACGACTAGGTGTGAAGTACAAATGTACCGAGTTAAACATATATTTTTCCGGTGTTACAAGCCGGCAAAGTTATGATTGATGCTCTGGTCAAGAACGTGACATGATTTTTTGGAAAGAGAGTAATCTATCCGTACTTCAATATATAACATGTCCAAAAGCCGTGATCTGATAAAGATACTAATCATGAAAGTCGTAGTAAATCATGTGGTTCAAGGAAGCCAACTAAGGAAGAAGTCAATTTCGGTACGATTTTTCTGTATTTGCCTGATAATGACAATCGGGACGTAAACAAAATTGTTACGTTGCACAACTTCGCCAAATAGAAAAACGTGTTATTTTCTGGATGATTTCGAACTGGGCAAATATACCACTGTCGAATCGTGCCGGACTGAATATAAAAGTAGCTTTTATTTGTCGTTATATACAGAAATAATTGCAATTGGATTGGATATTTATATAGAGTTTGGTTATTTATGATTTAAAAAAAAACAACTTGAGATTTCCATCCATTTTCAAACAAGTTCCTTGTAAGACAGGAATCAAACAGATATAAAAGTAATTATCTATAAATATATATGTCACTCCTAATTATTGATGGAACATAAAACAATACATTTTCAGGGTTTATTTTGCTTCTTTTTCATCAGATGTTCTCGTTTAAAATTTTCTTGCTTCATTTGCCTTCATGACAGTCAATGTTCCATGTATTTGGCAAAAATGGAAAACTCCCAATTATGCTCTGCTATGAATAAAGTTGGAATTTAAAGCATTTATATTTATTAATATATTCTTTGGAGTAAACATACATCATACTTCAGACATCATACCAATGAACCGTATGAACAATACTATGCTTAAAGCGAACAAACATTTTATAATTTAGCATTGATCTTGTTGAGGTCATTTTCTTTTAAATTTTAATAAATTACTTACTTTCTTTTGTTGGATTTTGTAGACTGTCATTTAATGCTTTTTAAAATTACTTAATATACTTACCTCCCACAACATCTTCAGGGTGGCACTTTTTTGTAAAAAATTGAAATAAAAGTCCTTTATCGTGCCAACGTTTCTATCTTTATTCAGATCAGCTTCTGGGCCTTCACGTAGTTATGAAATACTAAAGCAAAAGATTGTTAAATAAAAACATTATATATTTACTGTATAATATAAATTTATCATTTTTTATATTAATCATAAATGTTCATAAACATTTAGCGGTTAAAATGTCTAAAATATTCCATTTCTGAAATGCATAGATCTTTTAAACTCGACCCTCCCACGTCATTTTCAGGGTGGCACTTTTTTTTTTTAAATTGATATAAAAATCTAATCTTTTGGATTTTTGAACGGAAATCAATCTTTTCATTAAATTTTGCATCAAATTAAACAGAAACTATCGTCACGTACGACTAAATAAATATACTAACAATTCATTATTACTTCCGATACGTTTAATTAATTAGAACCTACAAATCCATAAAGAACAAACAAAAACGCGTAAAAAATTACATAAAATCAATGTTGGAAAATGCCAAAGTTAGTTACCAGAACTATCCATAAATAGATAATTATTTGACTTAATTAATTAGTTAATAAGCAACAAAAAAAATTAGTTTATTAATAAAATATTTTAGAGGGGCGTCGGCGGCTGCAACGGTTTAAGCGTTGACCCGGCGCTCATCAATGTATGATAAAGGTCCCAGGTTCGAATCCAGCGGCCCTGCATTCGAACCTGAAATATAAATGGTTTTTATTTTCAAAAACATTGGCCCCCTGAAGGTTTATACGATAAATTAACTTCAATTAAGTGTCATGCTGTTACATAATAATACATGTCTAATTTTTCAACGATAAAAATGAAGTATTCAAATAATGCAAAAATAATCCGATAATAACTAATCATGATGATTCTAGAGAATTTATCGATGTCATATACACGACAAAAAATAAATACATCGAGACAGAAATATCTATGGAATAACAAAAAAAAATAGGCTTTATATAAAAAAATATACACAAATCTTTACAAAAAATTTCAACTTTTTAGTTTTAAATCACAAGGGTGCAACAATAATAATATTAATAGCCAGGCAGCTCTAATTGTATATAAAAATTTGTATTTACCTTCGTAAATACCCTAGAATGCATAAATTATAGCCTATAAAAAGAACTACAACCTCGGATTAATAAAGAATACAACAAATACTGGAAACGTATGTTAGGGATGAGAAAAGTTAAAAATTAATCATAAAAAAACCAAAAGGGAGAAAAAGAAATCTTGCACAATTTAAAAGTTCCAATGATCATAGTCGACTATAAAAGACAACCTACCCAACTCACTTGCAATAGCTATGAAAAATGACAGTATGGTAATATAATATCTCCAGCAATGTAGACAGCTGCTAAAACACTACACATCAATAATTAATTATATACTTTATTTTTAAAAAAGTATTTTAAAAAAACAAGAGGAGGTTAAGACACCGTAGACTAGTTCAAAACGCTAAGTACAAAAGTGGAAAATTCCTACGTCCTAAAAGAATTATTCAAAAGGAAAAACAGCGTGGAGAAGTGAAACCTGTTACCAATATACATTTTCGTACTTTAAAATAATTTTGTTAATTTAATTTTTGGTAAGTTAATTACCTATTTAAAAAAACAAATCAAATTGAAGTAATTTTAAATTAAATTTTCTTGAGAATAATCGCTAGATCGTTAATTTTCTTGTAAACCAAACTTTTTTATAAGGTTAAAGCGAGGAATCAAGTCTTGGGCAATATTACTTCGTTACACCTAAAAATAATTCTGTACTTTTTTAAAAAACACAAATTTTTCAAGAAAACCATTAAGCGGGTTAGGAACAATAGAGGAGATCACAAGTCTATGTGCTAAACTAGAAAATCCTTACATTTTCAAAAGAATGAAGAGGAAAACCAGCTTATTAATACAACAGGTTTTTTAAGAGTAATCAGAGGACAAAGTTTAACGTCGATTATATTGTTAAAAGTTGTCAATGAAATAAATATAATAGTTCATACCCGGCCCGGAGAACCAAGAATGTTTTGGCTGGTTACAAAAATAAAATAATAAGAAAATTACGATTTGGCGAAGTTGGATCGTTCAGGAAGTGCTACAGGAAAATTTAAGGGGGAAATGAGAGGTACTCACAGGTAAGGATTTGAAAAAAGAGGAGACGTGAGCCGAGAACAGATTTTTCAAAAGATTCGAACTCGGAGACGGAGAAGTCAAAACTGCTTGAAAAAAGGGCGAAGGGAGAGGTTTAGGCAAGGACATAAAGGATGCATTTATATTTTGCTCTGGCCAAAAATATCAATAATGTGAACCAAAAATAATAACCAACTAGATAAGCACATAAAGTCTAAGTGCTAATGAAACTAAATACACATACGGAAGAACCATCGATCAGAATTAATTAGCAGGCAAATTAAGTTGTATTCCTCCAAGTTGTCGGTGAGGTAGCGAAAGTTGTTGCACTTAGCATAGGACGAAGTACCCCGCCCAACATTGTCGTACAAATTAACAAAAGTGCAGGCAAAATCAAATTAAAAATAACACTATTATTCTGTTAGAAGACCAGTTTACACAATAAGGGGTATCTAAGGGTTATATATTCATATGGATTTGTAAATAATCGGCTAATAAAAATCTTTAGCTTGTGAGATTTCTTCTTGAAATTTGATATAATGAACTGCCTAGAGTGGCTGTCAAAAGGCTATTCTCATTTCTATGTTGGGTCTTCTTTGTGCATTAAAAATACAGTTTTGTCGTTTCCGAGCAACGTGGTCTGCATATCTTTGCTCGGTGAGGCAGACCAGGATTTCTTTAAGACCGGCTGGCTGTTCTGGCTAATCACCCCACTCATCTCATCACTGGAAACCACACGAACGCAAAGCATAAAGGTTATAATTTATTAGGTTGAAAGGTCAAATCACATGACAACACCGATGTGATTTAATGAATTGATCTAATTCCACATCGTATCCAGACCGTCAATTATGTGATATTTGGCAAGCGAGGGATTAGAATTATAGCCGTAACAGTTCCTGGGGCAGATTCCAAACTGGGGAATTGGTGACATAACTATTTCATTTTTTGCCTCGGGAATAGAACGTTTCCTAGCTTCAGCCGCGTTGGAATTTTGGACTCGTTTCACGGTGTGTCACTACGCTTCTTCGGTCCGGATTTTACACGAAACAGCTTTTCCCACTTCGACAAATGTGACAGTGAGAAACACCCGTGGAGTAAAAGGGGCGTAAATAAAAAATAAATATAAGAAAAAATAAAAGTTAAGGATCGACGTTTTTCTAAAATCGTCTATGGTCCTGACATGGTTATTTTATAAGCATTGCGCAAAAACAAGAAACAACTGCTTTCACTAGTGTTTTCCATAGTTCTATGTACTAAATCAAATCGCAATACACTAAAAAATGACAATGGTAGTGATATAATTTGTGTGTATGTGCAATTTTTAAGGATCCAAGCCAGTATCAAATGTCAGATGTGCTTATGGTATTTATTTACAGTTAATGAAGAGATCTAAATTAAAACCAATCGTAATGCCTATCTAACAAAAACTAGTTTGCTTGCAGAAATAAGTTGATTTAAAAACCATTTTCGCGAAGCATTTTTTAAAAAGGCAGGACATTTTTTGGAAAAATCCATGTAACTTAAATTCATCATAAATATTGATCATTTTGGAAGATAATGGGTCACAATGGGTGTTGCAATATCAGGCAAATTATGTCTTTTTATTGGCATAGCAAAAATTCTAAAACAACCTTGCTAAATAATAAATTAACAGATCATGATTGTGTTATAAGGCTGTTACATTGAAAATGTACGGATCGATATTTCAAAAGTGCAAGTGAACGAAGAAAGCTTCCGAAACTAAGATGTTTTTATCATTTTAATATTACATTCCAAAATTCAGTACTTATTTCGTCTTTTTAGATCATTTTTGCTTATATTCGCTTTTATGGTCAGTACAACAACTGAGGTTGAACCACGATGGGCACCCGATTTGCATTTGCCACGCTGGGTCTGGGTTCGAAGTCCAGTATATACTATGAATTTTAATTGATAATGATTTAAAAAAGTATTTTAAAGAGGTTTGACAACATGGTCTGAGACACACAACAAATACTCCGACATTTTAAATCTTGCCGCCTTGCTCAAGCGTAATTCAGATATCGGATGGCATTCCTACTCGCTCCCTATATAGAGACCAGGAATACCCCTCATTTAAGTGGGGCTATCATCCACTGTATACACTAGCGTCCCTTGACCTGAAAGCAAGTGTCCATTTGTCAAAACTGTATGGGTGTTCTTGTTCGTGAGAATAATTTCAGCATTGATACTCCGAGGAGCAATCCTTCGACCGTGCTTACGATAGGTGCAAGCTTCTCTGACACTCCCACATTTTTTTAATGCATGCGCACAACAGTGGGACTTGGGGTCAATATTCCGTTGTATGGAGAACACAGACCTGTTTTACTGAGAGGAAATGTACTTATTAGAGTGAATGTGATGAGAGGGTCGATGGTGAAATATTGAGTACTCAACTAGAATGAGAGTGTGAGTGTGCTTTGGTTTAAAAACTGCATTGTCGTTGACATACAGATTGGCAGCTTTCATCTCACCAACCCATCACTAAACGTGTAAAAATACCGAATGACCTCTGCCCGACTAAAGCAGCAAAGTCATACGGATTGGATGATCGAATACGACCAAACTAATTATCATTCGGCATATCTTAAGAAGACATTTCACAATTTTGTTGTTAATGGGAGGAGGATGATTAAAAATAAGTCATTTAAGACATAATAAACAATCATCCACTCAAAGAAGACCTATTGTTGTTTCTAGTGTTTAATGTAGCGTCAGTTTCCTGGCTATTTAGAAAGTTGTTCGATCGGGAAAACCTATTTGTTAATATAAACTTTCCTGAAACCGCTTCGACCTGGAGTGCTGTGTTCGGCGAAACCATACAGATTTCAATATTCACTCAGGCAGGCTGTATAGGTAATTTCCTTTTCCGGGTCGTAAAAGCAACGCTTTCAACAGGCAGTCGACCGTGTAAGATAAAAATATTTACTAACTAAGATGACGGAGATGGGTTTTCAAAGATCGATAAACTTGCACGTCCCTCATCTATAACAATCGATTAAAAAAATTGACATATGCAGAAGAAGATGGATAAGGTATGTGGGGCAGGTTTGATCTTCTTCTCTCACGCACACGCATAGAACTTTCTTCGTCCTTTGTAGTCGATTACATCCACAGCAACATAAACGTTTCGCAACGTGCCCTTTTACACACCGATTCCTTCCTCCTCCTTGTAAAAGATATGAAAATTGTCAAAGAAACGGTCTCCGTAAGGAGATCACGTCCAAGCCATTCCCATTATGAGAAGAAAGATGAATATCATTCCTTTCTATTCGTTTCAAGTTCAAAAGAGCGACAATTGTTTCCGATATTGTCGCGTCGTGGGACCCGATGAAGTTACGCAAACCTGTTACAACTCGCAATTGTTTTTTAGATATTACACAATTTTTATACGCAGCTGTTAATTGCCATTTATAGTTTTACCTTGAGTAAACTAACCTCCCCCCATCTGAATCAGTTATAAAACCATTCAGTTATTCCACTTTACTATGTCAATTTCTGAAATAGCAAGTACCAAACGTTGGCTACAATTGTTGAAAAAGCGTTCGGCACTGTCATTAGGTTTAAATTACTTTTAACTAAAAATTAACCTTGGTTACAATAAAAACACTTCTTACACAAATTCTGAGACAATTCGAACTGTTATTCTATCCAAAGGTAAATATGCAATTTATTGATTTGATTCAATGTAAAAAGTAGTATGTCTCACGCCGTTTAGGTTGTACAACGATGATGAGATGAAATCCAAAAAGACCCCCCGCCCCCCTAAAAATCGTATTATCTGGCCAACTCGTCCAAAATGAGGATGAAAAACTAGGCACAATGATTGATCTTTTAGTCCTTTTTTATTAAGAGAATTTTCATATGTAAATGTATCGGTGTGTAAGAAGAAATCGACCGCCACAACGTCTAAAATTTCTTTTATCCTAACCCGTCCCAAAACTAACTACGTAATTCTAGCCTAACCTAAAATAGGTACCTACCATACCATTAGCCGACATATCCTAACCTAAAATTCATATTTGACCTTCCTTAGCATAAAAAGTAAAATTAACCTTAGCTTAAATTAATTAATAAACCTTGGTGCAATTATTGTATATTTGTGGGGTTTTTTTAATCTATTACAAGATTGGCTTAAAATGTATGGCAAGAAATTGGACTTCAAAATATCCAAACTAATTTCTTTGACTAACTACTACGATGATCAGCACTATTGAAACAAAAATTTCGTATTTTCTCCATTTCATGCAAAACATTTGAATCACGGATATGTAACTTAACCCGTCACTTATAAGGTCGTAACAAAATTATTTTTCTCGTACAAATTAAGCTTTATTTAAATTTGAGTATAACATGTAAACATGAAAATTATTCATCAAAATATAGGCCGGCGCCATCAACTACTTTAACCCATCTTCCTGCAAGAATTTGAATTGGGTGGTCATACTCTGGTTTTCGTGGCGACGCACTCCTCACGCCCTAATTGGAAATCCTCGTAATTTTCGAAGTTCTGGCCTTTCAAAAAATTAGCCATTCAAGATCAAAGTCAGACGGTGCGACGTCAGGGGTGTAAGGAGGGTGGGACAAGATGCTAACAGCCTCTGTTTCGAAAAAAAAATTCTTTGGCTAAACGTGAACGATTGACAGACTGTTCTCTTGCTAAAACATCGCATTATCCCGATTGAGGAAAGGAGAGTACTTCTCTTTTAAAATTCACGAGCTGTTGATAGTAAAGCTCTGCGTCAATAGCCCCGCCATCTAGAACGAGCTCAAGGTGCCAAACATCTTCACAATTCCACCAAACACAAAGTATAACCTTTTTTCCAAGTCGATCATGGCGAACCGCTGCTTTAACCTCTTGGCCTGGCGGAACCCAATGCTTCAAGTTGAATAGAATTTTTGTTTAAATATCCATTTTTCATAGCTCGTTAATATTCTCCTCCAAAATCTATCATCTTTTGGTTTTTGAAGCAAACTTTTACAGATATCAAATCGTTGTTTACCTTGGGCGGCTGACAAGTCATGAGGATCTGATGTGGATCGAATATTTCGGATGTAAGTTTCATAATCTAGTCATCTTCAGTCTCATCTTGAAGGCTGATGTTCCCAAAATTGAATCGCCCGAACCAAAACACTGCAGGATTGCGATGAACTCCGTTTTCACCTTTCACTGCACTAATTGTTTAAACTTTTTTTCCAGTTGTGCCTCAATTAATTAATGCACCAAACCTTTTGTAACTACCTAGTTTTAACTATAACCTAAACTAACCCTGATCGTACCAGACCTAGTCATTCCCAACCTAACCCAACTAATGCGAATTCCCAAATAACACAAAATCCATGACGCAAAATGCTCAAACAAAAGAAATGTGTATATCCAACACTAGCCTACCTTAACCAACTTATGATCCTTCCTCGGTAACTTGAAGTCAATGATGTCAAAATTGTCACGCAAAATATTGTAATTTCAGCTCAAAAGCTTGTTAGAAATACTCGTTTATTTTATCGTCTTCGCGGAAAAACTTTGAATTATGGATATAACCTTTATGGATAACCTTTAACTGAAAGAAAGTAAAAGTAAACCCTAACCCTACCTAATCTAACCTGACCTAACCCAACTCTTGCGCATTCCACCATAACGAAAAATCAACGACACGAAAAAAGATCACGCTAAAGAAATTTTTTTCACGTTAAAATAGATATACATGTGAAATTGTAGTTTTGCCAAGTAAAAATAGTATAGTTATAACCTTGAGGATCTCTATTTTAGAAAATTCTGAAATGTTTAAATTGACTATTCTTAGCCATGGGAAATAGAAATAGTATTATTAAGAATGTCAAATATACAATACAATATTTAAAATAAAATTAAATACAAAAAATCTATACCAACTGCATACGATAAATAAAGCCTTTATTTAAACAATATTATAAACAAACGTATTGGTTGGCAATAATATAGAATGTTTTACTATTGCTCATTTCGATTTTTTTTTCTAATGTATTATTAACCACAAATTGGCCTCATGTATTCCAGGCTGTATTCTGTATTTAGAAAAAAAATTCCAATTTTATATATTTTATAAATATGAAAATGTAAAGATTAACTGATATTTTTTTATTATTACAAACAGGGCCACGGTTGATAGGGTAAAACTAATTTTGAGCTAATATGATACAATTTCTTCTTTTAAAGAATTTAATATGTAAAAAGTTATTTTTATTGTTTTAAGTTTTGTTTTTGTTTTTAAGATTATTTCTTTAATAATCACAAATATTTATCTTTCTGCCACGGAATAAACACAATTTTTAGATCTTAAGCATACAGTTATACAAAATCGTTAAAAAAATTGCGATTGAATTTGGTATTATGCAAAATTAATACGGCGGTAAAAGTGGGATTGAGTAACGATCATTGATCACTGACATTTTCATACGTGGTGTTAAGATTCCTGCAGCCGCAACCTGAATGAGATCCTTTAGATCCTTCATTAAAAAATGACTGCCGATATCGTTCGCCACTTAGATGTAATTTGCGGTTTCTTTTCGGCACCGACGTAACTGGTTGGAAACTAGAAATGCAATATGAACAAACTCTGATCTAAATTGACGGAAGTCCTCGGAGTAAAGTTGGTCTGTTAAATCGTGAACGGTATTCACTTTAAGATAAGAAATGTCGAACTAGCAAGATGAGAAGAATGGAGAAAAAGTCCTCATGTTAGTAATATTAAATTGGACTATAAAGTTTTATATATTTTAAAAATGTATATACAAGCTAGTAAGAGTCCCTTTAAGTTTTAATTACTTCACAAAGTTCATGTAAAAGGGAAGAAGAAAGCACTTTTGGTTTTATTTGGATGGAAAACCGGTTTTCGCATGGAAGTCCTCGACATTTAACGTTTTGGCGTCAACCCGCTTCTAAACGTTTTCCCTCGTTTATTCATTGTATTACTTAATATAAATTTCATGAAAAGCATGTTTCAAAAGGCAAATTTACTATATAATTAGAAGCGTTTATGTGCGATGAGAAAAACTGTACAAAATGTGAGAAATGATACAACTAGCCTTGTCCGTTTCAGATACCCAACGGATTCATGTGAAAATGTAAATTTGAATGTTTGGACACGGGTTGCGAGAACACTGGGAATGGCGTGATCAATGAACAATACTATCTCTCAAAGGGATAAAATGTAATTAACGGTACCGCATCGATAGGAGAGGGTTTGCTCTTTTGGGAATATTTGCCAATTTAGAGGATTGTTTTGCTGGAACGGGGACAAGGCTTCGAGGGTGTTAAAAAGCGAGACCAGACGCATTACTATTCCCTAGATGAAGATGTCCGGTGTGAAGTTAGGACTAGAAATGACGTAATGAAAACAGCATTCCTCGGCCAGAGAAAGTGATCTGTTGACCAAGTCTGCCGTCCACATTGACTAGCACCTCTCGAATAATTTGCTCTCGTTTTGATCTGTATGTGCTTTATAAAGTTATCTTGGGCACTCTTGCAGCATTATTTTTCTGTCACATAACAATATGATAATGAAAGACACAAACTACTGATAGCTTAGGGGTTTTTGAAAAATAAAAACAACCATATCCAATTCCAGACTGTTATCAATCAAGCAATTTAAAACTGTTATAATTTGGCTACTTAAAAAAATAACAAAAACAACAGTTCTACTATAAAAATTTACTGTTTGAGAAGCCATACTTTTCAGTTTTATGCTTTCGAATTGGCCTTATTCCTGATTTCAATGTTATATTTATATCAAATAATTATTCTTTTTATCTAATTACTTGGTTGAGATGGAATGAATAATTAATTGAAATAATTAATATGTTCAATCTATTCTCTAAACTTATGTGTGTTACAGGTATACATCACCATAAGTCAATTTATATTTTAGTAATTCTTTTCATACATATTAGTATAAAATTATGCAGTAATAAAGAAATAATAATACTCTAATTGGACATCTCATCGGCAAAAGACCGAGGAAATGCACCAAGTGCGGCGCAATTGTAACAGTAAGATATATTTTAGAGACTGCGAACAACTAGCGCCGCACAGAGCTCAGTGTGGCCTTCCCAATGGTATAACGAAAATACTTAAGCGCAACAGTGATTGTAAATGGAAGGTCTTTGATTACCTAAAATTAATCAATGCGTATGGCTATATATAACCCACCACACGTGGTATATCACCCGATTTGTATGAATTTATTTATTTGCGTGAATGTCGAAGTTTGCATGGGTGTCTGTGACGGAATATCAAGTACTCATATATTATTATATTTGTAGTACGATGTGAGAGACGGGTCATTGCGTTGGTGCTATATTTCCGAAGTTTAGTGGCTTGACCAGAATGAATGTATTTATTTACGTAAGAGGTAATGCGTGAAATGACGTGGCTGTAGAGGAATATCGAGTAATCCGGGTCCCGTCAAACAATTTAGATTACGATAATTTAGCGTATGAGTGGAATTTGTAAATACCGCTTGAATGTATTTATTAGTGTGAAAGAAAGAAGGCCGCATATCTTCCGACCTCCAATTTCGTTGAGGTGTAGGTTAGTAAATCAGTAAGGGTGTGAATTATCAAAATGCGTATAAATATTACATCTATGTATTTCAATTCATCACTTGTGAGAGGGTAAGAACAAACAAGATAACGAATCGATGTGTAAATTAGGTGAATTGGGTGAATCGGAAGGCAACAGTCGTTTAGTTGAGGCATAAGAACTCGGAGAAGAATGTACTCATAAGATAACTAAGAAGACAAATGTGAGAAGGCTATGATAGCTTATATGACAAGACTTTATGTGAGAAGATTTTTTATTTAAAAATAAAATATATTTAAAAAAACGTCTAATTGGAGATATAAAAGAAAATGGGCATATAAATATACATATAGATTGAGCTTATGACTTGCCGCAGCTTGCCACTTATGCGAAGTCCAGGTGCAGTTAACAGCTAGGACATTTCATTCCCAGACGAAGTAGAGTGGTGGAGTACTCGATATTCATCAATCATCCTCCGCACGTCCACTTAACTTTAATAGATACGTTCAATTTTAACATACACAAACGGAAACACAAAATAAGATATATTATTATATATACTTACTACTATTATTATATATTATATATGTATACTGTACTACAATAAAACAGTTTTCTCCAAAAGTGTGTCCTGGGACCCAAAGACTCACTGCTATTTTGGCGCAAGATTATCATATCAGTTGGCATTCCGACTCGCTTAAAAACCTAAAATTTATTATTTACTATTATCAATGCGATTTTCCTAATCATTTGACAAAAAATATAATTATACAGAGAGAACAAAACAACAGAAATGAAACGTTGACAATATTTTGTTTTTAAAAACACTTGTATAATTAGATAAGTTCTATCTCGTTTATTATTTTATCTTTAATTTATGCAAATCTGATTCCGCCCAATTTAAATTATTTTTTCACTTATATATTGCCAGTTTTGAAAGCTCATGAAATCAATTCATCGATAAGTTAAGAATTCGGTCATCATCAAGTCTATTAACCCTGAACCAGATTTTTATTATTATCTTTAATATATAGCTTTGGGGACTTGAAACATATTACGTAGTATATATGGAATGCTGTAATTTATCTCTAGGCGATTCTCTTATTATTTTAGATAAATATTCACAAATCGTGAGATACGTTCTGATGTGTTGAAGGTTTCAAAAAAACATTTTCTTTATCGTGTCAACGTTTCGATCTTTATTGAGATCATCTTTAGGGCCTGGGATTTACAAATATGTACATGTAGGATGCGGAAAAAAGTACAATACAAAATATATTTTTTAAATATTCAATCAAAGTACTTCTACACACTCAAACTGTTTGTCTTCTGTGTACTTGTGCCATTCTTGGGTGTCGTGTTGAGAGTGCCAGTGAGATATTGCTGTTTTATGTTTATATACTTTGGATTTTGAAGGGGTGGGTAAGGAAATCGATATAGACAAGACATTTTTGTATAAGGCGTCGGCTTCATTAAGGTGAAAACACGAAGAGTCGACGAAGAAATACTTTGAGTGGATTATATATATATATATATATACCTTTTTCCACATCTTACATGTTTTTGTTAAATTTAAACGATGTTTGTAAATCCTAGGCCCTGAAGATGATCTGAATAAAGATCGAAACGTTGGTACGATAACGAAAATTCTGAAACCTACATCACACCAGACCGCATCTCACGATTCCGAATAATTATCGACTAACGGTCACTAATCACCACACATTTTAGATAAAATTGATGTTGGCTTTGATAGAAAGGAAGAGAAAACTACAAACAACAACAGGTTCATTAACAAAAAACTAATTTAAATCATTATATACAAAGAATTATGGTAATTGGCCAAGTTCACGCGTTGTGGATTTTTGTAAGAATATTACACAATAAAAAGTTTATAATATTAATAATTAATTCTATGTTTCTTTGCTTTACTGGTTTCTATTCACACATGGATGTTGATGTTAATTTATCGAAAACTCCATTTTTTCTCTTCGTTAAAATTAAGGGCATTTAGTGCTAATTTGAACTCTCTTCTACTATCAACATTGTTACAGTTTATTATGTACATTTATTTTAATTTAAAATCAATATTTATATAACAAAACATGATTAACGTGTTCACCTGATATTAGCTTAGGTTTGTTTTTTTAATTACCTTTTATATTTATATTTTTTGCGAGTAGTTTACACTTCATTCTTTCTTGCAGTGCCATATTTTTAAAAATATTTTTTCTGTATATATTTATTATGTTTTTATATTAATTACTAAGAATAGTTAATGTCTTGCTTGATATTTACGTAGTTGATATGTACATGTATACCTAGATTTTCTAATTAGTCCAATTTATTATTTTTTTAGTTCTTTTTCAACTGCCTTCAAATTTTCATAATATCCTTTACGATTTGATTTACATGTTAAAATAAATATACAATATTTACTAACAAGTGCTGCCGGAAAAGTCAATTTATTTAGATGAAAGTGGTCAGTCCAGCAGATATTTAACGATTTTTAATGCATTTGATTTGTGCCATAATAACTGAAAACATAACGATTAATTGTTAGGCAAATGGGTTAATACCTATCTTACTTAAATCTATATAAATAGATAAAATAAATTAACCTACTCAACCAAAATCATTCCTAATCTAATTTAAATCTGCCTTATCATAAACTTACCTAACTTAACTATTCCTCCTCTTGCCTAATCCTATGTTATCATAAACCAGCCCAACCCTAACCCAACCCATGCGCACTCTCTGGTAACGCGAACGTACTGGTGAAGCAAAAATGGTCAGGCAAAATATTGAGTATCCAGTCGAAAAAACAGATGTACATGTTGAAAAGAATCGATTTTTCGTAAAACTGATAAGAAGTAAATATTATCAAATAAGCTCTGAATTTCAAGTATTAATGAAGACCATAAAATAGAATGGAAATGTGCATGTGCTTAACGAAAAGAGTACAGTAGAAAATTGTTCTTCAACATTAATAAGTTACTCAATTAATTAAGGTTTTAAGTTGAGTTAAAAAAGTCAGTGGCATGAGCAGGGTTCGAACCCACGACCTTCGGCTACTCTACCATGTGAGCTTCGATCACCCCGGAAGATGATCTTAATAAAGACCGAAATATTGACACGATAAAGAAAATGTTTTTCTGAAACCAACATCACGCCAGACCGCATCTCTCGATTTACGAATTATCATCGACTAACGGGCACTAATCACCACACAATTATTTCTACTTTGACGAGCGAAAAAAAATTAAATCCGATCGCTAAACAATTTATATGTAATTCGGAAATTAGACGACCAGGGATTTTTCAAGCCTTAGAGACGACGCCCATTCGAAACAAATCCAACTTGATTCCCATTCTTTACACTTTTGAAATTTTTTACGACCGTCCTCGCATTCAGGACCTACAAAAATCGTCTTATAATAAATAAACATCTTGCCGAATATTGAACAAGAGATTTACAATTAATGTACATTTGTGAGAAAGTTTTGTTATTATCACATTATTATGGTGATTATTATAACTATAAATTAGCTGTCAATATACAAACAAAATACAAGCCACGCTAGCCGGAAAAAAATGTTTTATTGCTTGAGAAAGTAAGGGAGCAACTGGTGACAGCAATTTTATTCTTATGGAGTATTAGAGGCCTCGAGGATCACCCACATTGCATGTTGGCAGTCCGAGGTAAGACCTCCATCTTATACATTTGGCCACCGAGGTTTGGCTTCAGAGGCTATCAACAGCTAGGTCATTTCAGCACCCAACTCATAGTCCTCTCCTCCATCACCTTCTTAGTATACACAAAACACACAAGTCGCGATTTCCATAAAGTCCTATACAAAATAAGCCAATCGAATTTAATCTAAGATCATAAATGTCTGTCTTTATAATTATCAAAATGTAAAATGTTATTCTAATGTCTTGAATTGAACCAAATAACTACGAAAAAATAATGATCCAGGGGGCGGCTGCAATGCTTGGGAAATACCAAACTTCTGATCTCGCGTTTTTCTCCAACTCCATACCACAGTAAACTTTCATTACTCAGCAATAGCGTCTTTATAAGAAAACAAGTCCATTGATTTGTAAAAAATTTAAAATTGCTGAATTCACACGATGGTTTAGAAGCCATGATGATTACGAGAAAAGTGGCAATGGCTGCATTCAACAAAAATCCAAAACCCAAAACTTGAAAGTAAATTTTTACAATTAATTAAGGTTTTTAGTTGAGATAAAAAAGTTAATGGCACGAGCGGGATTCGAACCCACGATCTTCGGCTTGATAGCTTTATTGCGAAAGCTGAATTAGCTATTATCCCAAATTTATTCTCTTCCATTATTATAAGTCGATCCTTTCTGTGTACACTTAGATTCAGAAATGGTGAAGACTCAGCTCAACTTTATATGGTTCAGCATCAAGCACGTCAAATTGCAATCTATACTTTTCTATCATCCAGCCCTTATTTTCAGATAGTAGCTAAAAGTTAACTGTGGCCCAAGTTTTATCCTTTTGAAGACTCTTATTGTTCTAAAGAGGATTTGAAAAAATAGTTCATATTTCCATATTAAAAATAAAGTCTAAGTCTAACATTATACAGTGCTGCCCCAGAATAAAACTTGACAGTTCGTTCATCCATTTTATCCTACCTTGATCCAGATATTTATCGTTCTGATTTAATGCATTTCGTTTTGTCATAGTCTCTGAGAAAATCTCGATTTATAGTGAGCAAAAGGTTATTTCATGGGAAACACAGATTTTTATTTATGTTTTAGAAACGGGCTTAGTGAGAGTGTAATTAACTGGCACGCCCATTCATGTAGGCGAATTTGAAACTGGACTTTCTTCTAATTGAATCTTTATCCAGAAAACGGGCTAATTTGTTGAATTCGGTCATGGCTCGACCGAACTTTTCAAAATCGAAACGGGTATCGTGTAAGCTTAGTGGAATGTTGGAATTGAACTTGTTTGCAATCGATCAAATAAATAAAATAATACGTGAAAATATTATTTTATCTAACAAAATAATTCGATATATAGCAGGAAAACCTACGAACTACAAGTTTTATAACTTAAAAATTCTACGCAAATTTAATTTATACTATCCAATTCATAAAATTACAATAAGTGGACATCAAAGTAGCAATTAACATGCTGAAGAAATATATTTTTTTAGCAAACCTAGGAAAACTTACCTTGATCTTCTTTACAATTTTTTATAAAGTGAGAAATTTTTATTATGTAATTCAGCAAGGCTTACCAATTAGAAAACAGTTTTGACACCATGATCTAATCAGTTTGATAAATAATATATCAACGATTTCTTAATCATAGTTGTGACAGTTTCATATAGTTTTCTATATTTAATAAATTTTAATGTAAGGGTATGAAGTTATGAGGCATTTTTTAAGCTGGCTGCTTAAGGAAAACCCCGCACACATATTGTAACAAGAATCCATACAACATCTTGTGCTTAAATAAAAAAATTGATATTGGATTATTGGATGACAAATCCAAATGGCAGTTGAGTCAGGTAGGAGTGGCTATGTAAGGTCGTGTTTGACTTTGATCGCATTGTCCTACTTTACAATACGTAACTATCAACTTGCAATTTCCGATCCAAATTTTAAATGTCCTGCCGGTTGCACGGAAGGAATTGTTTTATTTTACTCGCGCATGACAAGCAGGAATTGTGATGTTTGTCTAAAATTGCGTAAGCAGGATCTTTTCTCGGTTTAACCGCTTAAACTGGCTTAATTTGAATACTTGTTCGTTTTTTTTTCTCTCTGGGGACAGTGACCCAAATTGTTATTATGAGATCTTCAGACCGCAACATTATAGTAGTTAAGAGGTTCGGATTAACATGCGCTATCCGGGCCGTGGAAAAGGTCCGTAACCGTTACATAATGGAACCTCTCTTTCATCATTGGGTGTGGCATCCTTAGAGCTTATTTAATTTTAAATTTTTTTATTTGGTATTTTTTCCATCTGAAAAGGACTAGAATGTCACGCTATAATATTCTGTCAAAGCATGCCGAAAAGCCAAAGGTTAATAGAAAACCGTGGACTGTTGGTTGGCATCTCAATTCAAATAATTATTTATATTTATTACTGGTTGATTATACAATTCGTACCATACTACCATACTAGTGAAAAAAGTCCTGAATAACTTGTTTGATAAAATTAATTAGTTTCAGAATAAGTTAAATCTGTATGATAAACTTTGTCTCTGAAATGCCAAAAAGTTCCTTTTAATATAGGGGTAAAGTCCTAAACTTCTATATTTTAGAAATATAGATAATATAGCGCGAGTATTTTTGGAATTTTCTGTTGTTTGCTTACTGCATTTCATACGCAGCTGTCAAGGAAACTGGGAAAAGAGAAAAAATATCGAATGATCTGGAGATTTGAATGAACAGAAAAGAAAAAGCAATTTGCCGATAATTTAACTTTTATTTAGTAATAAATCCAACGTCTATAGTCAAAATCAAGTGTTTATTATTATAGTATTTCTTTTTGTTTTTATGTTCGTCCTAACACAAAGAAGAAAAGATGATTTTGACACACAACGAGGCTAGGCAGATCAATCGGCATAGTTCGATTTTTTTAAATGTATTAATTCTCATTTTTCTCAACTTTCTCAATAGTTTAGTTGATTATGAGATTCTGGAGCCATCTCTGTCTGGGTGAACGGTTGGGTTATGCAGGACAAATGGGTTGGGGTACCGGTATTACTCCAAAGGAATTTTTCATTATTTTTAGGTGACCTATAAAAATGAAATAAAAGGTAATGGAGATTCTAAACAAGCTTTAGAAAAGTCGCTGAAAGTTTAGAAGATAGACGAACTAAGTCACGTAAATCGCTGCCCTGCTTGAACAAAGACAAAATCTGTACGAGTAAAAGATGATGGAATAACTGGTTCGTGAAACCAGTAATTAACACTTTTTGTCAGAGAATAAATGGAATGTAAATATATATTTAGTTGATGAAAATCCATGCCTTCACCATGAATGAGGTTTTGAATAATTAAGAATTTATCAAAACAAGTGCATTAGTCGAATATAATGAAAGCTTATTTAAAAATAAAAATACCAGATTGCAGTAAATGGCACCAAAATCAACGAGATCACAAGGAATTATTTTAATTCCGTTTTAGAAATTAAGTATGGACACAATGACGACAAAAGGGTTGGTCAGATGTCAAATAGGGTGCAGAAAGTATTAGGGATATGTGATGTAAAGGAGAATAGGATTTGTATTAGAACACTGCCCTTTATTTGCAAGTGTATTTTTTTAAATGTTGATTTTATGTTAATCCAGAAGTCTTTAATTTATAGCTCTAATTTTAAATAACATGCTGCGTATTTTGGAAACATTATTGAAAAAATCACGGTTGGATCAATTCTCCTCGCTTTTAACAAATAACGCGAGGGATTTCAACTCGTAGAAAAGCAGACTTCTGTTTGAAACGGCGACACGACGAAAGTCGATAAATGTCACTCGAAAAGCTATAAGCGCGGTCAAGATAAAAATCTCGATTCGCCGTGTAATCGGCTCTAAGTTAAAAGGAAGTAAGCTGTTGCTTTCCCTTTCATTTGCCGAAAAAGACAGCCTAAGTGTTTCTAAGCAACCCACCGAGCATTGGGGGTTATGCAATTATGAGATCTGTCTTCATATAACTATTCTATTTTATAACACCAGCCGAGGCTGGTCATCGGCGTAAAAATGACGCTTTTCGGTTTACAAAGGCCATATTTTATTATTTCTCTCCGTCCTAGCTACGAGGGACTTTTCAATTTTTAATCTTCATTCTCCTAGAGTTGTAAGAAGTGTTTTCATCGTGCACATACTTCTGTGAGACCTCGTACGTAGATCGATCAACCATTTCTTACATCCATTTTCAAATTAAAGTTGTGTCGTTTTTTTTTAAATTAATTTAAAAAAGAAAGTAAGTTTTATAAAACGTTCTTGCCAAAGAGGGGCCGAATTTTTTAAAAGTAATTTTTTTGAAATATATTTTCCTGATTTCGTTGTTCATGTGAGGATATTATTTTTCATTCTTTTTAAATATAAAGAAAATGATATGCAGTATGGTATTAAAAAAGACACTTCCAATAAAATAAGTTAAAAAAAATAGATTTGTTTTCGTTTCGCTCTTTCAAGCCAATAGATACATATTTTCCTAAAATTTTGCTTAAACAAAACTGAGACTGTTTTGGAAGCGAAAATTTTAAGGGAAAAGATCCTTTAAAAAATGTTAATTAAAAAAATTGTATCTAGCCTTTTTTCGGGTTTCATAAAACGAATATCCACATTTCTTTGTTAAAAAATATTGTAACCTACTTTGCTTTCATTCACAAGTTGATTTTCTTCGTGATTTGCGAAATTAGTAAGACATATATTAGACCTATTGGGCCATATAGCACAAACATTGCCTCTCAGAAAAAAACCGACCACCTGGTTTTTGCACGAAAAAATGGCCAAATTTCGGAAATGCTATTTTCTCATCCTTTTAAATCACGGATTTGCAGTCTCATGTTTTGGAAAAATTTAAGTGGAACCAGTTGGCTTTTTAAAATGTTTTCCTAGTTTCAGTCATTCGTTAGCAAATTCTTCGGGACCACGGTAATTTTGCAACTTTTTACGAATACTTCAAATTGAACTATGGAGACAGCAAGTCGTCCAGGAGACGAATCCTATAGCAATCGATAACAAATGTAAATAAGCTTTCAATTGATCGTCTTCCACGTTGCCCAATTGCTCAACCTTTTTCGAGTTATTCGCGATTTTTAGGAAAAAAAGTGATGTTTTTTAAGTGCTCAGGGAAAAACCTGATTTATCTCAACAGATTTTCAAGTGGGCATAAATTTTACCTAGGAGCTTTTCAGAAAGTGAACATGGAAGCGAAAATTCTTAATTTTGCTTATTTTCATCTTTTGGCATACAGAATACTTCTGCTGTCGATGACCATTTATTTTGAACTCATCACGGAAATATAAATTTTCCTTCTCATTTCATAGGCGGTGTGGCAGTTTGGCTTCGAATAACGTATTGAAACCATATGTTGATGCATAATATTAAAAAAACCAACTTGTTCAATGTAAAATTTTCTAAAACATAACACCTAGAGCAGGTCTTGGTCTTAAAAAGCTAAGAAAATGTGCATTTCTAAAGTTGGCCAGAGAAATTTGTGAATTTGGAGAAAACACCGTAATTATTAAAATTAGAAAACGTGTCGTAACGTTAATTGAAAAGATTTGCCAATCCTGCCCAAATCCTGTTACATTTCGAGCAATCTGGAAGTGCAGAGGACCTTTTCCAGGTCTGATTTAAATAGAATGGATCAGGTTGCAACCCAACCTGCACACTGTTTTGTACAATTGATAATAGTTCCATAATTTCACCATATTTCCATAAAATTCTATTGAAATTATTAAAACAGAATTCTTTTTTCTTTGATTTGAACCGGTAGGATTGTGTTATACGCCTTTTACCTGTCGGTAGAATAAAGAGAATACTGATTGCGACGCGAACCTATTACTACGAATAAAGAAACTAGAAGATTATGATTAATGATCGTATACAAAAGGGTCGAATAAGTCAGTGTTATTTCCTTTGTCCTCTTGCCCAATACGGGAGCACTCGTCTGTGAAACGCATCTTTCATAAAAAGGGACGGCCGTCTTAATTCTTGTGGAAGGACATAAAAAAGAACCAACTCCTCTCCAGACAAAGCGAGAGAATATTCTCGTCATGTGTACGAGTTGATTCATCTATTGGTCAGATTTCAAAAATGTTATCGACCGTATACAAGGCTTCAGTGAAAGGAACTGCCACAATTTGGTTCAAATATAATGTCAGGGTGTAATTTTCATGACGAATTTTGATTGATGTAGCCGGAAAACAGAGGCGTGTCTTCAAAAGTCTCTGTTTTTGCGTAATAATTACAAACTATTGGAAGTCCATTTGTTAGGCCAATTTTTTTTTGTCGATGTACAAACACAGAATAATACTGTATAAAAAATTAGCGAATATAATATGTTGTTTATATAATTGTCATTCAATCGTTGTTAGTTCTAATCATGGAAGAAACTTTATGCAAATATCATTTTCTCACCAATTCCTTGTGAATGTTTGATTCTCTTTCGAAGTCAACCGAACGTTTGAAGGGCGATGGGTGGGCGAATTAAAACAATTAGGCGTTTGAAAATCTAAAACAGAGTCGGTTTCTCTTTGCTTTCTTCAGCAAATCTTGGAATAATGTCATCTAATTATATACAGTTAGCCTATTATTAAATTATCAGCGAAACTCAAGAAGGGGAGTCTTCTGTGAGTGTGCTTCTGAAAAATAACAGTAAAAAAAAGTAAGAAAAAATCGAATTTAAGGCCGGCAGCATTCTTCAATAATAGGCTTTATTTGAATTTTATTTTGAAACATTTTGCTCGTATAATAATTACATGTCGTGTAGTGGGAGGGTCCCACGTAATTTGAGAGCTCCTGTGTGTAACTGAAATAAATATTATAATATACTTACTTAGATAATATAATGTAGATAGATTAGATTTTAGATAATATTTTTTAAATCACAATTTCTTATCTTTTTGCGTTTGAGGATAATTTTCAATAAAAGTCAAATGTGTACCATCTTGAAGATCTATATATCCAGCTATCTATCTGTCTATCTATACTCACTCATTTTCTCTACTTCTTGATCTCTTGTTACCTTTTCACCTGTCTCTTTCACTCATTTTATCTCTCTTACACAAACGCTTTCTCGTTCTTTCTATCTGTCAATACTTTCTCCTTTTCCCTCTCCTCTCTATTTATTTTATACCTCTCTCTTTCATTCCCTTGCTCTTTATTTACCTTTGTAACTTACTATATTTCTTTAGGCTTCAGCCTCTCTCTTTCTCTCCCTTTCTATCTTTCTTTTCACTGTCTCTTTTTCTCTACTGTATATTTATCTTTCTCTATGAATGCATAGAATAAATGTTTATACTTCAGTCTTTTACAATCAACCTGGCTGCTTGCTGTTTTGTTCTGGTCGAATCTGAAACTCCGAAAGTACAGGTTCATCACCCTTCAGATTAAAAAGAAGCACGATTCGACATTCGACGTTCGACTTACGATTGGGTGATTTCATTATATTTTTAATCAATTTTCATAAAGTATTTAATTTAGTTCTTAATCCTAAAAATCTGGTTTTTGATGTCGTTTTTCCCGGTAGAAGTGCAAAACAAACTTCAGACAGCGATAAAACTTAGGTAGGATTTATTTTCTCAGGCGTTGTCCTAGACCCCCTTAGGGCCTTTAACCCATATATTTTCCTCTCATCAGCCCTAATGACTTTCTCTGGTGAAAGAGAACTGACCATGACGTGAATCAGAATGAGCTTGCAATCGCAAAAGTAGGCGTTCTTATTGGTATAGACAGGTTTGAAAAGAAAGGAGTTTCTTCGATTAAGAAATTTTTTCGGTTTGAAGATTTAGTCTTTCTTACTATATTCCTCTTATCTTCAATGATTGTAACATCCTTTAAAACCCGTTCTATTCTTTCGCACATCATGCTAAAAAAATGTACTTAGGTGCACGAAACATTAATTTTGGTATGATGATTTTGTTTAAATATGTTCATACTAAAGCTTCTTTACGTTGAAGTTTAATATTTAAACAGTACATGATGATCAAAGATGGTGATGTGGTTTAGGTTCGCATAGTTGGAGGGATTACTTAATCGTTGAAGATGATCTTTCTGTGCCAGTATATCCTTGAATTAATACTTTCTCATCACACCGTAGGTTGTTACAAAAATGTACGATAAGTTATGTGTAACTGCAATTTTTATCCGCGCTGGCCTGTCTGTGGGCAATAACCTTTCTCTGTGAGACCCGAGGTGGTGTTAAGAATGTTTTGATTATGTCAGAAGTTTTTTTTGGGGGGAGGGGGTTGTCAGAAAAGTTTCCCCACCTTTGTGTTGAATCTGCCCGTATTGTCTGAGAATGAAAACCGGGTTACTCTACTCGTTAGTTATACGATAGTTGGGGACGTAACGAACCGGTCGGTCAGGCGGGCGAATAATCATCCCATTGCCCAATCCCATCGGAGAAAAATAAGACTCTGATTAATTCTGATTGAGGCCCAAAGGACAACACGATGCCCTACGGACCAGGGTTAGGACGTTGTGCAATTAATTGTCTGTTTGCCCGGCCCGTCTCGCTTTCTTTCGTGTGGGCGAAGATGAATTAGAAGAATTACGTGTTCGTTACACAATCCCGGTGACATACGACGACTGCTCTCTGCGAACTTCCTCGTTCAGGGGCGAAGTTAAAAAAGTTGAGATAAAAAGGCAAAAATAATATATTTCATTTACCAAGAACGCTAAAGAGCAAAGCCACCATTGTACTTGTCCACATTCTACATTTCAGTAAGGCTTAAATTAGTATCGTACGGAAAAATACGTTTTTTGGTAAGTTTAAATCCAATTATACAACATTTACCCAGCAAAGATTTTAAAACAGCTCCTTAAAAAAAACGGATATCAAAGTTAAAATTAAGCAAGCTTTATATTAAGTTTGGTTGCTTTTCCACTCTTGGCCAACAATCGTCGAGTTACAAAAGCGTACCGGATTTTATCCATCTCCTTTATATTTTATAATATGATAAGACCTCGTGCCGGGAGTACAAAAGGTTTCTCAACAGCGCCCGCCTATTACGACGTCGGGCAGAAATCTATTATGGTCGTAATGTAATTTATCTATCAATGGCCGGAGCTGGGCGATCGGGCCGGTATTCTGCAAGTCTGGGAAATTTAGCTTTCTTTGACGACACGAGAGCTTCTAGCTTCCTAATGTAGAATGGGATTTCCTTACTTTCGACTGGCTGACCCGATTGGAAAAGAAACAAGGATTTTTAGATGTGAAATTTCCCAATTGTCTCACAATTGAAAAGCTAAGGTCACGACTATTTTTATTTTTACCTAGTTCGAATAAAATGGAAGAATTTTGATCTGTGAGATAGCCATCAAAATTGTCCAATTATATTTAAATAATATATAATATATATGAGAATAGCTTGTAAACTTTCGTTTGAACTATTAATCAACTAAACATCATCTGTCCTCTGAAAGTTGACTCGATTGAAGTTCTTCTTGAAGGATGCTTTTCCCAGCTTGTCATGCTACACATATTCCTTCACTGGCTGTCCTCTTGTCTTCCCAGTTATATTTAAAAGAAAAGTTTCACGCTCATGTTGATCAACGTTCCAAAAGACTTCTTAGAAGAAAAACCTATGGTTGAATAGATTCAAATGGCCAGGAAAAAGTTTCACAGATTCGGCATTGAGATATACAAATGCTAAGAAGCCGTATCAAACAGCTTTCATACTTGCGGATTAAAAATGTCATTTATAGCCGTTCTGGTTTTCGGGTCGACCAGAAGAAGAAAACCCCCCGGAACAAAGGAGAGTGAGCCGGGTTGACCATGACTCCGAAAGGGATGGTCATTCGTGACCGCCTCAACCGCACTTTCAGCCCTCCAAGTTTCGAAACCGTTCTGCCATACTATCCCCGAGTTTTAAAACTTGAGCTTCGCACGATTGTTGCAGAATTTAACCTAATTGCGTTTTTCCGACCGGGGCAATCTGTCCGGCTACGGTTGCAATAGACTTGTCTGGTCTTCGCGTTGCTACATCCTCATAAGACGTTCACATTTTGACTTGTTTGACAATTTCTGTCTATCTTCGCTGTCTTCATCTATCCAAAGAGTTGCAACATTTTGCCGTCTTTACAAAGAACCTCCACAGAAGAGTCTGACGGATAAAGAGAACGAAGTTGGGCAGAACAAACGATCGTAGGTCTCCAGGGTCGTAGTTCCCAAAAATATATTATATAAGTCATGAACAAAAATCAATTGAACATATAACAACCATACCTACGCATACAATTAGAACTAGCAAAGAAACAACAAGGTTATTAAATTTTTTTAAATAAAAATAACTTAAAAAGGAATAAAAAGAACTATGAATATGCCCTGAAGAACGATTGAATTGATCGATAAGTTAGGACTAACTTTTATACAAAACTTTATATCTGTAAGCACGAAATGTATGTATTTATTATTTTATAGTAATTTTTATCCGTCCAACATCAATAATGCTTTCTGTTATTATGTTTTACATGTTTCTGTTAGAAAAACAGACACTGTCGCAAACATCATCTCCGTCATTTTCTCTCCCTCTTCCTCTCTCACTCTCTCTCTCCCTCTCTCTCTCTCTCTCTCTCTCTCTCTCTCTCTCTCTCTC
>CM077107.1:28968061-28993360 GCA_039619505.1 Cimex hemipterus
GTCTCTCTCTCTCTCTCTCTCTCTCTCTCTCTCTCTCTCTCTCTCTCTCTCTCCCACATTATCTATCGCTCTTCCTTATTATCCTTTTCTCTCTTTCGTTCTTATTATCCTAGTCCATAGTTATTCGTAAAGGCAGAAAAATAGTCAAAGATCCTTTCTAATTTCTAACCTCTAATTTAATATATTGAAATAACTGGAATATTACAGGAACTTGTTATAATCCTAGTGAAAATCAGTATTGCCACTAATTAACTTCGCTGATAATTATAATGACTGTTTATTTAGGCCGTCAGACCTACTTTTTTTATATTTTTTAATAAAAATTAATGATGCCAGACAATAGATATTGACCTCCTCCTAGTTCTCACGTATTTATGTCTTATTAAGGCTAACTTAACCGTAATGGAAAAATAAAGTGTGAAATTATGCAGACTATGTCTTATCAAATTTAAATTGAAAAGGTATACAATGAGTGGATGTGAATTCTTTTTATTTAGCAATAGAGTAGGGTTAGTTTAAAGTTTAATATTCATTTCTACGGCGCAGAGAAAGAGTGAAATGGATGTTTTTTTTTCATTCCAAACAATAAAAGCTTGTAATCCGTTTTATTTTCTTTCCTACCCTCCTTTTACCTTATTGAGCAAAATTAATTCACACCGCTTTCGCCGCTCAGAAGGGTGGACGAGAGAAAACCCGCGAAGGCGACAATGGCCACGTCTTCTTCATTCAAGGGTCAAGTGTCCGGGTCACATTCTGCGTTAACCAGAAGGAATTCGCCCTTGTGGGGAACCCAGGGCTAATTCAATTAAGTGCATAAAAAAGATAACAGTTTAATGGAGGGGAAAAAATAAGATCGTTTCTCAAATTACCCTTGACGAATGGGAAATGATTGTGTCAAAAAGTGACACTGTATAAAAGGAAGAATATGCACACGACCTCCTTATAGAGATGTTTTTGTGTTGTTATACGTGATAAACTAATTTACATGTTTTGATAGCTAAAGTTCAACAAACAATATAAATGTTATAAAAATTCATATAGTGCATATACGATCTTTTCCTCTTTCTGGGTATCTACCTATAATCATCATCAACATCTGTCGCTCACTCCCTCTCCCTCCCTCACCCTCCCTCTCTCTCCGTCTCTCTCTCTCTCTCTCTCTCTCTCTCTCTCTCTCTCTTATTATCTTTAGGTTAAGTTTTCTACTTAATCACTATGCATTAGCTCTCACTCTCTTCCACTCACTTTTTCGGCCTCTCTCTCCTCTCTTTGTATGTATCTGAGTCTTGTCTCTTTAGTTAATAATCTCTGATTATGTACTGTTTAATGGCCTGTAATGTTCAACATTTTTCTCTTCCTATTCATTCATGTGTGGGGAGTAGTGTATTTGTTAAATTTAAACCATGATTTGTAAATCCCATGCTCTGAAGATGATCACAATAAAGATCGAAACGTTGGCACGATAAAATGGTTTTCCGAAACCTGCATCACACCAGACCGCATCTCACGATTTCGGAATAACTATTTGTTTATCTTTTCTTTTCTAATATTATATTATGTTGGTGAGTGTGATTACCATTATTATGATAACCCCCAATTATTTGTAATAATACTTTTACTGCAATACGTTTTGTCATTATTTTTTCAGTAAATTCCTGCATGCGGTTCGTAAATGGACTTTGTAGGTTCTCAGATTAGCCAAATCAAATAATTTTTGTTTTCCTACTTCAACTATCTTTACGTTTATGATTATTTTGCATACGTTGAATTATAATATGTAACTGAAATGTTTTTTTTTTATTATTTTTTTATCGCTTTTACACGTTTTCCTACTCGTGCCGGTAGCATACTAAGTCTGACGACCTTATACGCAAAAAAAGTAATTTTTTAAGATAAATGTCAGTGTTATGCAATTGAATGGCGAATTTGACCTTGCATGATTTATCATGGCTTACAGCACGTTGGAGAGGTTGGACCGTAGCATGATCTTCGGCCCTCTGCTTTCACCGGACTCTTGCTATTTATATTGTTTCGACGTACGATCCGGGGGGCTTCTTACTTTCCAATAGGGCTGTCATGCTCAAAGATCGACTTCCTCGTCTATCGCGTTGAAAACCTTTGTAATGGACAGAAGGAAGCAAAAGACAATAGGCGGTATTTTTTTAAAAACGGTTGTTAATAAAAAAAATATTTTTCAGCTTCTTTCCCTTTTTTAGTTATCACAGGAGCAAACAGCTTCACTCCGCTTGATCTAATAAATAAAATTATTTTTGTTCTTTTTTTGTGATTATCACAAGAGCAAACAGCTTCAATCTCTTTGGCCTAATATATGAAATTATTTATCCTATTGTATGTTTATACAAGTTCTTTATTTGTAGTTTTATCGGTTTTCTTCAACCATCGATATATTGAGATTTAAAATTTTTTTAACTTTGTAATTAAAGAAGTTTATAATAAAGACTTTTTTTTCGAAAAGTTTCGATTAATATCTTACAAAATATATAATGAAATCCCATTTAATTGTTATAATTAGACCGTGATATTTAAGAGATATTCTTGTTTATTTTTTGTGGTGTGTGTTTTAATTTAGTCAACTCATGTAATTACCATGATAACGATTGATTAAAAAAGTTTATATTTGTTGTCCCTCGTGGTGTGTAAAGCGCTAGTGAGCTGTGCCTTTTGAAAATCCATTTCGTCCTATAATAAACTCATTATAATTTCACCGATAAATAAACAGGTTCACACTGAATTTTGAAACAGCCGAGTCCTTAAAAGACGTAACGTTCCCAGCCCATATTAAACATGTGAACCACTGCTGAAAAAAAAAAAAACTGGGTTGCCTTTTCTAAACCGAATATAATAGTTCATAACTGGGTATGTTAGAAAGCAGGATACGCCGAGGTCCGTCGTATGAACAACCCGATGCACGTATAATCTTGAGCCTTGATGACACGTACTTCCTTCCAAAACGGCATCGCACGTCGGAGGAATAACCGGCCCTTTCTTTGAAACTGGGCTTTTTCCACAGCATATTTGTGTGATAATATTGAATAAGTTGATCCTTTCTGGACAGGACGGTGAAAGCTGAAGTAATCAGCTTGTTAAAGAGCCGCTTTTACCCATTTTTACAGCGATCTTCTGAACAAACAGAAGATCGAATGAATGACTTGCCTGATCAATTTGATCCGTCCTTCGTTGACAAAGAACCCCTTTTTCCATGGGCAACACCCGACGACATGTACGCCTTCTAATTTTCTTTTCATTCACTTAACTGTGATCTTTAAAAATATAACAGAAACAAAATCAACCTAAAACAGAAAATAGTAAATATTTTATGATATTGTTTATTACATTATTAACTCAGAACCTATTTAAAAAAATGGCTCAAATCTGAACTGATTCAAACAATTATGTGAAAAGCCAGCCAATTCTGGGCGTTTTTAAGGAGCATTTTTTAAAATTATTTTTCCTCGTTAGTATTAAAATATTTTTTAAATTATCAACTTGCCCCTGCATACTTCAAAAAAGGCACTCACTACTGTATTGGTATTATTATTATTCAAATGAAATGATTATTCTCTTATTTACTCCTCAGGTATATGTTTTCAACTACATATAAGTTATATAACATGAAGAATCAAAAAGCACCTTATGTCCGTATAACTGCTGATAATAACTGACCACAAAGGAAAATTAATTCAGACTGCAGACTACTTTGTTTTGGATGTCGAGTGCTCTAAGTTAGAATGCGCGATAGATGTTCTCCAAATAGAAACTATAATTCTGCTCTGAACTCTGGCTAGAATTTACTCCAATAGGTGCTATTTATTACCATTTACATAAAAAGCATGCTGTCTACTGAAAAAGAACGGGTTTTTGAGCAACCCAAAAACCACATAGTTTATACGATTCTAAATGTTATAGAAAATTGCCTTTCTGTTCATTTGGTCCTTGGTATCTGTGGATTGTTAAAGGGCGATGAAGCGGATAAAACGGCCAAAAGAAGTCTCCATAAATTAGATAATAATTGAAGACCCAAATTCCTTCTGAAGAACTGCTGACTAAAACAATAGGCCTATTAATAACGTACTAACAGCAGTCTATTAATAAGAGAGGTAGGTACGTTCCAAAAGTAAGTCGAAATTGAGGAAGAAGCATTAGGCGGATGAAATTGGCCAGGGTGGAATAGGTCACAGGTTGGTCAACATAAACCTGAAAATGTTCATCGACAATGATTCAGAATCAGATAAATATAACTTGTAAAGTCGTCGACACAGCGGTACGGAAAATAGCGAATTATAGAAACCTGCAGGGGAAAAACTTCAGAAATTACTGTCAGGTCGAGAAGACAAACGAAACCGACAATCTCATTCCAAAGGGTCTAATTCCCCCCCCCCCCCAAAAAAAATAAAATCCATGAAAATCTAGTCTTTGCATTGATTAAAGTACAGATTAAATACATACAGAGAACAAATTTCTTTCTTTTAAAAGGCGCTCCAAGTCAAACCCTCTTTGTTATTTATGCATAGTACATTATAAATAACAGTATAAATATATTTACTTTGTGTATTTCTATAAAATTAGTCTTTTAGAGGAAAATCGAGGATACTACTCGGGCACTCTCAACAATTACAGCAAGAATGGCAAAATTACACAGAAGACAAACACTATGAGCCCTTAAGATGATCTCAATAAAGACCGAAATGTTGGCACGATAAAGAAAATGTTTTTCTGATATCTACAACACACCAAGACCACATCTCACGTTATCTGAATAATAGTGCTTATCTATTCTCTATTTCTGTGAAGAAAATAGTGCCTTCATCGACTGAATTTCTCGGAAAACTAACTAGAGTTCGAGTATAATTCATTAGTCATATAATTTTCCCTTGTTTTTTAAGGATTTGTGAAATTCATTTCCAATGGTTCTTAAAATACCTGGTCGGTGAATATCGCCCTCTTTCAAAAATTGATGGTAGTTTATTTATAAATACAGTTCTTTTGTGTATTTCTATGTAATATTTCTTTTAGAGGATAATCAAGGATATTACCCAACTATTCACTATTTCTGAGATAAAATAGATCCTATATCGACTGAATTTCTTGGAAACCTAATTATAGTTCAAGTATAACTCAATAAGAAGATAATTTTAAATATTCAATTTTTTCTCTTGTTTTTAATGATTTGTGATTTCTCTCAACTAGAATGTACAAAATTATTCTTTACAATTATATACAAATTTTTCAACGAAAATATCACCATTTCTAAAGTATTTTATTAAAAATATAAATTTAGGTCTGTACTCGCTTTTGCAATGTCGACCCCACAAGACTTAAAACTGACGTCACTGAAGGATGTTCGGTTGTTATTTTTGCTTTTGAAAGGTCGACCTTCCACGGGGTGAGTCTCAGGAATCCGGGTACCTTTCAAGCCGTCCATCCGAGAATAACAGGCCCCTCTTAATAATATATTTGGACCAAAGGCAACTTTAGGTTCAAAGCTGGCTCATGATCAAAAGTTACACAAGTAAAAACGTTCCAGACCGACAATAATTTAAACTTTCGTAACCCTTTTACCTCTGCCGGGCACTTACGCGTGCACACTCAGCGGATCCTTACGTTTAAGGACCTCCCGGGAGAAATTGGGTGAGAAAATACCGAGACGGATTCAATTCCAAAGGGGCCAAAGTGGCACACGTTGCCTGCACTTAGGGCTGACGTGAAGTGACGCAAGTGCGAAATGTGAACAAGTGGAAGTTTGAAATCGAATTTCATAAAACAAAAACCGAAAGTCAGGATGCCGATTTCCCAACGGTTTTTTATAGATACATTTCAAAATTGTTGTTTTGTACAGAGCTAAACTTAGACGCATGCAAGCTCAACAATCAACAAGTCATCCAAAGGGGAAAATATCATTTTTTTAACCAAAAGGTACTGGTTATTTCTAATGTTTGATCTTCCGAGAATAAATAACTTGTTTGCACGTCAAACGACTTTTTCTAATAGGCAGAAAAAATTGACTTTACGAATAATGAGCCAAAATTGAAATTTTTATGTAATTACTTACTATTTAAAATATATTTTTCTAGCTTTGTTTTACATATATTGCAAATTATTGTATTACATGCCAGTAGATTTTTTTATCTAGGACCCTAGTACGTACAAAAAGTTAATAAATAAAAATGCTTCGAATTCAATAGGTTAAAAAATTGGAAAAAACTGGATTCTTTTTAAGTACCTTTAACTCCATTAATAAGAATTTTCAGATCTAATTTCAATTTAAAAAATGCATTTTTGCCTCCGATGTCTAATGTTTCATTCAAAATTCATACCTTTTCTGGATTCTATCTGAAATCGTTGTTATTACGTTGGAAAGCAGAATATTTCTTCTTTATGGTTATGGTCAGCTGATTTTTAGATGTTTACATTTTTAGTCGTTAAGTCAAGAGAGGAAAGGATAAATCTACTATAAGATAACTCAAACGTTTATTTTTTAAACTCAGATCTAATTTATTTACTGAGGCCAAAGTTATGCCAAATTATATCACTTCCTGTAGTTTGTAGGGTTTCAAATGTCTAAAGTTTATGAAAACCTAGTGCAGTGGATTCAAAATTTATCCCTATTTTTGTGGCTTTCAAAAAAAAAGTGACAAGTCGTGTCTCACGTAAAAACTACACGGCTCAAACGACCTAGCAAATTAAACTAAATTATATTTTTTTAAGTTGATATTCTTCTTCTCCATGTAGATAAAACACTTTATGGCACAAACGTCACCTCATTAAATAAATTAAAACGAGATAAAGAATAAAACGTTTGAGGAGTTTTTATTGATTTCACTCTCAATTTTGACGTTTACAATGGCATAAAGTTGAAACATAGTTGGCAAAGCCTAAAATAAGATAAATTAAGCTTTTCAACGGTTGTGGTAATTCGATTGAATTTGTATGTACTCAAAAGTAGTTACGGATTTGTAGGTTCAGACATGGGCGGAGAAAAATTGGCTTCAGCGAAACCCGCCCAAAAATGTCTATTTTGAATTGCTTTGAAAATTAGTACTTAATTGTTTTAATAGGACGCTTAAAACTAATCTGAAATTATTTCTTACACCAATGGTTACGATACACTTTCTCGAAGTCTTTTTTTCTTGTCTGTAACTGTTTATGTATCTAATATAATTCAATACATTCTGCATATTATTTTCTCATGTTACGGCAAACCAAACTGATATATAATAACCATGAAATGCATGTACAACAAACGTAGAAATAATTTTAATTTTTAATAATTATTAAACCTTAAATTCTCGGCTCCTTTGCCCCAATAGCAAGATCACCCGGACACGTGTCCAATATTTTTCAACTTAGTATTACCAAATTAAGTTCCATTAAAATATGTGCCCCCTTGCTCATAATTTCGCCTTGTTAGACGAACAGACACACATTTTTGCTTTTGCCCTTTCAATTTTCGGTGATTCAATTGGGATATTTGTACGTTGGAGAGCAGCTACTACTATCTCCTAGGGCGGACAATTCTTATATTTTCATTTAGGAATTATAAAAACAATTAAGACGCGGAAGCTGTTTGTATGCATGAAATTTTAAACATAAAGTGTAAAATACTACCAAAATAAAGCATTAGAGACATTACAACCTTCAAATATAAATTAAAATATTAACTTCTGTAAAAGTGCACATACCAATTTATAATCAAATGCCTTAACCTTAGCATAATTCATCATGACCTTGAGATTTTGACGGCATACCAAAACCGGATTTCATAATCCACTTAATCCTTCAAGCTTACAGGCAATTTGTACATTTCTTTTTGATTTTTATCAGACTTTCAAATTCAAAACACCTAACAAGAATCTTTTTACATTTCAACACGATTAATTAAATTTTAAATTATTTTTTTATCGTGATTTTTGTAGCAAATGAAATTGTGACACACATAAATTGAGTCGATCAATCATTCAAGAAATCTCTCTGCTATAGCACCTTCAAACTACTTGTAGGATTTCCAGGAATGGTGAGACCAGAAAGCTGCTGAACAAATTGATGGGTGAGAATGTTTAAATTTTTGTGGGATTTTTTATATCAGGATTTAATAATGTCAACTACAAATGGAATGTGGAGGTCATTGGGGATTGTTCCTGAAATGTAGACAGATGTTAATTTGTTTCCTAGTTGTTTTGATTGGAAGTATTGATTGTTATAGGACTTGGATTCTTTCGATGATCCGGAAACTTTCATTTATGTCCATGTCAATTTCAGTTTTTTTTGTTTTTTTAATAAATGACAAGTGGATTTTCGCACCGCACATAAAGTGGGTGGATGTATATTCGCTAATTTTTATTCTCCATTTACGAGACGAATAGGTTTGAATGGATTTGGATGTAACATTGACGGGGAGAACAATCGGCATTTTGTAAATAGAAAGGCTCCTAAGTTGTTCCCCTGGGGGCTTTAATGAGAATATAAGAGGAAAAGTAGTCTCCTGATTGATGCTGTCTTAAAGACATCCACTCTTGGAGCCGTAGCCCATTATGGGTGGAACTACGGCGTCGACGGGTGGTATAGTGTGGTTTGAGGCTCAAGATCCCGAAACGGCCCTTTTCTCAATCCGTGTTCCTTCATTCTATCATGTGACCCCTCCCAATCCTTGGTTACAAGGGGGTTATCCGAGCACAAAATAAAGGTGTAGTCCAGAGGGCATGGCAACCTCTCCAAAGCACAAGGAGTACTCGTGTCGCCTCGGGTGGGCTTGGCCTGCAGGTGCCTTAGCAGAGTCACACGAGGGCCAGTGCACTACGCTTACCCTTGGGGAAGTGAAGAATCGGACCACATAGGCTGAGCCTATGGCGTCCCTCGAATGCGTATAATAGGTGGAGGCTGAGCTCGAAAGGAAATTTTGTACCGTAGTAGTTGCTCATATAGGGTGTTGTTAGTGATTTCACTTTAAACAAAACCGCTGTCAGGGCGGATCCGGAAGTTTCTACGCTGGGGAATCCCCAATACTCTGGGAGAATGAGTGGCCTTCTCTAGGGAGTTCGAGGGAGAGCAGGCTGAGATAGTTCGACTGATTAGCTGGGCAAACGGATAACGAGGTTGTTCTTGGCCTTTAGGGGCTGGGGCGCCTATATACCAATGCTGCAGCGGTAACACCACTCCGTCGTATGCGCAGGTGCGTTAGATCTCATCTTCAGAATCAAAACGTCCGATAAGGCCAGGTTCTAGCCTTGCGACGACGAGTACTTGGGAACGACATGTCTGAAAGATATAAATTTTATTACCTGTTAGGTTTAGGGCATACGAATCTTAGTTGCCACGCTCGCGATTCTGTGTTCGAACTTCGTTAGAGCCCAAGGATTTATCTTGCATGAAATATGTATTGTAAAGTCGTTTGACCTCCTAATCAGTGACACGCACAGCGGCTATTTGGACGTTATGCCTATTGTGTGACAGGAAGGAAGCCAACTTGGATAGAAAACTAGGGTGCCCCAGCCGATCAGGGATTAGCAGTTTCCGACTGACAACAATCATTTTTGGAGATGGCAAAACGGTAGGACCTTTACCGTTGGGTAGGTTTTTTGAGTTTTATTTCCGTTTTAATTACGGAGTATTTCGTTATTCTTAACTCCTACATTGGCGTAAATATAATTAATTACAAAAACAGTAAGTTTATCAGTTAAAACAATTTAGTTCCATTTAAATGACAACAGGTTCGATAGAAAGACATTCATTATATTCTATTAATGGCCACGACTTTTCTATGCACGTCGTCAAGATTTCACGATATCGTTCTAGAGGGCCGATGCCATTTGTTATTTGATACGTCATGGTATTCGACTTGGCCCACATACAACTATATGCATACCGCACAATGAAATTCAGCCGGCGACTTTCTCCGTCCACGATTTTACCCGCACCTAAGCTCCTGTGGACTTCGACGGGCACATTTGTTTAAATTTGATGAAGTTTGCATTTTCATTCAGCTTGAACCTGGTTTTGTTTTCCTCAGTGCGCCAGTCTAAGGGAGACCATTTTTACAAAATATATACAATTCTGATTATACATGTTTAATATTCAGTCATGAATATTTCGATACAATATTTGACATTTAATATTTGATATCTGCAGATTTCCCTTATACTGAGAGCCTGGTTGACCTGGATTATTTGCGGGATTTGAAAAGCCTCAACATAATCTAAACTGTCCAGACATTTATGCCCAGAGTTTAAATCTTTGGAAAATATTTCGATATAAATTAATTTCATATTTTACAAGGTAAGATTGAAATAAAATATGAGACAATAATTATTTGATAAGTTAAAAACAATAGGAACGACTCAAACCTGATATATGAATAATTGTAGAAATTATTAAGGAATAGGCAAATAAACATAACGAACACTAAGTTTCAGACAATATTTTCATTTTCAACGGGATTTTTCTTATTTTAAAAGAGGGAGGCTTTCAAAAGCTATAGAAATAGAATAGAATTGTCTGTCAATGAAAATTTTCCATATCATTCTCATTTTCAGCACGTATTATGACGTATGTGATGTGTGTCACTCTTCCAGCGAAAATATTCAGAAAACCTTTTCGACATAGTAAAGATGACCTAATTGAACAATACAAATAGTTTCCCCATCCTCAGGTTCTTTGGCCATCAAGGTGAACCTTCAGCGATAGAATCTTTAAAGAGTTTCCTTCTCCTGCGTTAAATTGTCATCCGATGGTTAGGAAAACTTTCATATATTTCAGTAATACCTAGGGACATCAATCAGCGGATTACGATAAATTTGTCTTTATGAGGTCGCCGAATGTTCTGTAATTGATCAGTTATTGTGAGATCCAGAGGAAAAATAGTCCTATTGTCAGCATCAGTGATTTTTGTATATATAAACAATACTGAGCATGGATTATGAACAAAGTATAAATTAATTATTATGCTCCTTTCCCTGAAAATATTAAATCCATATCCATCTCAGAGTCGATTTTTTTAAACTTTTATAAGTGTGTTAATAACTTGAACAGTATTTACTGTTTAAAAGTTTAAACTTTTAGAGAATCGTTCTCACTTTTGTCAGGTAGAGGACTTGGTTCGATTCTAGTCTTTGACCTTGGAATTTTCCAACTCCTTTCCTACTCGTTAAAGTCTCCCGGGTAACGTGTAAAGTAATAGGGATTGGCTAATTTAATTATTTTTTTCACCATTTCTAGTTACTTGTTTATATTTATGTTTATTTCATTTAAATAATCTATGTTTAATATTAAAGGCTACATGGAAAACTGTAAAATCATCTTACAATATTGATAACCTGCCAACGTAAAGGCGTAAACAATTGCGTAAATACTCCTGTCAATTATAGGGAAAAATTCAAGTATAGTCAAAGCTTTTAACAATCAATTCTTCTTGACCTATCGACGTACTGTTACACTACCTTAAAACACAACAGAACCCTTAACCTCCTACATGACACACCACCCCACAAATCCTTGTAAGCCATTAGTCATAATTTGAAGTCCGTGTACCAAGGTTTCCGGAATCTGGGATCCTCAGATCCACGTTCTCAATGTCGCACACGCCACGATCGTGAATCACGATCAAGCCGCCGGCTGTTATCTCGAACAGTTAATAGACCCTTTTCGTTGTTTATTCTTCTTTTTTTCCAGTCTTTTCACTTGAAAGCCGACAAAAAGGGTACGATTGTCATGAATAATGACGGAAGATCCTTAACAAAAAGAAATCCCCTGAATCGACAAATCAACAGGTTTATTTCGCATTGATGATATACCACATGAATATATAAATATTTTGATTTTTTTATCCATCGCTGGTCTGCAAGTCTATCTGGTGTTCGCCCTAATTGACGAGCTCTAAACTATGGTACTACCATTAAAACCAAATAAAAACCTGAAATTCGTTCTTACTTCAAGGGAAATATCTATCTATATATATATATATATATATATAATAGTTGTAGGGGTTAACAATAAATCGTTCAATAATAATAGTTTCAGTTTACATATAGTATGGCTTTAATAGATAGAATCTAAGATTAGCCTCATAGGGAAAAAGCTGACAAAAAAGCAGACTAAATGACAATACAAAGAATTATCGATAATCAGACCCCCGAAGTTCATGACAATATAAGTTGTTAATTCAATTTTTCAATTTCATTAAGTCCCTCGTATCTCATACAATGTTAATCTTACTATAAATCGAATGTGGAAAGTATAGAAAATTCTACCAAATTTACTTGTACTTTTATTGTGTGTAAGCGAATAAAGAAAATGATTTTTTATGAGTTTCCAAAATTACTGTCTAAAGTTTAAGTAAGATTTTTTTTTGATATTGCTAACACTGCCAGATATGAAACGTACTGAAAGGTTGCCTCTATAAATAAGCATTAACACGGATACTTAATTTCTTACATGTCAGTTATCACCAATGAAAAATTAGCGTTTCATTTGATTTTTCAATCAAAACTGAACTGTTTGAAATTTCTGTTAAATTTAATAATATTGTACTATATTTTATAATAAAATAATTTAATAATACCATCTGTATATAATAAATTTTGTAATTTTATGGATTTTAAGATACATATTTAGAAAAAACTATGCCATAAGGGGAGTTAGAAACTAGATAATAGTAAATAATGCAAAGTTTGCTTGCAGAATATATGGCTGTATTTTTTACATAAAATTTAATTAACACTGTTTTATTTTTCTCATTAGTAGGGGAAAGTTTTCTCTAAGTGCCTCATTTGTCAGTATTTAGAAAACCAAGAAAGTCTTAAACTTTAGAAAGAACTTTGCCAACTCGAGCAAATTTATAATCTAAGTGATTTAGTATTTTGGTAGGTTTAGTTAGTTTATGTTTACAATAAAAACACAAGTCAATCTCCTAGAGTTTCCGATGCTTTTCATTGGTCTATTCAAATTTACAGTAGGATAAATATTTTATGAAATAGCGGATGGAATAATGTTGTGAAAAGCTAACCCAAAAACCGAATATGTGTGAACACACTCTCAACACGACACGCTAGAAGGGCACAATTACACAGAAGAAAACACTTCGAGCCCTGAAGATGATCTCAATAAAAGATCGAAACGTTGGCACGATAAAGAAAACGTTTTTATGATATCTACATCACACCAGACCGCATCTCACGATATCTGAATAACTAGGAAGAAAAGAAAAATACTGACGTGACTTGAAAAGCGAAATATCTGGAATACAATTGACACTCAAACATTAGATATAGCATTTTTCATTCAAACGAATTTTTTTTTCAAATGGAACCTTTTTCAAGCAAATGAAACATTTTTTCAACCTAATGAAACTTTTTTTTGATAAAATGAAACCATTACAATTGTTCAAGCAAATAAAGCTTTTTTTTTTCAAGCAAAAGAAACCTACAACCTAATGATAATAATTATGTAGAGGAATAAATAAATGACATTATAGTACTAATAATAATTTTTATGATGGTGTATCCCTTTTGTTCAATAAGGCCAGATCTTCGATAATTGTGGCAGCGGGTTGAATATTAATATTACAATAATTGAATCGGAAGGCTTAGGTACAAGAACGTTTCTTGTGACTATCCGCTTTCGTGATGAAGTTTAGAAACCCTTCAACCTGATTTTGAGATAAAGGACTGGAAATCCGGTTTGTTGCGAAACAACTTACTGTGAATAGGAACCTTGTATGATACAATTATCATAATATTAATATTCAATCATCATAAAAATTATTGTTAGAACTATCATGTCATTTATTTATTCCTCTACATAACTATTATCATAAGGTTTAAGGTTTCGTTTGCTTGAATAATCGTTTTATTTGATTGAAAAAAGTTTCACTTAACTGAAAAATGCTATAATATTTTTTCTTTGGACAATTTGTCATGTAGGATAGCCACTATTCACAAGACATCTAGTATGTGATATACTTACAAACATGTTTAAATATTTTATTTATTTTTGTACACGTATATTTAAAATATTTCTGTGTCTGTTTACTTGTGTGGCTAATTTATTGCTTTTGTCTTTTCCAGGTGGGTGAAAGTGAATTGGAATGGAAATGAAAGACCGTCAGTTTTATTAAATTATAAAAATAACCTTGCAAATATAATAATTTCACGTGGTAAGTCTAATTTTATAAAAGGTAACGGCTAAATATTCCCGTAATATATAATTAAAGGTTCGGAAAAACATCGGTACGAAACATCAAACAAAATGAGTACAAAAACGAAACATTCAGAAAGAAAAAACATCTCGAAGTATCCTTCATAATAAGAGCGTGAGACTGGAAAATAACAGGAACAGATTTTCTCAATGTAAACGCAAAAACTTTCACTTCCTTTTTGTCTCACACTGCAGGCCATGTTCTTAAAATAATTCTGAATTGTCTCAAATTAATTACAACTGAAAAATTGTGTAATGTTACTTTTGAGAATTCATTATCTGTATAGGAAGAATTATCAATCCTATGATTTAAAAGATAAACATTTACCATCGTAATTCTTATGCAAACGAATACTTTCATCTCTAAATGATTAGCATAAACATTATTATCAAATTATACACCATATATCACTATTTAGCTGGCAAATATTATAAAGGATGTTTCAAATCCATAAACTTGGGTATCATTTGTCGTTTTTTTAATTTTTATTCTAATTTATATGTTATATTTCTTGGAAATTAAACTGGCTAAGCTTACGTGAAAACATAGCACAGAGAAAATACCACATTGAACATTTGATTAATCGATCATAAAGAGTTTTGTTATAATGATTTTATTTTTCATTAAGTAAAATTCTAAAATGTCAAATTTCACTTTGTACATCACTCGTAACTTCGTATAAATGAAAGACTTTGTTTCAAGTTCAACATCATTCTTATTCCCATTCAATCTTCATTTACAAACAAATCTTTCTTTCGATTTTCTTTTTGTGTTAACTCGTACGCTGAGTGACAACAGTCGGCAAAGCGGCTTTTCAAAAGGAATCTTAGTGCTTCTCCATTTCACGGGACATAGATTGAAGAAATTTACATCTCAACCGATGCCACGCAAAGGTCAAATGCAAACTGTCCCTCTGAGAAAGTAAAACAGAAATCTTATAAGTAGGACGAAATTTACAAAGCCGGCACTTTCCATTCCGCCTGATCGACAGTGCCGGGTAAAGTTACTTGAATACCACGTAGATTATTAGGTTTTTAAACAGTCACTTATAAAATATAGATTGAAATGTTTAGACGTTTAAAAGTGTCTAAATTTCAATTTTTAAAAAAATTAAAAGAATGCTGGATCAGACTGAAGATTCTTAGGAAGAAATTACAATATTCTCATACAAACCACATACATTTTACTTTTAAAATTTACAATAAATAAAAGCATTTTATAACAATCAACAAATTATTCAGAATTCGTGCGATGCGGGCTGGTGAGACGAAGGTTTATCGTGCCAACGTTTCGATCTTTATTGAGATCATCTTCAGAGCTCAAAGTGTTCGTCTTCTGTATAATTCTCAAAAGAGTGCCCAACACGACACGCAAGAATGGCACATTACACAGAAGACAAATACTTTGAGCCCTGCACATGATCTCAATAAAGATCGAAACGTTGGCACGATAAAGAAAATGTTTTTTTGATATCTACATTACACCACAGCGCACCTCACGATCTCTGAATAATTAAGGATTGACAATCACTAATCACCACACACAATCAACCAAATTAGTCCCCTATAAAAAACAAGGATTTTAAATGACAGTTTTTCCAAAAAATTGATGAAGTCAATATGTGCAAGATAATACATTGTTTCCATCTTTTAAAGCAGGAAATAAACAATCATTTTGGCAATTCAAATGTTGTCAGATTGAACTGAGGAAGGGAGAGTGAGTGAGAGAGGAAGAAAAAAGAGAGAGATTCAAACATAGATACATAGATGGAGAGGCAGAAAAGCAAAAATAGTGAAAGAGAACGGAGGAAAGGGAACATATATAAATCTCCTCGTTTTTTCGGAATTCATTTATATTCATCAGTACGGTATTTGTTATTTTATAGGAACATAAAAATCTGAACAAAAACGATCTCAAGCTAATTAAGGTTTTTAGATGAGATAAAAAAAGTCACGAGCAAGATTCGAACTCACGACCTTCCACTAAAGCGGAACACGAAAACTAGCGAACTATCCAAAACATTTATAAAATGGAAAATTTGACGTTTACTTGTTTGTTACTTGTATCCCTCAAAGTCATTTTTTCTTCCTTTTCTTGATCATCTTCCAAACCCGATTTCTAATAAATTGCGAAAAATACTTAATATATATGCCTTAATGTCCTTTAGCCTTGTTTCCTATTTCCTAACGGTTTTATCGACTGAAAAGAAAGCATAAACTGTATTATTTTGTGGCATTTTACGCAATATTTAATTTATTAGCATTTTATATATATATTTGACTAGTATATTTCTAAAATATAAAACCTGGAATAGCTCGGAGATGAAAAAATACCATCGACGTTTAAATCAAATAATTAAAATGGAAAAAACTTCTAGTCAATTAATTAGCAAAATACTTGATAGCACTGTATGAAAATACACTATTTGATGTATATTTAGCATTGTTATTAGTATTTCACACTTTAGAAAAATATTGATACTTTGATCTGTCTTCCAAAAGTACGTTACCATCTAAAAAAATTCATAATCGTATTTCGTAATCATTATTTTAATTAATTTTTTTTTGGTTGAGATGGGAAAGCTAGGGCCACCCCTCATGACCTTAGATAGAAGGTATATTTAATATAAAAACAAATTTATTTTATCCCAGCGATAAAATCTTTTTTTCATTTACATACCTCCGTGAATTTTACAGTGGCGCGGCTGCTGTTAGCTTTCGAAAGTGAATTACAGAGCTTTGTTGAAAAATTACACCCCGGGCCCCAGGGCGGAAAGAGAAAATCCACGGCCACTTTTTTCATCTTCACGCACGTATATGCGCGTTGCGTTTACCAGATGAGCCAAAAGTGTCCCCCTGGAAGATTAGGATTACGTTTGGATTGAGAAAAAAACTCCGCGGAGTCGGCCTCCAGCGAGGTTCAAGGTCACATAGAAAGCCGGTGACATAATGAGCAATGAAATAGTGAAAGTTTTCTTTCAATTGTTCATCAGCTTCTCTCTCGCCCCTCAATTAGAAGATTGATGAAGGACCATGAGAACCTCGGCTTCTTATTTGCCCACCGAAAACAACCGCTAGCTGACAAAACCGAGGGAATCTTTGCATTATTTTCACAAAGGAAAAAGCGCACGAGGGAAAGAAACTTTGCGGTTTTGGAAATGGCAACACCAAACCCTCAACACTTCAGCCATAGTGTCTAAATATCAAACAAATCTTACTTTCTACATTAACATAAACATATAAACAACGCAATCTAAGCTCGTTTATATAAAAGAAACCGTAAAAACTAAACAAAAAAATCCTTTGGCATTAAATCTCAACATACTCAAATAAGCAGCTCTGACAGCCTTGCTGGTTTTTTTTTTTAAATAAACGTTCAAAAGGTGAAGTTATCAAGTGATAGCATACTTAAAACATAGATTAATAATAAAACTCTCACTCTCCGCCGAAAGCAGGTCATGGTGCCACTATCTTTTTGGACCTCAAAGATGATTGTTGGGAAGCTTTTCGGAGGAAAGTTATTGTACGTAAAATTAGATATTAGTGTGGAATTTTGTATAGCTGGATTTTACTATATCTTTTATAAAGGGGACATTCGAACCATACGGAGGGTGCGGTTAGATCTAAGGATTCGTGATTCTGAATTCTCCGTGGATAGGATGATTGTTTAAAGATTCCATGATGTACGTTCATATTGATTTCAGTATTGAGTTATATATGTTTATTTTGTTATCAAAGGATAGTTTAGATCTGTCGTTTAGTAATATTTTCAATAATCCGTACCGAAGGTCTTTTCTTTTAGACCGTGTCAGTTTTGTCTAGGTACACTTCAAGGTATAGGATGATGTCCGTAGGAAAGGCGATAAGGTTTTATTAGAATGGAAGGTTGTTTTCTAATTTTGAAGGAATGAGTTTGATTCAATTTTATTCCGCCATTTTTTGAAGCGTTGTTCAAGTTGAATATGGGTTCCTATTATGATAATTGGGATTCATTTCGAGGCTAAATTCGAAATATCAAGGACGATGCATAGGTTATTTTAAATTAGGTTAATAATGGTTAGGTTAAGTAGAGTTAGTGTAATGTAGGGTTGTTTTAAGTAAGGTTAGGAATGATTAAGTTAGTGGGTAGGGCTAGGTTAGTTGCGGATTAATGTAGGTTGTGTTTTGTTAGATTAGTTTGGAATAGTTAGGCTAAGATCGAACCTTATTACTAAACTAATAAGGTTAGTGTAAGGGCACCGTTAAACAAATTTTATGAAAAAGTGTCTTCTTGGCCTTGAAATGAGGTTGTTAGAAATTTACCTAAAGGTCCTAAAAGACTATCTTTCCAAATCATTCTTTTTAAATATGTTAACTGAAGATTAATTTCGGTTGGTATGATTTGTCTTCAAGCATTAATCTTTACGTTCAAATATCATCAGATTTGAAGATTGATATATTTTAAAAATTGAGGTGTCTGGAGGGTTTAGCGAGCTATAACGTGGTCGAAATTCGGAAATAGAATGAAAACGGCATCAGCGAATTGGATGGAGTCTGGGCTGAAAGGGATATCAGCAATATATAGGTGTACATAACCAGGTACTCCTTTCCCGTCCTTAAAAGGACATTTAACGCCCGCATCTAGCCCATTCGGCCTTATCGTACGTTTCGATTCTCAAACTGTTACTGCCGCAGCGTTAGTGTAGAGACTGTCAGCTCCGAGGGCATTCTACCTCTCAGAGTAGTGGAGCTACCCTAGCGTAGAAACTACCGGATCCGCTCCGGGCGTGGTTTTGTTTAAAGTTGAATTGTTAACCCCCCCCCCCCCCTAGAAGAAACCGCCTACGTGCAAAGCATAAATAGGAGCAACCGATTTACTACCGGTTCCCATCCGTGACTACTCACGCATTCAGCATAATCATAGCGTCCCCAAACTTATACCCTGCCGTCCGCCCCGGCGTATCACGTGAGGCCGGGTGAATTACGGTTTGAGGCAAGTTTGGTGCGAAAGTCTAATGTAGAAGACAGCCTCTTCTCGCAGATAGGATCTAGTACCCCTAACCCCCCCCCAACCATATACCGGGTACTGTAAAAAAAACCGGGACACTACTTGAGTGATACTCGCGTTCAACTTGTACGAAGGAGAGTGTAATCCGACAAATACTAAATACCTGCCGGTCACGTAGGACTTGAGGATGAGAAATTGTGCAGTGCGTTGGATGCCCTTACGTTTCCAGGGCAAACTCGATTGAAAGCCTGTTCGACATCGAGGATGACTCCTTTGCATTCTTTCATCGCAAGGGAAATTGAGATGTTGACGATGCTGACTGATTGTTGACTTGTGTATGAGATTATACTAAAAGATTCAAAGAGTTTACCAAGAATTGACAGTATCCTGATATGACAAAAGCAATTAGGAATCCTGATGAAGAGGATATAGTCCTCTGAAGCTCAACATAGGAACTCATTTTCTCAGCTACTGATCTTTTCTTCTTATGTTTTATTAGGGGACAGATTTAAGCAGGCTGGTCGAGAAAGTTTATTTTCTCAGCCTCTTTCTATCAGATTGAAGACAAGTTTATTGTCACCGTAATTGAAACGGAATCACTGGTCGGCTCAGCCTACTCCATTTTCCTCGCTCTCTGTATGATGAAAGATTCTTTTTCCCAAAACGACCGTTGTCAAGCCGTTGCAACACAGATGTTATTCGTTCATTTGATTCAATGTGACCGAGTAAATGTTTGCCGTTCTTCTTCCAAACAACAGAGCGATTAGCCTCGAATAGGGAAAGAATGTTCCGCTGGTGGAACATCGCCCTTGGACCGTGCCAGATCTAACAAATACAATGATTCTATCTCTGCGTGGATCGCGGGGAGTGCAACGAGGTTGTCCAATGCAAACGAGATACAGTGGAAGACTTCTTTTTCCATCATTTGCAAACAGATTCTCTAAGACGGTACTATTCCATAAGTTTATTAGTTTTAATACCATCTATTTTCGATTATATTTAGTTTGCGTATCCTCCCTGTTTTGCTGTACCAACGCGTTTTGGTTTCTTGTCATCTTCAGTGATAGATCAGATCTTAATTCAATTGTACAAACATAAAGAGTTTAATTTCTCCCTCCATTCAATAAATATTATCATCAAGCCACTATAGTATGGAGAAGGATGTTAAGGTTGTAAGTAGGGAGACACAAGACAGGCTTTAAAGATGTTAGATTTGCGCCTGTGTTCAAAGCGGTGAAAAAATTATTTTCTGATGAATTGTTGTTACATTAATCGCCATAGAAATTTGCAAAGTTATTCATCATCAAGATGTATTTCATGAGGCATCTTACCAATAAAGAAATCATTTTTTGACGAGGGTTCACAACAAAGGTCATATAAACCCTCAGGGTGCCGGAGTTTTTGAAAAAGCCTATTTGTAAGTATGTCGGGTTCGGCCTGCATTCGAACCCGGGACCTTTACCTTTCAGTGATGAGCGCCGTGTAAACGCCTAAACCGTTCCGGCCACCGACGCCCCCATAAAATGGTTTGTAACTATGCCAAAAATGTATAATTTGAACATTAACTGTTGTAAAATACACGATATTTACGCTTTTTCATCGCATCATACATAAGTCAAGAATTTAATGATTGGAATAATAATGCATTCCAAATAATAATGAAAATTATTAGTGATATATAATATTCGTGAAGCAAGATCTTGAGGCCATCAAGTTCTGCAACATTTTTATGTCAAACATAATCGTATAATTTGGTCCATCTTCTCTCGACAATTCACGTTCCACTAAAACGCGTTTCAGTTTCACACCATCTTCAGTGAGGAACTTAGATTGCTTCCGCCAACCCTAATCATATCAGCCAGGCAGTGATAAGTTTTTCTGTACATAGGCATAACTTCTCCCCCGACAGATTCTACCCAGGTGCTTGTTTGAAAAATAATGAACAGAAACGTTGGAAGTTCTTTACAAGGCCAATGTCAAAAGTTTATGTAACTTCTTTTTAAAGATAGCCGTTTTCCAAAAGTAGTGTCCAGATAAAAGACATCAATTATCAACGTCGAGATTTAAGGATGTGCTGCGTAAAGTTATTGGGACGTGGCCTTGTCTGTGACATAATGTACTCACTTTCTACCAGACGGGGAGTTATGATTCATTCATGTGACATTTAACGCACCAATCCCATATTCAAACGGTTAACGGACACCGGAGTAATTAGAGTTTCACATACGCCCATGGGAGTGCAGTTATGGTAAAGCATGATCCTTTGAATGTCCTGGGTATCGAATTATCTTTATTTCCCAAGTGTTGGGCGTGTAGGAAATAATGCATTCGTTTTTATGTTTAGTTATAAAAAAACTGCATTTTTCCAAAGAGTATTTGGTTAGAAAATCAGTCTTTCTACTTATTGGTTTTTCGGTGGTTTAAAAATTGCGTTCTTTCTTATAATATCCAAAAGAGAAAACTTGCAATCCCCCTTCATATTTATTCCTAAATGTACGCTGCGGGTATTCATTTATGTACGGAGTTTGAATAGAAGTTCCTTAATGGTCGTTGGGCCGTGGCAGAACAGATCCGAAATCGGAGGTGATTAGAGTCGAAATTGCACACGGCGATGAAAATCAACTTACAAGACAAAGTGTCCCTATTATCATTAAACAATGAAACAGAATAAAAGGATAAAAATTAAGAATTTCATTAAAGTCCAACTAGTGAATTTTTCACTGAATATAAAAGAACGCTCAATTTTCAAAACTGTTTTAAGGTGAAGTTTTCAGAAACATAAGCCTATACTTTCTTCTCCCTCATCTGTCTATCTTATTACCTTTGTCTCTTCTTCCTTATTTTTCTTCTTTCTTTCTATCTAGGCCTGTATCGATCTACCTATCTACCTATCTTCCTCAATTTCCTCTCCCTCTTTTTATTTCCTTTCTCATCTCTAATAATATAAACTAGGGATTAAAATATCCTGCTCAAGGCAATCATAAAAATTAAAAATAAAAATAAGGATCACTTCAAACTTAAAATGGGCAGCAATAGGTAGCAAATAAATGGCCTGAATAGGTTTCGATTAAATTCAATGTAGCCATTAGTTTGCAAAAGTTATAATAATATGTATAAAAAAAAATATTTCAGGAAATGTGTAAAGTAATTTGCAACAGACTATAAAACTATGCAAAAAAATAAGCCTTACATCATTCAAGTAAAAACGAAGATTACTAAATCAACAATGTTTTTAGTGATCAGGAAAATTATAGGTCTTATACATTGGATAAATTTCAATTCCTGTAGATAACATAGTCAGTAACAGAAAAAGTGATGCTTTAATACGAACTTTAAGGTTGAAGGAAAAGATTAATTTGTTATATTGGCGGTAAAACAAATTAATATACGACTCAAAGATTAAAATAATAGTATTTATATTATCGGCATCGAGATAATACTGTAAAATATGTGTTGGTTATCTGTTATTACCATCTGATCAAGCCATTTGTGAAAAAACGAGTTGGGCTATGAAAATAATACTTTAAATATATACTTAAAAGGTAATACTTACGGTAATACTTTAAATTTTTTAAATATATGCTAGAAAGGATGCAACATGCAAATTATGTAGTCTATAAAATCAAGCATTAAAGTCAGTTAAAACATGGTTGATTTTTCTTTCTTTTTTTCCTTTTTTTTTTTTTTTTTTTTTTTTTTTTTTTTGTTTTGTCCCGATCTCTTTGCCTAAGTTAACAAATTTTCAACGCCAATTTGAGAAGAAAGACCATGGATTCGCTCACTGGAATCCAAGATTTATTACTTCTTTCCGGGAGCGGTTACGCGACGAGTTGAACAGGAAGAATCCTTTTTCATTTTATGGTTACCACAGCTGTTACTTTATGTTAATTCACACAAGCCATTTTAATTTCCGACGCGCATGTGTATTTATGTTGCGAAATAATTAGAACGTGTGAACAAAACAGGAGCATTAAATAAATAAAAGGAAAAGAAAAGCTGTTTTTTTCAAACAAAAGTTTGGTTTTGTAAAAGGCGTCTAATAATGATTAAAAATCATATCAACTCCATTACACCCTTTGAATAATTTATTTCCAAATAAAAACATCATCTCTCTTGAAATCTGTGAAAATAGCAAAAAGAACCATTTCGCTGTACGTACTTCCCTATTTTTACACAGACAAACCAACACCATTCCGCCATTACAAACCATGTCTATCCCTACATCTCCTCCCTGGCTCTTACCAAAAGCTAATTGTCAGGTACAACTCGCTAAACTCAAAAAAGAAAACACCCCTCCATATGTATACAAACAAAAATTTCTAGAAATCCTAGCGAACGTTCCACAGGCTACCTTAGCATTTACTGATGGGTCGAAAAGCTCAAATGGAGTAGGAGCTGCTTTTACATCCAATGATAGGAAATATCTTTTCTCTCTTTCCTCAATGTGCAGCAATTTTAGTGCTGAGCTAGTGGCAATACATAAATGTATACATATAATCTGCCCAACAAGTAAAATATTATTAATATGTTCTGACTCGCTCTCTGCTTTGTCAGCATTGAATGATCCCTTTACACATAACCATCTTATCCAGGAAATATTTGTGGCATTGAAACATCTTTCTCAGAGAGGTATTAGAGTTGTTTTTTTGTGGATTCCTGGTCACAGCGGCATTGCTGGAAATGAGATGGCGGATAGGGCAGCCAGAGAGGCAGCCACTTCAGGGGAGTTAATAAGAGAAGTTCCAGGCGACGATTATATTTCAAATATAAAATCAGAAATTTGGTATAGATGGGAAAAAGACTAGCACGATGTTAGGGAAAATAAGCTTAGGGAAATAAAACCAACAGTTAAACCTTGGCTGAGTTCAAATAGGATTAACCGTAGGGAAGAGGTGATACTCACAAGATTACGAATTGGCCACTGTAGGATCACTAAGAGTCATCTGATGGCTAGAGAACCACCCCCTGTCTGTCCTTGTTGCAATGAGATTATTACAACAAAACACTTTCTTCTGCACTGTCCAATCTACTCAGCCTACAGACACCACATCTCTTATCCGCAAACCCTCTATAACATTCTAAAAGACGATCCAGATACCATAGATCAACTTTTTCAATATCTTAAAACTGCCGAATTAATGAACAGGATATAAATTAGTGTGGCCTTTGCCTCCGTGTGGGCGGGGGGCCTTGGTCCCTGCGGGTGGCTGCTGGGGGTCGAGCGCGGCGGAGGTTCGGGCGCTTTGCGTATGGGTGAAAAAGAATACCCCGGCTCTTGAAGGATGTGGATGTCCACAGCCCATGCACATCCTTCTGGAGGAGCCGAAACAACACTAGTTCAGCTTCAGCGATAACATCACGCTGTTTATATAGTGCTCGTCCTTCTGCGGTGTGGCTCCGGGCCTCCTCCTTCCTGGGGCCGTGGCCCCTCTGGTTCGTGCGGTGGGGGGGGGCTGCATTGGTTGATGCTTTAAGGCAGCTATGACCCTTAGTGGTTTTATGCCTTTAAAAAAAAAAAAGAAAAAAAAAGATTAAAAGTTAAGTGTAGTTCTATTCAATTTTAACTAAAGTAATAGGATATTTGATAAAATTAAACAAATTTTTCTCTTTAAAAAACCTCTCGAAAATGGACAAGACAGTTCAACAAATAATTTCGTAAAACTAAATTTTGCTAATTCAAAGATGTTTTTTCAAATATATTTCCCAAGATTAAATGTCAATTACGCAGATTCTATGTCCTAATCACCACACAACATGGGCATATTCAATGATGATTCCATTTGTGGATTATGCGATAGGACAGCTATCCATATCATCTGCGAATGCGAGACAACCGTTCAATGACTCAAAGAAAACCCAAGGAATGGCATTGCAGCAGCGACAGTCAATGACCTAGTACATCTTAGAAAAAGGACCGAGTCGGAGTGACCAGAACTAGGGACCTAAGAAGGTACAATAAGCCAGAATACTGCAATGCCCGGGAAAAGAAAATACCCACTTCTTATATCAATATCATCATAATCACTATAATAAAAGTACTTCCTATCATAATAGAGGGCTTGACGACTGGCCAGTCTGGCCAGTGGACGTCAAGCCCTCTATTATAT
>CM077107.1:28993460-29023237 GCA_039619505.1 Cimex hemipterus
ATATATATATATATATATTGTTAAAAAAAACCTTCCACTCTTCTTTAATGATGTAAATACATGGAAAACCATGATAACATCATGTGTAGTTTAAAACTGACAAAGCAAAGAGTCAAATAAAGTACAGCCAACACTGAAGCAAAATACTTTTCCCTGGGCTTTCCAACGTCCTAGGATACCTTCGAAGATTACAGCCTGCCACAAAAGATAATATATCTTAAAATGGATCCTATGAGTCCAAGTCCCGGTGGACCAATATCACAGATATGAAATACGAGAAGAGATTCATGAAGGACCATCCACAAAACTTACAAAAGTATTACTGGACTAAAAAAGCACATGCGCCGGAAAGGAGTACGGATAGAAGACTGTGCAGGTACTGTCAAGAAAGGAGGAGACAGTAGAACACATTTTATGTTTCTGTGAAGGTCTAAGTAGGTGCAGGTTTTTGCACTAGAATAAGAAAAACCCAAGGAAGATCCTATACCAAGGAGCCGTTGGAAATGCTGTGGAGGCTGGTTAAAAACCTAAAGTTGGCCAGCGAATAACAGGGGAGCACGATAGTAGTTTAATTGAAATTGTCATGTCTTTACTGTGTGGTTGTCCTCTTGCCGAACTCGGCCACGCCTTGACTTATTTGTGGTCCCTGCCGCCGACGGCCGCACAATCAAAAGACTATATTTCCTTTTATAAACGTAGGACTTATCTAAATCTCGACAGGGGATTATTTCGCGGTTTTTGAGAGATTGTGCAACCATAAATTAACTGAAAGACCATTTGATGAGTCAAGTTGGCAGAGATTATAAGTACTGCAATTTTAGTTGCACAAGTATTTCCCGTCATTCGGTCAACCTCTAGTCAATACCTTTTACTATTATCTATTATCAATTAACGTTGTAAGGCATGTGCTGGGATTAGTGACCAAAAAACCCGCTATTGCAACAATTGATGCTTTTTTAGACATATGTTGTTATAATAAAATTATTTGGATCAATGAATTTTAACATTGGCAGTAGAACGATCTTTTCCTAATATTCAGTACGGTCTTTTCGAGCCACAAAATTCTTTGCCATGTCTGAAATCTATGTATATTGCACGATGTACAGTAAATATTATGGCTTTCCTATATTGTCCTGTACCGCTATTGTTATTCCGGTTTGTTATTATATATAGGATAGCAGGATAATGAACAATAAATCTGCATGTCATTTGAGAGATTGAGCTGTCAGACTATACATGAAAGTCATATGTTCAATTCTTCATAAAAAACATTGACTAAGTACTCTTTTACAAGAAGAGGTTGGTTTGTTTTCTAACGGATTTAATTATTTCATTCCCTTCTCCGGAGCTGATGAATTTAATCAGCAGATCACGTATACTACACTTTTATCCAAATCGTCTTATGAAACTTTCCTATTCAACGTTATAATTCAAAGCATAGTTTGAAAGCGCGGCCCGTATCAAGCGGCCGCCTTTTGAAAATTTTCAGCCCATTGTCCCGGAGAAGAGCCTTCTCGGACGGAAGCCTGAAAGACCTACGTGATACGACGCCTTTCGAAAATAATGAACAAAAAAAATTGCCAAGAAAATTGGAAATATAAGAGGAATTCAATTGTAAATTTTGAATTTGAGTCCGTTGATTTCTCCTCATTCCTACTAGATGCACAATCGAATAATAATCGGATTTAAAGTTTAATTATGCAATTCGGTTAGATTAATTGAAGCCTGGGAAGTGCACCTTAGCTTTCTCTGCCATTCAATGGAAAATATTTAGATATTTCTCAACGGTATAGAAAGGAGGAGGCGGATACGAGATATAATCATAATTGAATAAGTATCATAGTGAAATTATCGCCGAGGATGATTTTATTAGCGTAAAATGTATACACATGTACCCGAAATTCGAAACTGACTAGCTTCATATTTTTGTAAATAGATTTCTCTAATAGATAAAAAACATAAACCCTTGACATTTTGATCGTCCTAATAAATATCCAGTAGAACAGCGTAGTACGATCTTTTGTCAGCTTCAATTCAAATTATGTTCATTTGGACAATTTGAATAAGGTCATCTAAAACATTTTGTAGAATTTGAAGTTTTGATTTAAACGAAGTGAGTGCCAATGGTGTAAATAGTTCGAGGTAAAGCATTTGGTTTTTCCCAATTAAAAGATGTTAGTAAACGAGTATTTTTATCAACCAACTATCTCTGCAAATTCGAATGGAAAAGTTATCCAATGAGAGTAAAACTATAACAGATTAATTACAAAACCTTCACTTACCTCAGTAAGTCATTGGTCACTATCTCTTTAGAGGAGGATTATTGAGATATGCGGAGGAGGAGCGTTGTTGCCCGTGAGGAATAGAGTTTGGGATTTAGGTCGTTATGGGATTGTAAACATGGACAATTGATCTGAGAATTCTTGATTGTAGAGCCGGGATTCTGCGAAAATGGAAAGTTTAGTTGAACCCCACATGTTGGAAAGTCTGTATTAGTTACAGTATTGAGTTGATGATGAGTATTTACGAGGGTGCTAGTCTAGAGAACACTTCATTCTCTGGTTTCGTCGGTTCAGATCTGTCCTTTAAGTCGTGCAAAGTGATTCCAGATAGTCAATATTCAAAAAAGATTGCAGATGACGTTTTCAGAAGGTGAGTACGTTATAGTATATTGGAGTTATGCGAAGATGAATGCTATGTTTTCGGATTTTGTGGTATTGAGTTAATTCATTTATTGAACCATTGTTCCAGGTGAATATTTTACCTTGTATTAAATAAGGGCAGTACGATTTAGCCTAAAGGTCAAAATGTAAAGAATTTTTTGAGTTATTATTTTCGCATCATCGTCGTAGCGTTGCGGAAGAGCGTGAGTGAGTTGGGTGAAGCTAGGTTAGAAATGAATAGGTTAAGTCCAGTTAAGGTTGAGTTGGGGTAGGTTAGGTTATGAATGTGTATAAGGTTGGTGTAAAGTAAAGTTAAGTTAAAAGTTGTGAAGCGATTGGAGGCTAGTAGAGTTGGTGTAATGTAGGGTTAGGTTTAGTATGGATTAGGTAACGGTTTGATTGAGTCAGGTTAAGTTAGGAATGTTAGTTTTAAGTAGGGTTAGTGTAAGGTAGTTAGATTAGGTAGTATTAGGTTTATGGTTTAGAGTACATGTTGTTTACTGGATTCAATGTTTTTCCGTGAAGATGAGAAATGTGCGAGTCATTGTTTTATTTACCATGAGATTGTTAGATTTCATTAGAAACCTATTTTCAGTACAACATAATTAAGGTACCATTATACAGAACTATACAAGAACGTGTCTTCTTGGGGCTTGAAAATTGGGTGAAATTATTTATTCTTAAAAATCTACCCAATGGTCTTGCATGTTTGCCTTCCGAAAATAATTTTGTTTTAATTTGTGAAGATGGCAAAAATATGTTGGTAGAGGTTTTAAGTCTTTGAAAACATTAAATCACCCGTCTAATCGTAATCCTTACGTGCAAGATATCCTCATATACTTAGCATTTTATCAAGGAATAGACATTCTTCCTGAACAATGAACTGAGACTGAATTAGAAGATGCTGCTGCATTGAACGGATTGGTCATTGAATGAGCAGCCGGAGACGGCATACTCGCGGATTTTAAATCAAAAGTTTTGTCACAATAGAGACATAGCGGGGAAAAATAATAAGCTCGGCGAAATAGAAACCATTGTTATAGAACGGGCATCTTCGACCAGGAAGAAAAGAAGAAAGGAAGTTGTTTCAGCTAGATTAAAGATTAGACATTGAACAGCCACCAAGGGTCATCTAACCACACGCGAACTGCTATACATGCTCAACTTATCCAAAGAAATTATAGCCTCTGAACAATTTACAATAAAAAAGAATTCAAATTTCACAAACTTTAATTCCAACAAAAATAATCAAAATTTTATAACCGAATGATCAATTATTGAACACATACTTTGCGGGCAAACCCCTGGTGGATCTTGCCTATTAGACAACTAAAATAAAATAATAAACTACACGAATGATCCAAAATCCGTGTGAAAAGAATCCCACCCCTGTGTTATTTTGTGATATGATCAAATTTGGAAGGGATCCCTGAAAAAAACAATTTATTTCACCTTCCCACCATTATTGGATAGCTGTTTATTGATCTAACGTGTACTTTGTGCGAAATTTCATCAAGTCGAATCCGTTTCCCACGATCCAAATTTCTATTTACTTAATAAACCGATAGGTTTAGACTAAAAGCCATTTGTAAAATATACTTCATGATCGTGTTGCAAAATAAAAATTTTGTTCTTTAATTTCTTGCAAAATAGTACCTCTTTGAGCGAGGGTTTGAAATATAGGAACAAAAAAAGTACAGTTCGGTTTTTTTGAGCTTTTTACTGAAGATGGCGTAATGCCGAAACGCGTTTGAATAACTCAAACAAAAACCCCGCGAGTGACGACAGATCCAGTAGCGCCCGTGTGCTGGTGTGCCATGAAAAAAGTTCAGCTCTGGTTTTATCCCGCCGGTTTAAAAACATCTTCCCCCTTACATGGCCTCATACTCCATACCAGTCCGTGCTAACTATTCTTGTGTCATAATAACCCGAAAATTTCAGTCCTCAACATTACCTCTAAAGGTCGATAACTGAAGTGGTTGAGCAGCGGCGTATCTAGCCGCAGGTCTTGGGTTCGAATCCCGTTCGTGACACTAACTTTTTCATCTCAACCAAGTCCGTACATAAAACAATAATTAATTAAAATATGTACTTAGGGCAATTAGTCCACTAAATGTAAATGGATTACCTCTAAAGTTGAATAGCGAGACCCACCCAAATAAAGAAGGCATCTCACTCCCTTACCTGCTATTATAGAATCCCTCATGGATATGAGGCCATGTTCTTCGCAGCCTAATCGCTCCTATAAACTGGATCTGATTCTATTAACCTTTGTAAATTTAATAATAATTGAATGAAGCAGGAACTACGTACAACAGGAATGTAATTGTTTTTTTCAATTGGTCAAAACTATGGTAAATGCATTAAAGCTAAAAAGACGTGCTTACATCGCAGTTTTTTAATCAGACATACGTACTGTTGGAGAGTTCAAACTTTAAACAGTAATTTTTGCTATTTCAGGATTTTCTCATAATTGGGCATTAAGTGTTCAGTCCCGGCTTGCAGCCAGGGCTGATTTTTATCCCAAAAATTTCTAATTGACAATGAAGTAAGCCGGTTTGGTAAAAGTTGGCCGTAGATGTGAAGATTCATGGTTTCCGGTCGGATTATCGTGTTAAAGGGTTGGGAAAAAAATCAAAAGAGAAACTGGGAAATTAATAAGATCCACCAATTTTTTATTGATAAATTGGTATAACCCGCTTACCGAAATTATTATTATTAACCAGGGACCTGTGACCAATCAGAATTGATTGATTGATCAACTTTAGAATTAAAATAATATAAGGCCCGGGATTTATTAGATTCTCAAAGAACGTTGTTGTTTTTTGGTTTTTATTGTCTTCCAGTTTGATAGGCGTCGTCTAGGTCACCTTTAAGTCCACCGACCTTTCGAAGTTCAGAAAAACTTTTAGACGATAACCACAGTGATTTTATCTTTATAAAAATGTCAGTATTTCGTATTGGATCGTCCTTTTAAACTTCTTCGAAATGGAGAAAGGAGGTTTTGAACGTATCAATTATTGATTATTTCAGTTTAAAATTAGTGATTTTAGAATTGTTCCAGGCTAAAACCGCTCAAGAACCTTGAGTGTTATCTAAAGACCACGTTCCATGAGAGTTTGATTGTGCAAATAGTCAATTTTACCGGTATATATTTAATACTTTCCTCTCTCCGGAGAAATCCATTCTTCCGTTTGTATTGACATTGATTACAGGTTGAAGTCATACTAGAGGTCATTTGGGAAACCGACCCTGGGAAATTGATCGACTACTGTCTCTTGTTCTTTTGTAGTTTCCCAGCCCCGAGTTGATAAAAATCTCAGGCCATATTACCGATTCGATTCAAGGGACGAACGGATTTATCCACGGTCGGGTAATGCAAATTTTTCATTCTGACAGTTTGAATGCTTTTTCGTGTCCCTTAAAAAGTAGACACGGCCAAATAAAGCTTTTGTCCCGGCCCTTTAAATAAAATCGACATTTCCGACATTCCACCATCCGCTACGCTGCCCATTTTTTCAATAAGACGGTTTAAATCATATTCACCTAAAAACAAATTTAAACAGTGTCTCGTGACCATTGATGCGACTTGGCCGGTACTCAGGATAGGAAAGTAGGGTCTCTTGGGAAGTGGGGTTACGACGGATCAAGAGCTATCGGATCAGCATATTGACGAAAAGAATGTTGAGGTCGTTGTGGGTATTGAGGTTAGTGGCGTAATAAGGAGCTTTGTCAATCTGAGGACCTTTCATTTATAGGATTGGATGCCTTAGACGTTGGATGGCTTGGAGTAGTTCATCCATTAAATAAGTCCAAAGTGGTCGTAGAATTATTTTGTGTAAAGTTGGTCAGTCTTGACGGTCAAAACGGATTTCGGTCCTGCATTCTTACGGTCCTTCATAGGTATCCATGCTTTTAATTATGTTGTTATCTCTTGTGTCTTGAATTGAGATTTCACGTCCTACCTGATCTGGGCCAATGACGATCACTCTTGGTCGAATGACAGTGCGAGGAAGACAAAAGGAATGATATCATTGTTGAGGGCAGTGAGGTTAGTGTTGTAAGCTTTGACAATTTGTGTAAGGAACTTTGATGGAAAAAACGAGATGCGCTGAATATTACTGGCTTGGCAGACCCGCCACAATTCAATTCCCCATGTCCAAGTGGTCGCAGTACTGACGTGCAGAGTTAGTTGTGTTTTGTCGGTCAAAACAGATTTCGGTCATTAAAGTCTTCTGTTAAGTTATTGCCTTTTATGAGATGTATAGGGATCCGACATCAGAATGCTATCTAGGTATACTTCTAAGTAGTTCACTTGAGTGGAAGTATTGATGTAAAGTGGACGTGTCGTCAATGTAAATGTACGCTGGGCTCTTCATTCAGTCCAAGTGCTGGCGGTTGTTTGGATAGGGTTTGGGTTAGACGACAAAATTTCAATGTCATCGACTAGGTGGTATGACAGTATTAGGATAGGCAGTCAGCAGTATAAATGGTATAAAAGATAGGATCAAGAATGCTCCGTCTATAGCGGACTTTCCGCCTCACTCTGAAGCAGCGGACAGTTAAATATGGTTCAAGATTAGATCATAAGGAGTGCGTAGGAATCGTTTATGTTCATAGAGTATGCGTTTATGCCAAACTTAAAATCATTTATAAAATGATAAACCAGAGTTATTTAGCCACTTAAGATAGTTTTGGTCTGATGGTGACCATAAAATAGATCGAAATTTTTGTTTTTGTTCGATTGTCATTCATGAAGTCATTGCTTTTTCTACACAACCGATCTGGATCCTCATTATTAGCAAGAATTGTAGTTTGGTATTACAAATCCATCTGTGTGTTCGAGTCCAACCCGTGGCATCTTTTCATCCCAAGTTTTAAATGTTCATAGTACATCGTTTGCTTCAAAAAACATGAACAATAAATAATGTGATTTGTAACAATAACCTAAATTAAAGAATTAACTTTTTATTTCAGTACCATCCCAACTGGATTTATGACGAAATAAAACATTGTTCACTGCAACCCAGAAATCCCTGGAAACCGGTACTGAAAGGGAAAGGATGCTAAATAAAAAGGCAACCTTGCGCCAATCTATTCTTGCACCTCAGACCTCAAGATTGATTACTTTAAAATGATGAGCATTTACTGCCGCAAGGTCAATTTGATTACTTAATTTAAAATTCGTTGAAGAGGCGATAATCCGGTCTAACAGGTTTTTAAATACACCGCTTTGTTAACGATTCCCTCAAACACAGAATGTTATAGGAATGTTAAATGGTATTTAAGTCTTTCATACAATGCTATTAATAATATTGTAAAATATATAAACAACTAATGAAATTTGCGAGAATATATTTTTTTAAATTATATAACATCTTTTAGAAAGGTGAACAAGTGTTAAACTGCATTCAATAACCAGTTCACATTCTTTTCAAACACTATGGGGACAATTAAAAACAGTAGACGTTCTATTAATAAGTTCAACTTTCACTTGTTTTAATCGTTTAACTGCTTCAGAATTGTTTCAGATGGAAAAGGAAAAACAATAGTGTCAAACTAAGACAATCATTTATCAAGATATAATCATGTACATTTAAAATTCGAAAGTTAAAAATAAATCATACGTATGGTTAATTAAATTATTTATTCTCGTGTCCGGGAAGTAACTAGAAAGTAGAAATTTGTCAAAAATCTTCTTACCACTACAAACGCTTTAAGCACCTATCCAGTCAGTGTTCAATAAGAAAAATATTAATCATGGAGGATGTGTCTATGAACTTTAGAGTAATTATGTGATCGTATCGATATTTTAAAAACGAGAAAACCCTGAAGGCTTCTAGATTTTTTATAAATTTTCTATGACATAATTCTACCTAGTAAAGTTGTGTTTTTGAACAGGCTTGGATTTGAATTTTCTAATTATAATACTACATACTTTAAAAAAATTACCAGAATATGTAGATCGTTAGTTTAAAAATTAACAAAATTCAATTTAATCATAGTATCATAACATCTATTGACTCTATCGAAAACTGCAAATATTTAGATCGATTAAAAAAATATGTATTTTTTGTGTTTTATTCCCTAATTTAATATTTATAATACTAGGCAAGGTAAAAATCCTATAGTGACTAATCCTGGCTAAGCCGCAAAACTAGTTGGAATTTAGGAATTTACACGCGTTTTTTTTTTTTTTGTATTTCTTTTCAATTTTTTGTCATTACGTGTAACGTTTATAGAATTGAAAGAGAATTAGTTTCAAAAGATTTTTTTACATTTTTTATTGCAGTATCACAGGTTTATCTACTAGTTTTTTGTTCAAATTATTTATATTTAATTGAAGTTTTTTGGCCAAATTCCAAAATTTTTCTGGGCAAGCGTTGGGTTTAAATAGTTTAAAAACAATATATTGAAGTCTGAATTTATCTTTGGAATTTTTTTTTATTGGCATAAATTTGTATATATAATTTTTATAAGTATATTTTTAGGTTTATTATTGAATTTGTCTAATAATTCATCAACACTATCATTAAATATTAATAATAACAATAATAAACTGTCATTTCCTATAGTTTCTACAATATAAATAGGCAGGATTGAAAAATAAAAATGCTGATTGAATACCAGAAAAATAATCTGCTGAAATCAAGAAAGGTTTTATATGCCGAAGTTGGACTGTTCTTGGCCGTACACTCTCGCTTTGCAAGGAAAACTACAAAAAATCTGTTTTAAAACAGTTAAAAATTTGGAGATTTAAATATAAATCTAAATTTAAAAATGAAACATTTGACGAAACGCATTTATGACGTATAGGTAGAAAACAAGACCCGTCTCCCATGAGCCTGGATAGCTCAGTCGGTAGAGCATTAGACTTTTAATCTAAGGGTCCAGGGTTCGAGTCCCTGTTCGGGCGCAAACTTTTTTTTTCGTTCATTACCATTACTAAAATTTAACGAATTCATGTAATATTTACAATAAAAATTTAAGAATCAATTTTTTATTATGTAAACAAAATAATAAATAGCAAAGCATAAAAAAAAAAGTTTTAAAAATAAAAAGTAAACGCAATGGGAGACCTGGACGCCTACTATACAACTTTATACGCCGTTATTTATTATTAAAAGCTGTATTAATTTGGATTGTCTTTATCTGGGAAATGCCAGGTTATCACCATACCTCATTTTGTAGTCATGGTTAAATTATTATACCAATAAATTAGACATCAGGGATGTGGACAACAAAACAAGTTTTGTAACTGATGGCCAAGCAATCCTTATTGACGTATCTCTGAATAGGACGTATCTTTTTATAAAGATTGAAAAACACACTCACTCCACCATTTATCAATTTTATTCATGATTTTTTACTTTTTTTTAAATTACTCATGTTGGTTGGAAAGAAAATTCACCTAACACCAGAAACTCTTTTAATGATAGATTAAAACATTTATCTGAGTTTACTGTTAATAACGCCTATTACTCATCGGGTAAACAAGAGAGGGAATTTCCTCTGGTGCAATAAAATCACATTCTTCTTTCAATAGGAACAGTTTGAACATGTTGAAAGTTTTTTGGAGGTGGCAAAGATGCCTAAACCGTCAGTGTTCTATTGTATTCATGACAGGAGAACATGCAGGCTAATTCATCGTGATAATTCTTGCATCCTCCAAGTAATGGGTGACAACTCGAGCTACACGCGACCTTGCGTTATCATTCGTACACTTCCTCAATAAATGGAGCGAATGGGTCCACAGCTTCCCCAATATTTAGTGCAGTCTAAGATCCATTATATAAGATAATCAGTTCGGTTTGGGGCATGCACGTTGATTCTACCCCACACCATAACTGATTGTCTTCGAAAAGGCTCACTCACGCATGACACATGAAGCAATGTTATCTCCGCGTCTTCTCCATTCACGGTCAATCATCTGCTAGAAACCGGGACTCATCTGTGAAGAGCAGGTCCCTATTGTTCAAGTGCTTGCCCGAGATGCTGATTTGCAAATAGACGCCTTTCCACTCGACTCTTCTCCACCAAAGCTTGTGGTGACCCAGAGGAACTACCAAGATCCAGTAACTCATCACCACTCGTCTCTCTCCTATAAAGAAGAAAGAAGGACGTTTATCCGACGGGACTATCTCAGGAAAGGTAGGCAGGCTTCTTTTTCTTCGCTCGCCCCCTAATTTGAATCCCGAACACAACCTTGCTCCCCAGCTCCTGAGAATAAAAACCACTCCATGTTGGACATCTAGAAACTTGGTTATTCTCACGAAACGTTTTAAAGCTCAACGGACCGTTGGAAGTTGACTACCTCGTAAGGAAGCCGTTACATGGCGGTTCCGTAGTGCGGTAACAGCAATAAAATGATCGTCCCTACCCGTCGTACTTCGCGGTCGACCAGCACCTTATTCGAGCGAGACTTCCGATGACCCCAAACCTATGCCATTGTGGATTACCATCCATTAAGGGGGGGGGGGCATACCCAGCACTTGGGCTATGTATGTCGTTGACCAAAGCTTAAAAAACAATTAACTTACACGATAGCTGTGGAAAGGATGAAGTTAAATTATTTCCTTTATTTTCAATATAAAGAATGTAAAAGGATTAGTAACACTAAACAGATAATAAGCGTTAACGTTAATGTTATGATTAATGTTCTATTTACGTGTCAGCATTAATTTTATGTCCACTATATTTAGTTGTCTATTGACCAAATTACGTCTTTCGATTTCTTAATCTTTTTATGTACGGTTTTGGTTGAAATGAAAAAGTTAGTGTCACGAGCGGTATTCGAACCCAAGACTTTTGGCTAAATAAGCCGCTGCTCTAACCAGTTGAGCTAATGACTTTAATTCACTCGGACACTAACTCCACATCTCAACCTACAACCTTTCGAATTTTTCTTCGTTTTCCATTAATTTCAAGTCAACTATTAAGCATTATACCTTATTATTAGGGAAAAGAAACAAATAAATACAAATGTCCGGTTTTCCTTTTTGAGTTATTAGATGAGAAAGCTTGAATGGGACACCACTCATACATTTAGTCCACCGTCAAAATCCCTGGACTTATGTATTACGTCATAAGTTGAATCAAGGTCATTTGATGAGATGTGTATTTTCATTCCATGTTGAATATTTTCTTGTTTTTTATTTATTTATTTGTTGTTATTTTTTTTGTCGACTTGTGTTTTCGATTTAAAAATTTTACCCTTCTCATGGCCAAAGAAATTACTAAGCAAGAACGAAACGGCTCATTGTGGTCTTGATGACTTTGAATTTAAAGAGGACATCGGTACATCGGTAACTCAGTATTTTTTGAGGCCGAAGCCGAATTTGGCGAGGATAGCGAGTTCTTAAAAAAAAAAAAAAAACTTTCCTAAAAAAGCACGGAATAGGAAGTTAGACTATCTTTTATGTCATGATTTTAATGGGTCGAATTAATCTTTTCGGGGCAAAATTAGTTGTATTCCCCTTCAAGCCCTTCACCTTTTTAATTGTATAAGGACAAACGTAAGGACAAAACGAATATCAAAATAAACACGACAAACTTTCTAGGACATGCAGTTTTTCCTGTTGAGGGCAATGTTCTCCCCGTCATTACTTTGCCGAAGGAAGTCGTTTTCACTTTCAAGACCACCGAGATGATGATCACGATACCCGCATCTCAATTACGCCAATGTCAAGTGTCTAAGGAGTGTCTCACGTCCTTCGAAACACGTTTCGGTCATCAGACCCTCCTCGCGGTTTCGTTTCGAACAAACAAGATCTTGTTTCAGCATTTGCATTTGTTTTTCTCTCTTTCCAGTCTGGAAGGTCGATACGGTAGTTATAGGGCGAAAAAAACGGAAACGTTGATAACATTCCGTAAGCCAAAACGAAACAAATCGCAAACAATTTCATTTCGATGTGAAAAGGTACGACGCGGTGGCCTTGTTTATTGTAACAATAAAAGTATGAAAAAAACACGGTTGTGATATACAAAGTGAAACCCAGACCGCCGGTATACAGGATACCGCCTTTTTCAATCCTAAGAATTATGACTGCGTAATACCATTTCAAACAGTTGATTTCTTGGCTTCAAATTTTTCTGCGCCCGTTTAGAAAGAATTATAGGCACTTTTGTTGTCCATCTTTTAACTAGCGTTGAAATAATTATACTCGGATAATCAACCAACACCATGGTTGGTGGTCACTAGGTTGCACAATTTGACCATAACACTACTAGGTACCAAACACGTTTTTCTCGTTTTTCAACCTGGGAGTGATCGCACACTATGCAGAAAACTGGAATGTAAGTTACGAAATTGAGATCTGGTCATGACGAGACGTGGATGGATTGCAAAATAGATATCCAAACTGTTTGTAATCTAATTAGACTATTTCAAACCAGCTTTTTGCTTGTCAAGTAAGATGGTTTTACTCTACATTTCTCGTTGTGAAAAGCGTCCAACATCAAAAATTTGTTTTCTTATTTCAATTTTAGTTTAAATATATTAAAAACAGCTAATCTTAAAAATCTGTGTAACAAATCAAAAATTGTATTCAACTCATTAATAAAATAAAAGCTATGGGAGAAGATCAAGTTGAAGTAAACCAAGCAGATAAAATGTTGATTATTTTCTACCGTAAACAACCGGCGATTATAAATGCGTTGGTAATTTCCTCGAAGGGATTATCCTGTCTAGTTTAAAACGGATTATTAATCGTTCATGGTTGCGAAAAGGCCGACGTGAAAGTGCTATAATTGACGTTAATTGGCTTTGTCGGTTTTCGCTGTACCCACGATATCCACGGGCCTTCGGTGAATTGTACGGATAAACGTCGATGAGAAAACGTTTGCCACAGATCCAAGAACACAATGGCTGAAACGCATCCTAATGGATCATATCGTGGGATATGGGTTTGTAGTTCAATCCGTACGACGATGAGCAATTATCCGATATTACAGTTCAAACTGATCATCAGGATCTGCCTGTTTCCCAATCCAAAACGATTTTGCCTTTCTGTTCTTTATTATCCTGACATATTTTCATTAAACTGTAGGATAGTTGTACACTTTTAATGAAAACATGGTTTAGCTAATTTGGAATCCTATTTGAAAATACACGTAATCAGGTAACACTGATACCAATCAGCCAGCAACTATGCTGGTTATTGTGATTAGTACATACAAGTATATACTATACGCATTATAAACAGAATTGAGCGGATGATTTACCCACTTCGGAGATTTCCGGGGACATACCTTTTTCATATCCGTTCCCTGCAGAAAGGCGCCAGGGTTGTCGACAACTGGGCAATTCCAGCGCACAAAGAATGCATATTTGGACACACTTTGTCCATTTTTACATACAATCTTTCCTTTTTCTTACCTTTCACTCAAGTACAATAGTTATTCCTCCATCATTACATTAGTTTACTCGTACAATATAAATGTATAACTAGTGTAGTGGGGGTATTCCACCATCATCTCAAGCTATACATTCATATCAAATAAATACATCTATTCCATATACTAAAGGGAACACAAAACGAAATATCTACTATGTAGTATGATGGATTTCTCGATATTCCTCCATCATCCTTTTAACATAATACATAAGTTTTTTCAATTAATTAATCTTTATGTAAGGTATTGGTAGAGATAAAAAAGTCAGTGTCACGAGCGGGATTCGAACTCACGACCTTCGGTTAAACACGCCGCTGCTCTAACCACTCGAGCTATCGCGACTTGGATCACTCGGACATTAACTTCCCGTATTTAGCCGGAGGTCGTGGGTTCGAATCCCGCCCGTCACACTGACATTTATTTCAACCATACCTTAAGTAAAGATTGATTAATTGAAAAAAGTTATTTAGTCAATCGGACCTCGAAATCTAATGGATTTAGTAATTATAGTAATTAATTTATAATTATTCTTATTGGAGTATATCCCAGTATCTTCTCGGACTACACATTGACTCTAATAATTACTCTCACAAAACGCAAAAGGTTACACAAAACACGATATCTATCTACATTTCTATTATTTTAGGCTGGGTAAAAAAATATTATCGATAATTTCATTTATTAATATACAAAATTAGATTATCTTCCAAATTTATTGGATTTTTGCATTGATCTATGGTCAAAATTTTTTCAAATCTTCAAGATGTGTAATGCCATCATGAAAACCCTCCTAAAGTATATTCCTCAATATCTAATTAATTTATTTATAAGCAATAATTGTTTAAAAGGTGTTTGTCCTTCTAGAGGAACTTAAAGATTAATGCGATTGTAGGAAAGACACATAAACCAACGCGACGTAATGGAAGATACTTGTATGAAACAAAATTATTCAATTACATTTCGGTATAATTTTTAAAACATTCACTTTAAGCAACCAAAAATAGTATTGCCTTCAAAAGTTTCTTTATAAAGATACAATTAAGCCATGCATACCAAAGAATGATGTTTTTGTATCAGAGTTATCAAAATAAATTTGAGCAGTTTTAATATTTTCTAGTCAATGTTGAACTAAGTGGCTGAAAATAGATTTGGATTTTCCTTAGTAGTAAAATATCATTTCTTCTGTAAGAAACAACTGTGAAAGACAAATCTTCTTTTCTTTAGGAATCAAATGTAATATAATTATATTTGATATTTCCTTCTTGTTGGATATCTTTTCGTGTGATTTAGGTGATTATTTATGTTTTTCTTGCTTATATATACGTGACTGAATTATTTCAAAGCCATAAGTATTCACTGCGGATTTGGTAAGCTGGTGGTCGTTGGATGTGGCTTGGTGATAATTTGTTTCCATTTTGAAGGAGCGAAGCTTTTAGAAAGTCGTAAAAAGACTTACCAACCATCAATTCGAGTGTCAAAAGGATGGAACATGTAAACACATACGCACTTTCCCTTATGAAAAGGCGTCCAAATGACATGGGAGAGGAAACAGCAGAGGGAGGACAAATTATAACTATTTGCTCGTCGTCAAACCGGAAAGAGGAAGCCACAACGGAGTATTTGGATACCTTTGATCCTACCCGGGATATTGGGTGAAAGCCACAGGTGAAGTGAATCTATCTGTCTGCGTATTTTGGAATGGATCCAAAATATGGAGCTTGTCTCAGATCGATTTATTTTTTCGATCCAGTTTCATACCAACTTTGGCTAAAAGCTGCAAAATTTAAAGCGTCTAAAATTCTCAGAACTTTTGTTGAAACACTGTTTTTCATTTGTCAGAAGATTCCTGGCCCGCTTAGTCCCGCTGTACCGAACCGCAAAAATTAAATGTGACAACAGGATGGACATTTGACATTTACAAAAGCGTCACAAATGTCAGCCAAATAACAAAAACACTTTAATACCACATACAAATATTATAAAGAAATAATTGCTCAAATAAAGAACGCTAAAAGTGTGTAAAACCATCAAAAATTCGTTGTTGAAACCCTTGCCCTTAGCACGGAATGTAAATTTTTGTTCCCTTTAAAAATTTAAACTTGATTGTCATGTTTTTCGGTAACTTTCCATAAAACGTACATACCACATACACCGTAACAAAGATACCATAAATCAAACCATTAATATTTTTTTTTTTTTCAGATGCGTCTTTCGCAGGCGGTCTTCGTCATATTCGCCATCTCCTCATCCTACCAACGTAAGTTTATTTTTCAATAAAAAATCAAACTTTCTACACTTATTAAATAAAAATTCTGCAGCAGCCCTAAATACACCCAACCTAGTTTGTCATAATTTTTGTCATGTGGCTTTATAGATGAGATTGAAAAGCGGGATACTAAACAGGAAAGAAGAGTAGTTTGTTACTACACAAACTGGAGCGTCTACAGACCTGGAACAGCAAAGTTCAACCCCCAGAACATAAACCCTTACTTGTGCACTCATTTGATTTATGCATTTGGTGGCTTAGACCGAGAAAATGGTCTTAGGCCGTACGACAAATATCAAGACATTGAGCAGGGTGGCTATGCCAAATTTACCGGGCTCAAAACGTACAACAAGGCCCTGAAGACAATGCTTGCCATTGGAGGATGGAATGAAGGCTCTGCCAGATTCTCACCGCTAGTTGCCGACGAAGAAAGGAGAAAAGAGTTCGTCAAAAACGTTGTAAAGTTCTTACGAGTGAACCACTTTGATGGGCTTGACCTGGACTGGGAGTATCCGGCTTTCAGAGATGGTGGGAAGCCGAGGGACAAAGACAACTATGCTCAATTAGTACAGGCAAGAATTAATAATCTACAAATTTTATTTGAAGTTATATTTACTCATTTCGTATTGGTTTAGGAACTAAGGGAAGAGTTTGAAAGGGAGTCCTCCAAAACTGGAAGACCGAGGCTTTTGCTCACAATGGCAGTACCTGCTGGCTTAGAGTATATCGATAAAGGATACGACATACCAAAATTGAACAGGTGCTAAGGTCTTTAAATAAGTATGAACCAGGTAGTAATTAATTTAATTTTCAGATATCTTGACTTCATGAATATTCTATCGTATGATTACCATTCAGCATTTGAACCTTCGATCAATCATCATTCTCCATTATACTCACTTGAAGAAGAAGGGGAATACAATTTTGATTCGCAGCTATCAATTGTATGTAAAAATAAAATTACCATATTTACAATTAATATTTTAAATGATTTTTAAAATTAACTAAACAATACTTATCTTAAGTCACCATTTGAATAATATTTAATAGTATCAAAAATATTTCATTTTGACAGATAATGAGTCATTTAATATAATTTTAGGATGCTACAGTGAAACACTACCTTTTGAAAGGAGCTGATGCAAATAAATTAGTGTTGGGTATACCAACATACGGTCGATCATACACTCTGTTTAATGAAGACTCGACCGACATTGGTTCTCCTTCAGATGGACCCGGTGAGCAAGGAGACGCCACCAGGGAAAAGGGATATCTTGCATACTATGAGGTAATCCCATGTTACTAAATCTAATATTGATACCACTATGAATTTTTTTATTATTTGAACAGATATGCGCAAATGTTAAAAATGGATGGATAGTTAAACAACCGAAGGAAACTGCAATGGGACCTTATGCTTACAAAGGAAACCAGTGGGTTGGATATGATGACGAGGCTATTGTTAAAAAAAAAGTAAAAGAATTTATTATTCTCAATGTAATATCTTTACACACAATTTATGTAAAAAATTTAATTTTATAGGCCCAATATGTCAATGAAAAAAATCTTGGAGGCATCATGTTTTGGTCAATTGACAATGATGACTTCAGGGGGAAATGCTCTTCTAGACCGTATCCACTTATTGAAGCAGCTAAAGAAGCACTCATTGGTAAGATAGTGAATAGCAATAAACTGCCCTCTGCACCTCGTGGAAAATCTTCTCTCAAAATTGGAAAATCAAAGACTCCTCGGACAACCACATCTCCACCAACACAAACTCCGACTGTCACCACACCTGATCCACCAACGACACCCGACCCAGGAAGTGGTATGCGTTTTATTTTTATATCACTTTTTCTAAAAATTCAGTTGATAGAAGTCATTAGAGTGAATATGTTCATTGTTATAGATTTTGTCTGCAAGGACGAAGGTTTTTTCCCACATCCAAGGGATTGCAAGAAATATTTTTGGTGTTTGGATAGTGGACCATCCAATCTTGGAATTGTCGCTCACCAATTTACCTGCCCATCAGGTTGAAACTCTTTGATTAAATATCACAAGGACAAATATATTTAAACGCTTCATTTTAGGGTTGTTTTTCAACAAAGCGGCAGATTCTTGTGATTTTGCTAGAAATGTTCTTTGCAAGAAAAAATCAGTTACGACCACAACAACAGAATCAACAAAAGCTACATCTACCTCACAGCCAAATAGCAAGACTACTACCAGGACAACCACCACAACTACGACCACAACAACTGAAGCTCCGCCAGAAGAAGAAGAGGAAGATTATTTTGATGAGAAGGATGAAGAGGACCCACAGACAATCAAACAATTAATTTCATTGATCAAAAAACTAGGTACAAATTAGCTAAATTTACAAAAACACTAGTTTATTAATATATTTTTAATTTATTGCCAGGAGGAGTTGCTGAATTGGAAAAGCAGCTTGAAGGTGGAAGTTCAGGCACGGAAATTGACTCAACAACCCCTTCCATAAGCAAAAGTCTTTACAATCGTGTCATAAGCAGGCCAACTAAGTAATTCTTGTGTTTTATTATGTTAAATTTTGACACTGGACAAATGTCTTTGTCATATCTGATTCTTGAGAACTGCAAATTCTTGTGGGTTTTGTCTGTTAGATCCGATTCTGAATTTTTTACTCACCCATGGTCTTTGTGCTATTTTGCCAGTATTTGCACTCACACTTTAAAAATAATGGGAAGACAAAACTAGCAACAGAAAGCAGTTCACAAGAATGAGAATGATCATGTAACAGGTTCATGGGTTTGGACACCTCTGCATAAGTAAACTTTATGAGTAAGATGTGTATTAACATATTTCAGGTATCAACCATTTCAACGCAACGGTCCATCGGGGCCTCAAAATGAAGGCTTACCACGAGAAACTGGCCGATCATCATCAAGAAAAGAAAAACCCAAATATGTTACTATTCGCCGGGAGAGGTACTATTTTTAATTTAACTCTTATTATTATAACACAAGCATTAAAAAACAAAATATTTAATTTTCTCTTAGGCCAAGCACGCCTACAACTGAAAGTTTAGATTCTGAAGATTATGAAGAAGAGGTTGAAGAAGAAAGGCCACAATACAGAGCCAGGGGCAGCCAGACTGAAGGGCTTGAAAGCGAGAAGCCAATTGAGCGACCAAGACCAAAATACCAGCCTGTTGACAGGTTCCGGTCAAAATCACAGGACAGGCAAACTCAGGATGAAAGCCGCAGCTCGGATCGTTCAACAACACTGAGATACTCAAATATTTTCAGAAGCAGAGCTACTCCATTAGCTGACACAACAGCAACAACTTCAAGGTAACACATATTATTTTAAAAACATGTACAACCCATTTGAAAATACTCCATTTATAAAATGTTTCAGGTATGTAACTCTCCAGAGGCATAGGAATCGGCATGAAGATGAAAGCACTACTGAAAATGAGTTGAATGAAGAGGAAGAAAGCACTGAAGAATTAGTTGAAACAACAACAACACTCAGGCCCAGAATAAAGGTGAGTGATGTGTTAACGACAACCCCTGGTGTTCTTACATCCACCAGAGTTGTGACTCATGTTGTTGAAGGAGCAACACAGCGACAAAGAGTGCCTCTACACAAACTTCAACAACTCCTCAAAGACTCAGAAAATCTAATTGAGACAGTTACAAAGCCTTATCAGGCTGAAACGACTGAAGAACCATATTCGAGGAGGCCTATTTTAAATAGTTTTCAGAAAAAAAGGCCAGAGATAATATTCACAACTACAGTAAGAACAACACCAGCTTATATAGCTATAAGAAGGAATAAGTACAGAACTTCAAGTTCTACAACCACTGAACCTTCAGAAGTGACAAAAAGAAGCAGGGGTTTTACTCTAAGCAGAAATCGTTTTAGATCTACAACTGAAGCATCTCAGGAAGAAAAAAAGCCAGTGAACAGATTTTCACCACGGCAAAGATTTAGGTTTCGAAATGATAGCTCTACAGAAAAATCAACTCCTGACCAACTACCCACAACAGAATCTAGTCAACCAACTAAACAATTCACAAGAAGCAAAATTAGATATTTTAATATTAGAAGAACAATGCAAAAAAGTTCAACAACCGAAAGAGTTGAAGAAGAAGAAGAAGGTCTTTTATCAAGAGAATTTTCTAGAGAAAGCAATGTTATAAGAAGACCTTTCTTCAAATCATCTACAAAGATTGAAAACGCTTTTAACACAACTCGGGCTAGTGAACAAGCAAATAATAAAACTACCTCTAGTGATGGTGTTTCACCATACCCTATTTATAAGCATTCTAGTCTTTCAACCAACTTTCAGTATGAATTAAATAGTACAACTCCTAATACTCTTACTACTACAACCCCTAAGGAAAGTTTATTAGCCAAAGAAGATCTTAATGTAACAACTACAACCACAAATCCAAACACAACTTCTCAAACTGAAATTGAAAAAGATATCACAACTATTCAGCCTTCTACAGAACAAAATATAATTCAATTTACCACAAGTTTTCATAGTGAAAAAGTGGAAAATGAAACTAAATTAGATCAAGAGACGAGTTCAAACGATATCTTGTTAAAACTTGACATTACAGAAAAGCCTCAGCTTATTCGCCCTCGAAATAGAACAAAGATAATTTTGAGAAAAACAAAACACCATGAAAATGATAATGACTCATTGTCATCAGGAACTGAGTCTTCAGGGGATGTGTTCAAAAATAATTTACATAAAAAAATTGAACCTACGAGGATTCCACATGAGAAAACTTTTATAAATCCGGCTTTAAGGAATAAACTTCATGACAATGCAAGAGTTGTAATCAGAAGAAGAAAACCAGAAACTGGAAAGAGTATACAATTTAAAGAACAGTCCACTAAAAATTCTATTGATCCATTGGCAAGCCCTCAAAGAGTCTCAAGAGGTAAAACTAAATTTTCTGGGGCAAATAACTATGAAGAATTGCCAAAAAGAAGGGAATTTGTACGAACAAACTCAGAAGGCACATCTAATCAGAGAAGAGTAATTGTCAGAGGAAGGAAAAAATTTACTGAGGACATCAATACTGAAGCTACTTCAGCAAAACCGAGTCACTTTAGTCAAAAACAAAATATCACACACCCCACATCTCAATATCTGACAAAGCACAAAGGAAAAGTAAGAAGAGTGGTTTTAAAGAAAACAATAAAGGATTTGGCAGTTGGAGAGTCCGGGATACCAGGAAGTCAAGAAGATTTGTACGACAACAATAACAACACAAAAATAAGAGGAGCTCTTAAAATATGGGACTCGTTAGCACAAGAAGAAGTAGATAATTACTTCAACGATGATGATGAAACAATAAAAGGGGAAAAAGAGGTACGGTAGATCATCCATAATTAACATCAGCATGAATGCATCATAACATGTGTTATCATCCGCTTGTTTGATTTAATACAAATAATAAAACTTTTGTTTTTATGTCTAAAATGCTCCAAGCATGTCAGTGTGTTTCAACACTTATTGATGGTGTTTGGACCGCAGGTACATTATACGACATACATTCTGATAGTGTTCCTAACAGACCTTCCTACATCACAGTGTAATGATTCCATTAATAAAAAGAAATGCCAAGTTTTTAATGTGCATTAATTCTCGACTCAGCATGGCACTCTTTGTGGCTTCTTCTCTCTAATGTTTTAACAGCCAGTACAAAACTCTGGTGGCATGTATAATGACGTATCTATAAAAGGCATATCGAATGCTCTGGAAGATACATTAAAAAATGTTTAACTTGAACTTGTGACCTAAGCCTTTTATGTTATACCCATTTATATTAATAAAATGAAAACTGTTTATATTGCAGCATGTAATATATGTATCTATTTTCGTTTTCTTCTGTGTTTTCATCCTGTTTATACTATTTAACTTTATCAGTACATGGTGTTAACATTTTAAAAGTTTTTTAGAAATTGTCTTGCTAAACCCAATAAAATGACTACTATTAACACATTTTTAAAAACCAATGCAAGGAAACAATTTCTAAAAACAATGTTATATACCTTTGCATGGATTTTTTTTTTTTTTTTTTTTTTGTCAATACAGATTTAATTTAAATTATTCGCTATGTTGAATTATTTGTATACTTGGGTGTGTCCAACGTATTACTCTCTTACCAATGTAAATAAAAAGCTTTAACATTCAAGCAACAAAACTAATCTGAATTTAAATAAACATGAACATCTGAATTTAGAACTTCAGAAAAATTCTTTAATGCAATTTTTTTAAACAATTTATTTAGGCCCTAATGTCTATTCTCCTCATATTTAATTACACAACATTTATTCAAATCCCAATATAAATCTATACAAATATGACTGTTTAATTGTAATTAATAGCATTAAAAAATATCTTTTGTAAAAAGCATGATTACAATGTACATTATGTGTTTTTTATGGAGTTAAAACATTGATTTGTGGTGAAGGTTAAAGTTATTTGCATTGTGAAAAACAACATTTACTAAAGTTTAATAATTATTTAGTTATTTTAAGGTTATTTTAATTTGAAAAGGGTATTTTTTTATAGATCTCTCGTGCTAGACGGCCACTACAGAGGAGACCGGCTTCACGCTCGACCACAACGACAACAACAGAAGCACCAACCACCGCTAGGCAGTTCTCAACAATTCATTCATTGAAGCAAAGGCTCAACCGTTTCAAGACAGAGAAGAATAAGCCATCTTTCCCAAATACTCGAGGTAGCATTTCAGAATCGTATAAAAATGTTATCATTTTTTGATATCAACATATCATAATATAAATGTAAATATTCAGGGTAATTGGGAGTACTGCATCCTTTGAGAGTTATTTTAATCCTTGTTCTATACTTTTAGTTCCTTGGTGAGACCCAATTCACGAAGGAATTATTATGCCTATATTTGTTCTATGATTACATTGCACATATCCTGTGAATAAATCTACCACCTCTTCTGACTCTTTACAGAATCTGTATGTAGTGTGTTGGTTGATTTCAATCTTTCAATGTTAAATGTTAAAACTCCTGTTAGAGTCTCTCTTCTACCTTCCTTTGTTGCATTCTGAAATTTATTTCCAAATTTTACCAGGAGGTTTCTTTGACTGTTTGTAGGCAGTCTAAAATTCTATTGTTTATAAATTATTTTCATTGTGTCTTCTTCATGACATGCTCGTTGTATGTGGATCTTTATACCACAAACAGAATGTGATAGAACCACCTATCTGTGGTGGAGCAGTCACTTTCCAAGCAGGGACATCCACTTTTTCTTTCCCCTCTACTCTTGCTGTCCTGGACCCACTAGAGAGCAATATGGTTTTGCTCACCTAACCTGTATAAGGTTAAGGTTAAAGCTACAAGAAGTCAGCCTTTTTATGATCTTAAGCAATGCAGCCAATATTTATTGTTTAGTGCTCTTGGTTAAAGCTTTTGATGAGATTCCAGTGTTGCTACGGACTTTGGTGTGTATCCTTCATGCATGGAATTTCCTCCCATGGTATAGAAATCTCAACCTTCATAAATTTTCACACACTCAGAGAAACACTTGTGCTGCTTCTAGTTTATACACATACCTTTGAAGTATGTATATAGTAGTGTAACAGTGCTCAGTAGGCCAACATTCTAGTCCTAGGTTTAATGGTTCTACCAATAGATTCTGTGACTTTTGCATGCCCCTGTCCTGGAATACATTCCTAATGAACCAGCCAATCAATTCTTCCTCCATCAGATCCAGAGATTTGGCAAATTAGTGCAGGCACAAAGGGGTTCAGGGCTAAGATGTAGATGTGATGTATTAGTCAGGTGTGTAATATACTGCACCCGGTAAAAGCTGTTGTATCCCTGTTTGGTGCAAACTGGTGAATCCAAATTCATCAAGAAATTTGATCAGTGAGGCTGGTTTCAGTGGTTGAATTTCTTCTACAGTTATATTGTACGTCCCAAAGCACTTCCTCCTGTGGTTGATAGGTGTCTTCATCAAAATTTCCTTGCCTATTTATCAGCTTCCTGCATTCTGAACTTTGCTACTGATGACGTAGTTACCTTGGCTGACCAAGTAGATGGGTGTTGATTTGTTGGAAATGTCTAGCCTTTTGATCTCCTGATCTGCACACCATCAATGCACATACAACCCTTTTTTTGTAGTCCCAATGCTCTATGAAAGAAAGTCAGTACTTTTTCTAGTGTAACTCCTAGATATTTCGCTTTGTTTTCTACTTGATTACTGAGTTTAATACATAGTTTTTCATTCTTCGCCTTCATATTTGCCTTTTTTCAAAGTGACGACATCAACTGTAGCCCCAAGGAAGTCTGAATTCCGAAGAGTTGTCAAACCAGTGACTGAATCTGTGGTGGAGAATTCACAGTTGGAAGACTCTGTGCCTAAAGGAACTTTTGCAAAAACAACACAATATCACAGAGAGACATTGTTCAAACCGAGTACACACTTGACCAATGATGAAACTTTGTACCATACTACACAAATTGAAGAGCAAGCCACAGAAAGCTCATTCACAGATGAGCACATCACTGATGAGCATGGAGAAATCAGATTCCATGAGATCAACAATCAAGATGAAGAGCCCATTTCTGATCTTGCTAATGTTGCTGTTGCTGCTATTCAATCCCTTGCGACTTCCCCACCGACTCAAGCAACACAACAATGTAAGTCTCAAAAGCAAAAATTAGTTATTTAATGATTTTTAAAATATATTTTTTGTTTTTATTTGAAGATAAAGTTACTACAACAAGGCCAACTACAAAGCATGTCACTACACACAAAATCCGAACCAGGCCAACAAGGCCACCGACTGTAAGGCCTGTGAGTACTACCCCGATAATCATTCCATCAAGAGGTCTCTTGAGAAGTTCTCCTCGCCCATTCTCAAAAGCAACCCACTCTTCTCGCAATCTTCCTGTGGCAGACCCAGTTATATATGATGACTATGAGGACTACTATGCAGAGCCGGTAGACGTCCCATTGTCAGGGAAAGTGAGAATCCACAATGACGGCTACATCGAATGCCTCGACATTGGAAACTTCCCACACCCTTTCTCTTGCAGAAAGTTCATATCTTGTGCAAAGATGGAAAACGGCCACCTTCTCGGCTGGGAGTACACCTGCCCAAAAGGCCTGTCTTTTGACCCGATTGGTGGAATATGTAACTGGAATGCTGGGCTAGGGTGTAAGGAATAAGTTTTAAAGATTTTAAAACACCTGGCTTATCTCAATTTTTCAATAATGACTGAACAGGTTACATAAATTTCATAAATACTCAACTCTCGCACATATGACACTATTGGAGTTTAATTTGTAATTTTATTTAGCATCAATAGTTTGCAAAAGGAAAACTTTTGTTCATAAATATTATTTAAAATATGTAATTGTAAATAATTGTAAGATTTAACATTAATTGTAAGCAAAGGGGTCATATTTTTTTAAAACAGGCATTGTCCAAGGAAACTTCCTTTTATAATTATTTATTATTAATTATTCATGATAAATCAAACATTTAAAGTTCTAAATAAAATTTTTCATGTACAATTGAAATAAACATAAGGACAATACAACATTATATGGTTTATTTCTGCCCTAGTCATTAAGTATCTTAGCTTAGAGTATGAGTATTTACTGTTATAAGATTCATTTCAAATTCAAATAAAAACATTGACGTCTTTTGTAGATTTTTTTTAAGAAAAAAAAAAATTAGCATTTGTAAGTTTTGAAAAATGTAGAAAAATATTTGTAAATAAATTTTTTATACAATTTCTTGTGATTTGTGATTATATAATTGATCCATCAAGATGAATATATAAATAATCTGTACAAATCTTCACTTTTACTATTGTTTTTCTTATCCCACAGCAATTGTTAAATATAATTCTGAAGAGATAACCCTTACCTACCACATAGCAATGTTAAAAAATTAATATTAAAAGAATGTGAAACCTTTTACGTTTGAAAGGATTTGGCAAGACTAATATTGTTTTATCATTTGTGATGTAACATTTGATAAATGAAGATTAATCAGGCCAATTTACTGAGCTTTATTAAGTTGATAAAATGTCGATATATCAAGTGCACATGGGTCAGCTCTTCTGGCAGACAGAAATAATTGAACAAATGTTCCAGATTTTTTGGTCGCTTTTCTTTACATCATTTGCTGAAATTGTTAGTAAGGTAAATTAATTTTTATTGAAAATTTTTCCAAGTTTTTATGCATAGATTTTCAATAGATATTTTAAAATCTGAGACAAAGAACAATTAAACCTACCAAGAAGAAAACAATCAGGATGCTTTATTTTGTGTCAAACGACCAAGAAATTTCTGGTTAAACATTGTGTTCCGACCCATTTTATGTTAAACATTTAAAAAATTGACTGAAATAAAAGGCAGATATAGAACCCTTCCTCCTCCCATAAGAATCACGCTTTAGTTTAAAAATTTTAACTTGGTGAGAGATGAATAATAGCATTATCCACACAATTTGAATGGCAAGTGTGCAGCATATCTCCATTTAATTGGCCAGAAGACTAGTCTGAACCACACTGTGTTATATCAATCATCATCCTTTATAAAAAGGCAAATTGTCATTAAACTATATATTTAAAATGCAAGTTCTGAACTGCGAAAACTTTCAAAACTTTTGTAGAAAAAAGTAAGGTGTTTTATTTTTATTTAAGTTAATGTTAAGGTTAGGAGGAGTCTGCCTCTTTACAAACTTGTGAACTCCAACCAATACCGGTCCATTGTGAAGTTTCTATTATTGTTCAGGGATCTTCGTTAAGCTTAAGATTCAAATCTCAAAATCTTGTTAGTGAGGATGTATACATGGTGTATCAACTTCTAATCCCCCCCCCATTTAATTCGGAAATGATTAACTTTAGCAAGAAATGGTCTTACGCAAAACCCAAGTTAATTTTGGCTAGGAATCATGTGGTAGTCATGGATATAACACAACTTTCTCCTACCTGCGAAATGACACTTTGCTATTTCAAATGAGAATCCCATATTTTTTTGTGCAGTTGTCTGATGAAAGACGCTTAAGCAGATGTGTTTTCTGAAACACAAAATGGCCCTCCCCACTTTAGATTTAAAAAGGATAGTTTTTATACTGAACTTTTTTGGGCAGGGAGCCTATTTGAGCGTTTATTATAAACATAAATTTTAATCTTTAATACATAATAACAGCTGAGAGTCACTTTAAAAATAGAATGGGCTTAATGATGACAAAAAATATTTTTTAGAAAATAAAAAATAAGCTCTAGAATCGAATTCTACAATAAAAATTTGGGATTATTATTAAAAAAAAATAGTTTCATTTCTCTGCTAGATGAGAAAGTTATGTTAAATCCGTTACCACCACCCGATTCATAGCCTAAAGAAACTTGGGGTTTGTGTAAAATCATTTTTGTTAATGTAAATAGTTTCCGAATAACACGGGTAGACTATAGAAGTTAATACACCCTGCATCCTCCGAGATTTGACTATGACATGAAAATTATTATTATTCAAATATCGTGAGATGCGGTCTGGTGTGATGTAGGTATCAGAAAAACATTTTCTTTATCGTGCCAACGTTTCGATCTTTTATTGAGATCATCTTCAGGGCCTGGGATTTACAAACATAATTTACATTTAGAAAATACATATAGAATATGGAGATCATCTTCAGAGCTCAAAGTGTTCGTCTTCTGTATAATTCTCAAAAGAGTGCCCAACACGACACGCAAGAATGGCACATTACACAGAAGACAAATACTTTGAGCCCTGCACATGATCTCAATAAAAGATCGAAACGTTGGCACGATAAAGAAAATGTTTTTCTGATACCTACATCACACCAGACCGCATCTCACGATATTTGAATAATTATCCGTTAACGGTCACTAATCTCTACACATATGACATGAAAATTTCTACTGTTCCGAGATACACCTGCACCTTCGGGGTCAGCAGAGTCCAGTCAATGGACTATCATTCTTGTTCTAAAAGTGCACAGATAATAGTTCTGGTTTATGTTTCAGCAACTTTTTCGCATGCCTCTGTCGTAGAATATAATTCTGTCGATGGCTGGCTTTTGCTCATTTCTTACGATTATTTTAAACCGCGTAAATGGTAAACAGGATATATATCAATCTGTTCGTCGGACTGGCCGTCGTTGAATGCAAATCTATCTACACGTGCCAAAGGATAAAACGTAGATTCCACCGCGCGTCCTTGGGCCGAACAGGAACCGATCCTGGACTACAGTTAACGATTGTCTTAAATCACTTCCATTGAACCACACTTAACAATGGGCCAATAAATTTTAAACTGAACTTCAAATATTTACCAAAGCAAGTTAGCTGAACCTTTTTTTTCTTAAGTTAAGATTCATCTGGATAAATCGCCGTCTGCTTATAGTTACGATATTTATTTCGTTACAACACTTGTATTATGAGCAATTTTAATTCATGTATAACAACAAAAAAGCCTAGATCATGTCGCATCGAACCGTAAACAATTGTGTTCTAAAATAAACATTTTGTAAATTCTAAAACTGAACTAACGTGACCAAGCGGTCCCTCTGAAAATCTGGAACTGGGAAGACGTGTCCGTTAACCGGACATTGGCTGATTCTGGCATTCGGGCCAAATGAGAACAGAGAAGAATCCGATATCAAAACATCTGGTTTATCAATAATTAAATTTAATCATTAAAAAAGAATGCTGATTGGCAGTTCACAAGCGGTAAATCCTTAAAAACTAACAAGTAATGCAAGAGGTCAAAAGGCTAACATTCTAATCTAATCAAGAACACATGAATCCCTCCTCGTTCGACCTCATCTGACAACGATAAGACTTGAGTTGAAGTAACTATGTGTCAAATTTAACAGGGGATCTTTTCCTATTACATTATTTGTTATGTCAAGAAGTAACTTTCTAAATGTTTATCTCCCGCTACTTTTTTCTAAGCCCATGGTTTGAAGAGTTAAGATTTAAGCTCTGGTTCGTTACGCAGAGGGAATCAATGCCGAAAAATCCAGTTCAGGACTGCATTGTATTTTGCAATACGTTCAATGCCACTACATTATTTATGACTTGGATTTCACAATAAGGTTACACTTAATGAGAGCAGCATTTAATTATAAATAACCATTTTTTAGAAGAAAAAAACAGTTTTGCACCTCAACGTAGTAAGGATAGACATACAATAGAAAAAATGCAGGTTGGATCACATTCTGAATTATTCAACCGAAAAAAATTCTATCTGGGATAAATTAAAAAAGAATGGTTAAATAAAAATGTGATTTTGTACAAGAAAATCAACAAAATTAAAGTTTGACAGTGACAACGCGTCCGACAGACCATCCCAGCAAGGATAGGCGGACCAGGATGATAGGGAACGAGTTAATTATTTATAATCTGCTTAGTCGAGTACGTTTCT
>CM077107.1:29023637-29038029 GCA_039619505.1 Cimex hemipterus
ACAGTATATAAATTATTTATAAATTTTGCAAAATTAAATTTCTACAATACTGTAGAAAAGATCCCGCAGCGTTGGCCAAAAATACGAATTTATGCTGAACCGGCATGGGTTCGTCTTGGCCCGCGTGGTTTTAGGGTTCACCGACTAGCAGACCAGTATAAAAAAAATTGGCCTAAAATACCAACTAGAGATTACCCTTAAACGAAAATGAGAACGAATCATAATAATGAAAAAATAGTTCAATAATTTAGTTTTTGTATCAATAGATTTATAAATATCAACACAATGAAAATTATCCATTGGGAAACAAGAAGGAAACATAATAATAAAAAAAAGTTTACGAGTAAATTACTAATTTGCATTTTTAATAGTTAAAAAATTGAGCAAGAAACACTGAAGATATTTTTTACACTGCTTTTTCGATCGTTGACTTTGTCATCGAAGATGGCGAAATGCCGAAACGCATCTGATAAATCAACCCAGTCTGGGCAGGCAGACTAAGGTGATAGATAACATCCGTAAATTTCAGGTACGTCAATAGTAGATTACAACACAAAATAACGATAATTTTCCTATTAAAAAAATTCTGTATCACTGTGAGAGAAAAGATGCCGAGTCGTCGGACAACAATATGAATTGTATCGACATTAAAAACACGCTGCACGTTTTGAAATTAGAAAAAAACCATTAAAGAAGTTCTACACGCTTTAAAAAATTAGTATTGGTACCAGAAAATTCACAAATTGGCATCAATTTCAGGTTCGTCACCCTGGAGACAACACGGAGAAATTTCACAAAATAACAAAAGCGTCAAACTTTTTTTTCCCAAAAGTCTCCACCGTTTGGCACGTCTAAAAAAATTAGCCTAAAAAACAATAATAAAAGCGTCGAACCTTTTTTTCCAAAAGTCTCACCGTTTGGCACATCCGAAAAAATTGACCAAAACTAACGCAATAGAGATTTTCCGTGACGAAAATAAGAAGGAAATGTAATAATGATAAAAATCGATTTTCCAACCAGAAGATTAACAAATTTTCAGTTTCATAGAGAAAAAATGGCGCAAGAACACACACTGAAGATGGTGAAATGCCGAAACATATGACGGACGAAAAGCATGACCAGGCATAGCAGGATGAAAGGTAACTCCCATTAATTCCAGGTTCAACACATAGACAACAGGGATAAATCTCACAAAATAACAAAATTTAAAATTTTCCTTATTATTAGGGCAAAAATATATGCTGAAACGTTGGACAAAAGTGGTCTAAAACAAACACAAATAAAGACTATCAGTAAGGGAAACTAATGATATTATGACGAATATAATTGCAAAAAATTTGTTTTTAGTACAATTATATACAATTATCAGTAAAGGATGCTACCTACATTAATCCGGCAGGACCACGGTGTTTGAAAAGAATTTAATCTATGTCTGAGGAAAGGACGCCAAAACTTTGAGTATTATAATTTGGGACTTTTCTTTTTAATATTTCATAAACCAGTTCTTGATCGTTTTAAAAAATGTGTGGTCCGAGATCGCGCAAAAAAAGGGCCTTGCAAAAGGAAATGTCGGCCTTATTTTGTCATAATATCGCTTTCTATTTGTGATAACCGGCCGGCCGGTGGAACAAGTTCTAGGCGTGGCAAACTCTGGCAGACAGCATGGCGTCCGGGCACATGTTGCGATTTAATTATAGAACTGAAGGATAAACGGCTTCCTTACCCGCTATTTAGTCCGGCAGACCAATCCGTTCGTTAGAGGAAAATATTTTGAAATATTACAATGAAATCAAGGCGTCCATCACATTGTTTACACTTACTGTTTTTTAACTCTTTGAAACAATAAATCCAATTCAAAAACAAAAGTAATAATGTAAGGTGAATACCTATACTCTGTTGTTAGATATGTCCTATATAAACTTTTCCTGAGAGTATAAGTTAGTATTTAATAATGGAATATTATGTACCCCATCGATCTCAACTAGAATAGTTAGTGTATATGTAATTGTTTATTTTGTTGTAAACTGATAGATTATCAAGGATTCCAACCTTGAGTGAATGTGTGTGTGTAAAGGAATGAGTGAAAACGTGAGTGTGTTAGGTTAAAACTGCGTGTTTAGAAAAGGCTGAAATAATCTTTTTGTCGAAAGTCCCTGGAGCCCCCCCCCCCCAAAAAAAATCAACAATGAATCTTAAAAAAAGTTCTATATGAATTTTAATCGTTGCCATTCTAAGCATATATTTAAACTGTTAAGTTGTGATTTATTTAACCTTTGTTATCGGGACGCGGTAATTTTTATAATTCCGGATATCGACAAACACAAGAAGCCAAGGTTATGCTTGCGTACATTCGCAGTAAACAACAAACAATCGTTGTTCGCTTGAAAACATGAGCACAATACGAAACATAAACAAAGATTTTGCAGTCTTATCCCGAATATGCTAAAGTTATTCGTATGTATGAAGTATTAAAATCTAAAGAAACGTAAAACTAACCAGCCACAAACTTACTTAAAAACATTGCTAGGCACACGTTATTTCTAGCTTTTTAAGAAATTGATTAGTAATGGGAAATAATTTATATTATATAAAACCTTGTTGGAACAATTTTACATAGGATTTCAAATGTTGATTATCCATTTTTCAAACCTTCTACTGTTCAATAGACTGTGGACACTAGCAATTTAACATTTAGATATTAAAAATTATATCTGGCAGAATTATTTTTTATTTTAAAGAAAACATTTGTTATTAATAGTTTTTAATTTTTTATCATTGATAATGTGTTCTGGAGGGCTCAGCCATTTTTAAGATGATGACACATATTTTTAAGGATATTTCGTAAAGTATTAAATTTACAAATCTGAATTATTGCTTAGCGAAAGTTTGTTATCAACAAAAGCCTTTAAAGTATACATCTTGCTGCATTCAAGATAAATATTTTCCCGAATGACTCGTCCTTTTTGAAAATAATATTCGCCTACCCTGCTGCTTCAGCAATAATCAGAAATAAAAAGACGAACGAGTGGAAATTCGAGTGTTAAATGTACAATGTACGATTTTTCTTAGTAAACATTGTTGTTACAACTAAATTCTATCTAGTTATATTTTTTCGTGTTTGAAAATGCAAGGATTCGATGTGAAAGGTAGTATTAAAATCAACACTGTTGATAGATGAGAAGAAGAAACTCTTCCGACCGCGATAGGCCAGACCAAAATAACGATCAAATTATTAAATGTGTAGACCGCTATAGTTAATATATTTTAAATATTCAAAAATTCCCTATGAAAGATGGTAGAAATCAGACGAAGGAACAAATATCAACACTACCCAAAATAAAAAGACAGTATTTTGCTACTATTTAAGCAAGCTGCAATTTTTAAAACAATTGCCTATTGACGTTCTGGACAAACAAATAATTATTAGTTGGCTATCAGAAAAGACAAGGCCGGTCATCAAGATCTGAAAATGAAGTTGAACTTGAAGTTCAATTTAGCTTGTGTTTATAACCTCTTTTACTCTAATTCTGGCTATGTTGCGTACAATTTTACAAAAGAAATCTGCTGAATGGAACTAAAGCAATTTTTAACTGCGGGATGTAAAGTGGTAATTTGTATTAATCTGATAGAATGTAAATGGAGTTCACCTTCCCAGGATACTGCTACCTTGAGCAAACTGGAGCCTAAGAAGAAAAAAATACACGAATTATGAGAAAGATTATTTACGGATAAATTTAATCCCAAAACGGATTATGATTAATTTTGTCGTCGGTTTAATTGTTGATGCAGTGTTAAAGAAGCCCAGACATTTCGAGAGCGTTCTAGCGACTCAGCACGGCCATCCTTGACCCAAAGCGTTGGGGGTTCCTTGTTGTTCAACCGTCATTCCACTCGAAAGATTTCGTTTAAAATAGCCAAAATAAATAGAAATCAAACAACTTGTACCTACCGAATCAACAATCTGGCTGGAATGGGTAAATAGTATTCAAGTTTTTCCCATTTGTATTTTAACTACTTGTGAAGCTGAAATACTTCTGTGACAATGTAGAGTCTATTTTTAATTGTGCTGAGGAATGGATGCAATGAAGTGCATATCAGCAGCTACTAAGGTTACTAAATCGCTAGCTCTTTGCTTAAGCGCAGATTATCTGTTATATAATTGATGATTCTCTTATTATTGTTTAAATATGATTATCTTTTAGGTAGCTGATTCAGTAGGAGTTGGCAAATTCATTGTAAAAAAAATCAAATCGGTCAGAAGAAATCATAGCTGGTTGTGCCTTCTTGTCTCCCCTTCTTACAACCCCGATGTTGCTCCGTCTTATTCACCGTCTTATTCACTTTAAATGAACAATTTTTGCAAGGGCAACAGTTGACTAAATTTACATAAGTGTTTCAAATAGAAATTTTAATTTGCTTTTGGATGGCATCAGTGTCTTACCTCCCCCTACTAATACGCCTGACCCTGCTCCCTTTAATCATGGTCTTACTTGTTTAAAAGAAAATTTGAAAGGGGCATAAAATACGATAAAAGGGTGTTTTACGATAAAATTTTAATTTGCAATAGAAAGCCTCAATGTCTTGTCTCCCCCTGCTTATAACCTTAATGGTTCTCCAAAACCTGACTAATTTAACATCGATGTTTTCAAGTATAGATGACTTTGAAATGGAGATGACATTAGTAACAACTGAGGTATTTCTTTACAAAATTCCAAAGATAGTTGAAATATTGCGAAAATTTCATGTAATGGTTAATGCAAGGCGACTTGTAAAGCATTTACACAAAAATGTATTATACATTAAATGTAATATATGTAAATGACCTTTCGAGATTGCTGACGTTTATGATGTATAACCTGAATAGGTTAAGCAATTAAATTTAAATTTCCTCTTCCTAAATTTTAAAACTTTATTCAGCACAGGCAGAAATTTTAACAGAATCGAGTCTGGCACTCGGGCTTGCTTTGGCATAAGAACATCCTCCGTCATACGTACTATCTCATGAGATCTTAACTGACGGACTGATTTTGCTGAGTGCGTAAGCAAACTGATTTCTCTCCTTATGTTCCCCGCTTATCTAAGACGGGCGTTTCTCAGTGAAGCATACTTGGCCCATTTCTATTTTCAATAAATGCTGCAGATATTCGTACACATGTTAACATTTCAACACATACAGCGATTCTTAAACTTAATTAACCTCTCAATTAACTCTGGCAGCATCAACTGAATGAAGAAATTTAACAAAAAGCCTACTGATAAATTTTGCTTTACGTAAAAATATTTGGACTGCAGTGGGTATAAATATAATCCCTTTGCCTACCACTGACCTTGTGTGTTATCTTGGACTTTTCATCGATAAAAGACTGATTTGGAATCCCCTCACAAGACTAAAAAGTCAGGAAACAAACCGATGTTATAAATTATTAATAAGACAACTGGCGATAAAAATTAGACACTTAAAACAAACTTCTAATTTACAAGACAATGAATAGACCTCTCTAGGGCGTACGGTTGTGAAGTGTGGGGTTCAACCAAGGATTCCAATTCTCAACGTCTCCAATCAATCCAATGTAAAATTCTCCGTCAAATTATAAATGCTCGTTTTCACGTTTCAAATTACACTATTCTTAATGACCTACATATCACATTTGTACATGAACTCATCGAAACCTTCTAGAAAACAGTTCATCTATCACTGAAGACACACAATAATCTACAGTACAACGTAACTTCCAACCCCATGAAAATTATCCAAAGCAAAGAATGAAAAGATTTCAGTTTGAAGGAGTGTTTCCTCACTGGGCAATTCTATAAAATATTCAATTGACAAATTCAACATGTATGAACATAAATGTACTTAATACAGTATTTGTAGTTGTATCAAATAAATATACCAAAAAGAAATTAAAAAAGCCAGATCTATTAATGAAAAATTAACTAATTTTCCTCAGATTACCAGGCCTTGCTCGATTTTTGTGCAAAAGCTTCCGACAGTTATGTTGTATTAGACACGTGGACTAATGATGACGAGACTTGCTGGGTGCTAAAATAAATATGCGAATGAAAATGTGTTGAGTTTTTTCGTAAAAAGAATACTATTGTTGATTAGAAAAACAAAATTAAAAATATTAAATTATGTTTAAATATTTATATATGAATCCATTTATTTATTCACTAGTTAAATGTTTGTGTTTTAAATTTAAAAAAAGATCCTTCTTATGGCGCCAGAATATCGATGGGATATTTATCAACAAAGTCCCTGTGAGAGCATTCCGCCGCCACAAGGTCTATCTCGGTTGGGCATCACATCAAAAAAAACAATGTAATTAGAAAGGAATAGAAAAGGAGAATACACACTCGTACGCAAATGTCAGTTATTCTGACGGGACCACTGGGGAAAAGAAATTGTTAAGAAAAAAAAGCAGAAGAAAAACTATTAAGTACAATAAATTAAATAGAATCCAAATCACCCGGTAGTGAGAGGCAACAATCTTTACATAAAGCCAGTAGAAATGGAAGGAGTACAGTGGGTTAGAACCATGTATGAGAAAGAACATTTAATAATTGGCAAACCAATAATCGATCAATGAGGACAAAAACTAATTAAGTTCAATAAAAGTTGAATCTTGAGAGCACGCCCTTGTCTTTGATATAAATATGATCTTCAAATAATTTAAACGTTGATGAGTAATAAGTAGTGATGGAATGCAGACATGAATGGACATAGTTTTGCTTTTGGGTTTAATGGAATGGACTTTACCTGTCCCACATAAACGTGTTCAGTTAAATACGGAAAGTAGATAGAAAGCCAACTAAATTGAGATGTGACCTTGTAGAAACGGTCAAACGGTACGACTCTATCGTAAACAAACCTCGTTTTTATTAATTTATGTACCTGGCCGGAAGGGAACCAGGTAACCCGAAGAGCTCAAAATCCAAGAGAGCAGAGGAGCGTCGGTTATTCTTGGAATCCGTCCTCGGGGGAGTTCGGCTCTTTCCGACCCATCTCGTGCTTCCACCATATTCCATTCCACATCAAAGTCCACACGAGTTTAGTTTAGTCTTTAGTTTGTGTCACGTTCTACAACAAGTCGGTGGACAACGTCATTCCCCTCCTGGCCCGACCGGTGCGCAAAGTTCGCAAGCCCGCTGTCGAACCGCTTTCAGAAAAACTGGAGGGCAGGCTTTTTGCGGATAGTCATGTGAGACGGACCGGAAGTAGCAAGGTCAGTTGACATCGCCTGTTTATTTCTTATTGTCATTGTCTGTTAATTGGCACCCCGTCCTTTCGTACCAATTATAATAATAATAATATTAAATAATAATAAATCAGTAAAAGTAAAGACAGGTAAAAATATTCAATGAACAGATCATGTGGGGTCCCCAAGTCAATTTACTGAAATGTAAAAATATTTTGATGCTTACCAATTTTTCAATAACTAAAAGGCCTAAAGTTATTTCAACAATTGTTCAGGAAGAATACTAGCTCTTTTCTTAGGAAGTAGTCTTCTTCTTGTCTTCTTGCAACTTGTTGAAAATTTTGTAAGGGAATTTTTAAAAGACAAAAACTGTAAAATAATTTTTCTTTTCACCACCTTCTATTCAGAATAATTATTAAGCATCAAAAATCGAATCAGATAGTAAGAAAATGTTTGATTAATTTAAATTGTTAAATTTAAACCTGAGTAAATAGATTAAGAGTCCAACAGTTGAATTTACCAGGTTACTAGTCAAAAAATAATCCAGGAAGATTTTTAACACAACCAAAAAAACATTGTTATATCCAAATTCTTAGGAATTGGGTCCTGCAAGTTTATGAATATTTTTGTAAGGAACTTTTTAAATTTTAAGACTCAAATAATTACAATTAATTAAGGTTTTTAGTTGAGATGAAATTTGACTGCAATATAATGTTTCCATTAGAAACGTCTCATAATATCAAAATATGAAGGAAAATGCGCTTATCTAAAACTTTTTCAAAAATAAGAAAACAATTATAAGTTTTTTTTCCTTTCGTACACATTTAAAACCCACACGAGTTAAGTCTCCTAATTTGCCAAGGTACATAGCCAAAGAAGAGTCTTGCAAAAACAATTACACAGTGAAAAAATCGTTGCAAATTTATATGAAGATTCTTGGGAAGGGAGTCACGCAACTTTATGAATATTTTGTAATGAAAAATGTAAAGCATAAAAATTACATAACAATATTTCCATTTACCAGCTTCTCGAACTATTAAAAAATAGTACATAACCTACGATGAGATTAAGCTAGAATCTCTTCAGAAAATAAGAAAACAATTATCAATTGAATCAATCAATTGAAAATTATCCTTTCCATCAAGAGTTTAAAGCCCTCAATGTTAAGACTCGTTATTATTCAAAATAAAATATCCCTGTCAAGTTTACACATCTTCAAATAGATTAAGAGTCCAACTACCAAATTCTTAAAGTTAACAAATCAAAGAAAAGCCATGGAGAAATACAACATAGTTGAACAAACCATCACAAAATTATATCAAAATTCTTAGGAAGGGGGTCTTGCTACTTTACGAATATTTTGTAAGGAACTTTTTTTAAGGATGACAATTGAAAAAACAATTCCATCTGCTATCCAGATATGAAGTATGATGTGCGGACTAAATTAGAGCTTATTCAGAAATAATTTAAAAAATTGATCCACGTTAATAGGTATACTTTTTATCATTTTTGTCCACGATTTAAAGGCCATAGTTATTATAAAAAATAAGAGTTCGTTGGTTAAATTTAAACTTCTGATAATTGATTACGGGTTCAGCTATTTTGTTTCATTAAACTGTGAATTCAAAGAAAAAACCGTGTAAACTGTTTAAAAAACATTACTAAGTTATACAATCAAATTCAATAATCACAACTCTTAGGAAGAGCGTGTTTAAATTTTCTGAATGTGTTGTAAGGAACTGGTTTTAACGATTAAACTTGTAAAATGTTTCCATTTACTCTTACAATATCTGGTATGATGTGCTAGTTAAGCTAGAACGTGTTCAGAAAACAATATAAAGATTGATCCAAGTAAAAAGATACATGTGTAGTGTTTAGTGTCCTTCAATTAATGATTAGTTGAAGATGGTGAGTTGCGGTCTTGTGTGACGTGGCGTAGGTTTAGAAAAACATTTTCTTGATCGTGCCAACGTTCGATTCTTATTGAGATCATCTTCAGGGCTCATAGCGTTAGTTTCCTGTGCGGATCCGTCATTACTGTGCGTGAGTGCCCTCTCAACAAGGTACACAGTAATGACACATCTACACAGAAAACAAACATATTTAGCCCTGAAGAGGATCTCAGTAAAGATCGAAACGTTGGCACGACGAAGAAAATGTTATTCTAAACCTACGTCCCACCAGACTGCATCTCATGATCTCCAAATGGTCATAAAAATATTTTTTAAATACTCTTCCTTCTTTTTGTCCATAGTTGAAAACCCAAATAGTCATCCAAAATAATAGAGCATTGTGAAATTTAAAACTCTGCGAACGGAATAAGTACAAATACTGAATTTCTTAAACTATAAAGTCAAAGAAAAAGCTATGGAAGAATCCAACATCATCACAAAGTTATACATATCACATTTCTTAGGAAAGACGTCTTTCAATTTTCCGAATATTTTGCAAGGAACAATGTTGTTATAAAAATGGTAAAATGTTGATGAAATTGATTAAAACTGTAAACTGATTAAAGCTGAAAAACTGATTAAAATTGTAAAATGTGCAGCATAAGTCAGATTCAAAAAAATAATCCAAGTTAAAAGGTCTACTTTTGTTTCTTTTTGTCCATAGTTTAAAAGCCAAACATTAAGTCCCGCCATTATCCAAAACAATAGAGCATTGTTAAATTTAAACCTCCGCAAATTGATTAAGGGTTCAACTATTATAAATGCTGCAGCTATAAAGCCTGTCCCAGGATTGAGGTTGTTTCGGAATCGTGGGTCACTCTGTGAATAACTGCATTCGAATTTCAGCAGCCTGTAAATAGCCCGAATTCCTTTAAGAGAGAACCTGACGCTTCTTCTGTACTTATTATGTGGGGTAATTTTCACTTTCCAGGCCCACGTCATTCATCGAAAGTACATCGACCCAATAGGATGACCGAGTTTTTACCATATTTTTTTCGAGGTCAATCAATACGAGAAAAATATTAAAGAGAGATATGAACTTTTTTCAGTTCATGGACAATCAAAGCAGCGTGAAAAATAATTTTCAATATTTAACAACTATCTATTTTGTATTTCAAACGCTGCAGCCAGACTGGTTTTTATTCATTTTGCCCGGTGTTTCACGGTAATACTATTTGTTCAAGGCAGAATTCCTAATCAGAAAGACTTTAAGGAAGTAGGTATTCAAAAAATATAAGACTGCCACTACTAAATTCGTTACGTCCTCTTCGAATTTAAATTTTGCCTTATCTCGTTTTGTCACGTAATTTCGTCCTCTTCCTGTTTGGCAATTATTCGGATCGATTGCGTGAATAATGAAACAGCTTTCATAGTGTTAATGAACAAAACAGAAAAACTGAATTTAAAAAATCCCAGGTAAAAAAAGATTCAACAAAGAGTGATTGAAATAATTAATTGATCATTTTTAAAAGAAGAGTAACGTGAACAGTCCACTTTTGAATGTGCATTTACAGACGGATTTGACGTTTTACAATGTGACATTTAATCCGTCCATAATTTTGTTCGGAAAAACTCTTGCCCATTATCGACAAAGTAATACATTTTTGATTGAGATCAATTTCAAACGATATAAGGGAAGAATAAAAAAACCCGAAACGACTAGAGAGGTTTTCATATGGCATGCAGGTAGAACTAAAATGTAACATGGAGTCTAGCAAAACCTGGACCCACACCAACAAATTTCAACCATACAGCTGAACTTGTCACAAGAAATACTTTAAAAGGAACGGAAGGTAGCACAGAGATATATTTTCTCAAACTCCTTTTACAGCTTTAGTCTCCTCCACCCACTCTAGGCATGCCATGAAGGGATTGAAGGCAATGAACATGCTAACCAACTAGTAAAACCAAAAGCATTACCCAAAAATGAAGTCGAACAAATGGGTATAGAAATAAAAATTAACACATGCAGGATGGATTCATTGGTTTAAAAATCGAAATAATAAACAGTGCTCGGAACGCGAGGAGAGTGACCGTCTCTTTGTTTGAAATGTGAAAATCAATCAGAAAAACAAAAATTTCTCTCTCTCTCTCTCTCTCTCACTCTCTCTCTCTCAGTAGGGAACTTTCCACCTCAACTTACAACCTTTCTAATTTTCCCTCCTTTTTGCCACTTTTCAAATGCCGTTAATCAATCTATTCGATTCTCGACGACAAATGAAATTGAGGTGTGCAGTTGCTGTCCGAGTGGATCCAAGCCACGATAGCTCAAGTGGTAGAGCAGCGGCGTATTTCACCGAAGGTCGACGGTTCGAATCCCGCTTTTGAACGGACTTTTATCTCAACAACAAAACCTTAATTAATTGAAAGATATTAGCTGGTCAAGCGGGAGTCACGAATTCTAATGCATTAAGGAAAATATTAGGCCTTTATGAGGCTATTGCCCATGTAATAAACTACATAAAAAATGGAAAAAAAAGACAACGAATAGACGGTAATAGCGTACACCCTCTTCGGAAGGTTGTAAGAAATAAGTGACACTAAATCGTAAATCATCAAATCAACGTTAATTGTCATTGTATCATGTCTATTTCTTTTTTCAAAGAGTAAATAACATAATTTTTGAAAAACGATAAGCTATTTCTGTTGTATCTCTTTATTGATAACAACTATTTTTGTTCTAACTGAGCAGATTCTCCGGTTTTGTGTTGGTAATATATTATTTTATTTTAAGTGGTCAGTTTTTTTATCACTTTTCGCGTTGATTATTAATTAATTGTTTTTTCAACCTTGTCCTTCCACAGTATGTACAAGTGCTCATTACGAGGACGTATAAGTTTTTTTACTATTTGTTTGTTCAACTCCTATTCTACTCGTTCGATTTGCATTACATAAATAGAACTTACGTTTAAAAAAATACTGTTTAATCTTTTCGAGGCTAATTATTATTTGAGTGACACCAGTTGGTTCTTTAGACATATGTTGACAATTTTTTAGTTGGAGTTGCATTCTTCAAAATGAATGATAGTACGGATTTGAAATAGTGAGAGCAGCTTTAAGGACATACAGAACACACATACATACAAAAAAATTGGATGCAAAATTTCTATTAACGGCTGAAAAACTAATGAATTTCCAACTGGAGCATGATGATTATTTTCTAATAACAAGGTCGTTCAACCGTTTTGAACGCATTGAAATAATCGAAAGTACGGAAGGAGCCGGGGACCGAAAGAGACCCTGATAGCTGAATTATTTATAACACGAGTGGACTATTTACGGGAGCTAAGTGAGGGCAGAGCATTAAAAAACATTAAATCTTCAGTCAAGCATTTCAAACAGAGAGACCGTCTCTCGCTTCGTTTTCCTAGCTCTGTTGACTCAATGATAACCCTTCGAGATTAATACGGGAGTGTTTTGCCTTTTCAAAGAACAATTAGTCTTTCTGTAATAACGGTATATCGATTTAATTCAGTCTCGAGTTGAACATTCCAAACCCGAAGAGAGTCAAGGCTACAGCTTTATGATGTGTCTATTTTAAACTACAAGCGTATAATCTAACATGTGGTGGTTTAGGCAATGTTTTTAAGATTTCCTTCCTACTTCGTATATTGCAATTTTGTGCACCTTCATTAAACGGGTCCACCCGTTCTCGCTATTCAATTTTTTCTTTAACAATTAGTAAACTTGGACACAATTAAATGAACAATAAAATAACCAAAGCCTACAAAAAAAGTCTATTTCTATATTTCCTGTCCGATTGACCAAATAACCCTTTTCCATTGATTCTTTATGTCAGGCATTGGTTCAAATGAAAAAGTTAGTGTCACGAGCGGGATTCGAACCCACGACATTCGCCTAAATACACCGCTGCTCTGCCACTTGACCTATCGTGACTTCGATTCATTCATATTTAAAAATGGCAAAAAGGAGGGAAAATTGAAAAGGAAGATTGAGATGGGTCTTGTTGTCCGAGTAGATCTAAGCCATAGCTCAAGTAGTAGAGCGGCGCGTATTTAGCCCAAGGTTGTGGGTTCGAATTCTGGTCGTGACACTAACTTTTTCATTACAAACAATACCTCACATAAACATTAATTAATTAAAAGAAATTATTCAAAAACTGAATCTTTCATCAGCCGTAATAATAATATGTAATGCACGTTGATATTTCATCCAGAAAATTTATTGTTTACAACATAATAAGATTTAATAATCAATTCGACAACTAAAATGAAGGAAATAATCATTCATGATTCAGATTGTGTTTTGTAAGCACTTTTAAAAACAAATGATCAAATAATAGCCCGATTGAATGAAATAATCGAAAGTTATTTACAATTACAATTCAATAATCGTTGTACCTACCATACATTGAACATTGCTAAACATAATTTTTAAAACATTAACAGTTTGTATTTTTTATTAGGAGATAGCATTAAAGATGTATAATATTAATGCAGTATATTTCCATACATACCGATTTTGGCTAATTATTTAATCTTTTCACAATACATTTCTTCATAACGCTATCGCTAAATCGATCAAAATCCGATAAAATGTCTTCAGGCTTCATCGTGCATCATATGGACTGTCTCTCACATTGTCTGATGTAAACATGTGTATATTACATGATTATTCAATATCAATATAATCAATGTTTGTGGTTTTATTCATATTGTTTATAGAAACGAATATATTTATTAGCGAGAACGGAGGGGTAAGATCTACTATTCGGACACGAATAAAATTTGTGTTGTATATTTTTATTTATCGGCTTGATGAGAAAGATTTCTTACTTGTTTCAATGTACTAAATGAATCTACTTTATTAGTGTAGAAGTAGAGACCACGAAGAATGTACAGTACTTTGGGTGTGTGTCAATTTATTAGCGTGAATGGTATTGCCATATATCCAGTTACTTCGAGGACTATCCAGTAATTTTGTATGAATGCTAAGAGGGCTTCCTTATTTTTGTTACGTTTGTCAAATAATTAAAATATTTTGTATATTATTTTTGACTGACGATGTATTAAGTGTTGGGCACAAGATAGAAAAAAGAGGCTGCAGGTTGAGAAAAACGAATTAGAATGAATAGATGCGAAAAAGAAAAGAACAGGAAAGCAGAAGAGAGCTGATGATTGCCAATTTTTAGGCGCAGTAATCTTTTGCTAAAACAATCCCCTCATGAAGAGTAGCAAACTCACTACAGTGAGAGAGAGAGAGAGAGAGAGAGAGAGAGAG
>CM077107.1:29091727-29112955 GCA_039619505.1 Cimex hemipterus
CAAGTAGCGGAATGCTACAGAGGTAAACAAACAATATCATTTGGAAGAGGATTAATAAGTGTTGACATTCATACAAATGAGTAATCCTGTAAACGTAAACAGAATATTTTATATAGATTTTTTTAAATGAAAACTTAAAATCCTGCATTATTTTCCGGACAACCCAATATTAATATATTCTTATAATCATTACAATATTTTGTAACAACTTAATATTTACTCACAGTATGATTACAAAGTGTACCATGTCCAATCTAGATCTTCTTTCTTCCTTAGACTTAAGTTCGAGACGGCAAATTAACCGTTGATAGAGTTGATTTCAATATTCGCTTGAACACCTTTGCCGTCCTACTGACTGCGCCAATTATGGATAATAATTTGAGATCTTACTTTTTAAAAAAAGGTTTACTTAAAAAGTAGTAGCTTTACCGATATACTTTCGAGAAAGAGTTCACAGCATCTGATCTTATTTATCCTCGGTCCCTCTTTATGTCACCTCGAGTTAAGGGAGTGAAAAATGCAATTGTGCTTAATCGACATTCGATAAGCCGAGTTGATTTTTGTGTACAATAACGTTTTAACTAATTTTGAATAATATGATATATATATATATATATATATATATATAAACTTATATGGTCAATGGCCACTATGCAAATATGGATTATTGTTGTTTTAAATTGTATTTGATATGTATCCCATTATTGTAATATGCCATTAGATGTTCTGTATATAACTTACATTTATAATTCCTTTGTTGAGTTCGTGATGGAGTTACGTTTTTTAAGTACGTTTTCGTTTCTGGAAGCATTTATTAAAATGTAATTGAGGTATTAACCTAAATAAGCCAATCAGTGAGTGCCAAGTTTATTTTTACAATTATTTGTTAAAAATCTTGAGATGAGGTGCATTATTGTTTAGAAAAACGTTTTCTTTATGTCCTGTTTCGACCATTATTGAGATCAGTCAGGGTTTGACGAGTTGTTTGTAAGAATGTAAGATATGCAATCAGATAACCTTTTTGTTTTAAAACAAGACTTTCCTTGAAATTTCCATGACCAAATTTGATGCCCAACATAATGGCCAATTGTCAGATTCAAATACAAGTCGGTTATCGTTACAGAACATTAAATCAGAAAGGCACAATTTTTATTTCATTAGGTTCTGCGAGTCTGCATCCAATCGTCTCGGCGCTCTATGAAAAGAAAATCACCTGCCCCTAATACGTTAGCTTGGGAAATTACCAACTATAACCGACTGTTAATTTTATTCTTATAAAAAGTACAACGCAGAATGGATCCAAACAAAATAAAAGGAGAAGTGGATAAACTCTAGCACTATCTAACTGGCATCTGAGCAACAAATACACAACATGGGTATATACAACGATGCAGATTATGTAATCAGGAGAAGAAACAACACTCATTTCATCTTCGAATGCGAAGCAACAGCTCAATGCTGATTTAACCTAACGTACGAACAAAACTTGCGGAATTAAATTGTAGCAGGGACAGTCAATGACCTGATATTTCTAAGGAGAAGGATTGAGCCCATTACACTGAACTAAGGAACTAGGAAGGTACAATAAGCCAGAAGGCTGCAGTGTCTGGGGAGCGCAAACCCCGCTTCCTTGTAATCTGTTTTACCATACCATACCAATAATTGTCATTTGATGCTACTTTTCAGGTACCGAAAACTGTCTTTTCTTTATCAAAGATTGAAATGAGAGGGCCGAGCTTGTATTTTGATCGACAGATGCTGACGATGGCGAAATCTGCCTGACGGTCCGACCCAGCGATAAAGGCGAATTAAATTGTCTTGGCAATCCAAGAGATGTGTAACGATAACGATAAAATTAAAATGATGCTAGGCTTTAATTATAGCTTTAATGACTGTCGAAGCTGCCTTGAAACAGTCCTATTTTACAGAGGTCGCTTTACCTATTTTGCCACAGGTCATGTGAAGTTAGAGGATTCATGTGGTCTTTACTTCAATTTAGGGATGAATCATAAAAATGTTCTTAAACTGGGTTTTTATTGAACAAAACTCACTGGCGTAACTGTTTCGCAAAACTTGTCTTCCGTTGTAAACGGACTTTCTCGATAATGAGAATGAAACCAGGAGGAGCGCATTCGGCTTAACCGATTTTTGTAGGATATTAAAGATAAAACTCAAAAGAAAGGATGTGTGGAGGGAAACTAGCATATCAAAATGGGAAAATAAAATACACTTAAGACGAAAACGGAAAGTCTTAATAATGTCTTACAGGAAGGCAAAAGATATTCATCTTTCGGAAATCTTACGAGTAAAGTTTCTTTCTGGATGTACGGAATTCCCTCAAAACCCGGTTCCCATATCGCATTCACCGAAGAAATAATTTTTCGATCCACTACCAGCGTTTTCTTTTTAGCATGTATTATCCATACGAAAGCAAATGCTGATGCAGCAGTTGGTGTAATAAAGGGCACGCTTGGTTTCGCGCAACTGATGACTAGTGGAAATTGTTAACTCGAACTACTTTCACACAACGGAAACCCAACTTTAGAAATTTTTTTTATCGGTGTGATTAATAAAGTTTGGTTTAGACTAGTTTGCATGTTTTTAATAGAAACAAAAGTGAAGCTACCTAAGCATTATTTTTGTTTGATTTTATATTTGTGATAGCTGTGGTGGCCCTGAAAAGGGCCGTTAAATTTGTGTTCATGATGTCGTCTATTTCGTAGGGATTGGTTTTCCTTTTTTGGGCTTTCGAATCTGTTTTGCTGAACCAACATTGGTTTTCTTCGGTTTAGGAGCCTTAGGTGTAGTTGGAGGCTTCTTGGTCATCTTTACTTTCAATTTAGCCGGAGATTTCACAGCTCACTCTTTTTCAGCTGGGGTCTTCTTAGCTATTGCCTTCTTCTTGCTGTCGATCTCTGCGAGTTTGAAAGAACCAGAAGCGCCTTTGCCCTTTGTCTGGATCAAGGATCCCGAAGAGACGGCGTTCCTGATGCATTTCCGTATAAACGGTGAGAGTTTCTCGGCGTCGACTTTATAAGTTGACGAGATGTACTTCTTAATGGCTTGAAGTGAAGAACCGCCACGGTCTTTCAACTGTTGTATGGCGGTGTTTACCATCTGCGCAGTTGGAGGATGAGACGGTTTGCCGTTTTTCTTGGCTTTCCCCTTGATGGGGTTCACCTTTTCCTGCGAGGCGGTGTCGGTACTATCGTCAAAACCATATTGTCAGTTTTTCAAATGCTGTAGGAGAAATTCCAGAAAACGGCTTGTCATTTATGGGGCTTTACCATAACGAAACAGCATATTTTTAACTGGACCTATTAGGAAATCAGATTTTTTATTTGTGAATTAGAAAGAAGTTATTACATGAGCTATTCGTTTTTGTAATTTGAATGTCTACATATTGTGAATAATTTTACGACCAGCCAAGTTATCTCCTACTGTTATTTTAATTTCTTTTTCGCATTTTTTACTACCAATTCCTTTTTCTATCCATACAGCCAAGTTATTCATGGAAACTAAAATTTTTTTGGCAACCGACTCACACGTTGGCAACCATGGTTAAAAAAATTAAAAAATTATATACAATAGCATTGGCGGAACCCCTCCATTCATTTAATTAATTTACAAACCCAAAAGTTCATGCTGCACCTTATAGTGATAGTACCCCACATTTCCTTACACTAAAAATAAATTGGCTTAATAAAAAATTGTAATCGCAGATGACCCCAAATAAAGGTGAAACGCGGCAAAAAGTAGAAAAGGTGTTTTCCTAAAACACTTCCTTTTTTTACGAGGGTATTTTAACGACGTAGGTTTTGAAATAAAAGCTCATTTGGAAGTATGTAGGGTTCGAACCCGCGACCTTTACCTTACATGAGCACCGTGTCAAAGGCTAACCGTTGCGGCCACCAACTCCCCAAAATAGTGGATAGACTGATAAGCTAGATAGATATAGCTTCTTGGCCTTTTGCCTAAAATTAAAGTAGTAAAACATCTGTTAACGTCTCCCACCCACCTAACTACTCCAACAAAGTACTGAATAACTAGTCACTAAAAAGCCAAACATTGCCAGTAAAATTTAATAATTTTATGCTAGATTAGCCAACGTTTGATTCACATCATCGTAGTAGAAAATATAATTCTTAACACTTTGCAGTTAACCTTCTCGTAATTTTGAAACAGCACGTTTATTATTTTTTTGACTAGAGTGGATCTGAACTGTAGAATTTAAAATGCTACCTCCATTCAATGCAGCAGCAGGTTTATCTTACTTGTAAATAACGACATAGGTTGATAGCCCTGGAAAGGGCCGTTGAAATACGGAAAGAGATTGGACAGCGCAACCACCGAAACCGACGTACAGAGTACGTCCTTGTCTTTTCAAGGCGTAGACTACGTCCATAGCAGTGACTTGGGGAAAATTCCCGTTTCCCGTACATTCAAATCGATCGTCATTAAAAAGCCAGCTTCTCAGGAATGTCGCGAAGACGTGTTGTATAAATCCTTCAACTTGAAGTTGAGCTAAGTGGCACGAAATCCCGGGTGTTGGAAAACAACTTACTGTGAGTAGGAACAAACTATTTTAAAAAAGGATTTGAACACTCTATCATTCTCCATTTCTCAGAAATCGTGAGTTTGTATTGGCCGTTTTCATTTCTGTCAAGCCCCAGACATGCGGTATGCCATGGAAATGACAACATCTGATGCTTCCCGTTTTTCTTGACCGAATTTGAGCAATAAGCAGTGGAACAGCCTTTAGAGGTTTGATAAATTATTTCAACCTATAAGCTTTGAGTTAATACAAAGAAAGACAAAAGAAAAATTTTCAATATTAAGCAAAAGTTTTGGGCGATGGTGACGCCAGAGAGGAGTTTGTACAACTCCTCGACATTCCAGATCGCAAGTTGAAGGTGACGTGGGATGATCCTAGTCTTCTTGTTGTCACGAGCTGCGTTGCCTGCCAACTCGAGCGGCCAAATATTCCATGACGGTAGCTAAAGCCGGCGCCACACGTTGCGTCGAACGTTGGATCCAACATTCAAATGACTCGACCGATTGCTGGAGCGGGTGTTCCTGCTACATGGTGTTGCGAATGTTTGATCCAGTGGTTCGCGTCAAGTCGAGTTTAAAAGGTAGTGCTCAACTGTAGTGTTTTTAAAAAATGAAGGACGGTGAATACGATGTTGCAGCTGTTGCTGCAGCACTAGTGGTATTCTCTACTGCAAAAATGCTAACAGTGAAACGCAGAAGGCGTAATAGAAGATGGTGGATGTTATCTCATCATAAATCCAGAGAACAGTAAGTAGAAACTATAATAAAGAAATAGGGAAACAATATTATTTTAATCTTGTGCCAGATTTTAATATTTAATAGGTAAATAAATTAATGTTGTATATGTTAATATTATTTCAGCTGCAGTGGTACACACACGGTCCTGGATTTGCTGAAAGAACCGTCAGGAAAATTTGAAAATTTCTGCAGAATGTCAGCGGAAGATTTCGAATATCTTCTGAATCAAATTGGTCCAAAAATCCAGAAACATGACACCAATATGAGGAAATCAATACCAGCAAAAGAACGTCTGGCAGTTACTCTTCGATTTTGGCTACTGGCGATAGTTTCACCAGTCTTGGATACCTTTTTAAAATATCCCATCAGGCCATAAGCCAGATCGTACCTGAAATGAAGCTTGCACTCTCACTCTTCTGTGTCGTGTGGCCGGTAGTTCCAACTCCAAGTGTGATCCCTCGAACGTTCGAGCCTCCTCTCCCATTCCTTTAACTCCTTTGACTTGGGGCAAAAGACCCGCAACGAGCGGAAACCTTCCAACACGAACGTTGGACGCTCTGCATTGGAAGCTCGTAGGTTCGAAGGTCCGCCAGACGGTGCTACCAACTGTCAAGCATCCAATGTTGGAAGGTGTTCGTAGCATCGTGTGGCGCCGGCTTAAGTAGACTGGTGCGCCGGCTCCGACCCTCTCGGCGTAGTTACCTTTCCTCAGGAGACGATGTATTTTTCCAACTGGAAATTGAAGTCCGGCACGAGAAGACCTAGTGTTCGCCTTTCCCTTAGTTTTTCCTCCTTTGCTACGTCCAGACATCGTGCTGTTTTTATCAACACTATTTCAGTTAAGAATGACACTCAACACCGGTGTTGGTTCCTTCCGTATATATAGAAAGACGGTGGATTCTGATTGGTCGCAATACGCACATTTTACCACACTTCTAGTGGAGTGGTTCTAGTCACCAGAACTAAACACATTCCTGCTTTCTAGTGACGCAACTCGGGATTACTGAACAAATCACTATACACTTGCTATCAAGAAAAACCTTTGTTATATTTAGTAATAGTAATAATATAGTAATTCAATTATCCATTGAACATCAAAATAAAAATAACTTACGAATAGTGTTAATTAAGTAATTTTAACGTTTTCTAGTATTTGTAGTAAGTATAAATCATTGTTGATTGCACTTTAGTAAATGTAAATTTACACATCCAGATATTTTGTTAAAGGCAAAAAACTGCTAGGACATCCAGAAACAATTACTAAAATCAATTGTAGTTGCCTCAGTAAGTAAAAATTGATTTAGTAACTAAATTTTACAAGCAAAATCAAATTTACGCAAGTTGATACAAAGCAGATAACAAACCATGTTTTAAGACTTTCTCCTCTTCGCTTCGAGAGTGGATACTTTTGGGAAATTAATTATACAAATGAATTACTGATCTGGATTAGCATTGAATTTTAAACTAACATAATTCAATTAAAGGCTATACAGATTATTCAATTTTTTTTATAAAACTGGATTTTTGTCACGAGGGGAAATGTTTTGTTTATAGTGTTCAGCTTTCTGTTGGCTTCATCAAAAAATTGGAAACAACTATGGGAATGTTAACCATCTTTACAGCAGGATTTGACTTGTTTTGTTATTATTGCAATAAAAAGTAATTTACTGTGTCGGGCCAGCGGTTCCTGAACACATTTTAGGAACAATATTATGCGATGATAGTTACCCTCGATGTTGCAAGCAGGCTAGCAATTTGTAGAGACAAGTCAAAGGCAAGGATTTTATTTAAAAAAAATAAAAAAAATATTATCTGTACTTGCTATATTCATATTAAAACAGTAATACGTTTTTTAAATTTATTGTTTCAAACATCTCCTTAGGAAATATTGCTAGAATGATTAATTAGGTCAATATGGTTTTATTAAAAATAATAACTCCATAATAAGTTGATGAGTAGGAAATAAATTACCTTTTCCACAACAGGCATGTATTTCATAGATCATTTCAGAGTAATATAGACCATCTTCAGTAACTTTTTTTATATGGAAGGTTTGACGATTTTTATATTCTTGTAAGTTCAGAAATGATGTCTGGATGGCTATGGACTCGACAGACCACTCACCAATTCCATATTCACCCAGATATTAAGATCTGAACTTATTAGATTGTAAAAATACACCAACAACTGCATATAAAACAAGACAATGAGGATGGTCTATATTAGACTGAAACAGGTCTGATGAAATAAATTCCTTCTATGAAAAGGCAATTGATTTCCTACCCATGAACTTATTTTTGTTTAGTTTATACAAATATTGTTTTCTTCAGTTTTATCGTCTTTGTTTGTTTTATGAATGGTTACTTATAGACCTTTTTCAGAAGAAGAAGAAAGAAGAAGAAATCTTCAATCTACGATGTTTAGATTGCTCTATTTTCAAGTAGTTTACTTCTGGAAATAGATACATTATTCTTTTTTTAAATTACTATTGCAGTTTGATCATTAATATTTACCTATAATTTTGAATTATGTAATTTAAATTTTTTATTAATTAATTATTGCTATGCAAAACAAGGTTTTTTAAAATATATACTTTATATAGGCAATTTTACTATGTTGGTCATATTTTGCCTTGATCATGAGCCAAAAGGCACACAACTTGTTGTTTGTAGATCAGTGTCTGGAGCAATCCACGAAGCATCAGGCAGGCACAGGGGCAAAAAAACGTTGGATATATTATTTAATTACTTGTGTTAATTTGTGATGCTGCTTCATTCCCTTTGCCATTGCATCCAGATGTTTCTTTTGTTAAGGAGCTGATGTGAGATCTTGTTGCACCTGATTCTTTGACTGTAGCGACATTGGCTGCCTTGCCAGCATTTTCATTTCCTACGATATTACAGTGACTAGGTATCCACATAAAACCTACGTCTACTCCCAAATTTTTATGATTCCTTAAAGTGTACTACACATTGCTTGTATTAGAGCATTATAGGTGAAAACAATTTTGAGTGGCTTGTAAAAAGCGACAGGGGATCAGTGCAAATTATTATATGTTTGTTCAAGATATCGCATATGTTGATTGCCTTAATTCTCCAAAGAAATTACTACAAATTGGTGAAAGTGAGAAATAGAATTTTCTTTGTCCGTATACAAAGGCCACCCCGACTCCATCCGGGGCTTTTGATCCATCTGAGTATATGAATGTGGTGGCATTGTTAAAATTATTGTTTTTATTAAAAAATTCTTGTTGGTATTGTATGAGAGATGTTATATTTTTTGGGAGCTTTGTAAGGGATAGAAGTATATTGGTTTTAGGGAAAAGCCAAGGAGAGGAGCAGCTTACTGTTCTGTCTTGAATTTTCTTAACGTCAATGATGGATGATCTAAAGTTTGAGATTATATGAGAGGCGCGCATTGGAAAATGTTTTCTTGCGGTATTGTTATAATCTTCCGTGGGGATGAGCCATTTGGCTGGGCAGAAGATATTCAGTGGATGCGAAGGTGTAGACAGAATAGAGGCTAAGAACTTTGCGTCTAGTAACCCTCTGCGATAGGTTAATGGCAGTTCTCCCGAATCGACATATAAGCCATTTGCCGGGTTTGACTTGAAAGTGGCAATTACTAATCTTATGCCTGCATGATGTACACTGTTTAGCATGCTTAGATGTTTATGAGAAGCTGAGCCGTATGATTACAACCGTAATCCAATTTTGAACGTATTAGTGTTCTGTACAGCCTAAGCATACTTATCCTGTTAGCACCCCATGGTGTGGAGCTAACAGTTCTAAAAACGCTCACTACTTTTCTGCACTGAGCTTTCAATGCTTTTAACTGATATGGCCAGTTTAAAGTTTTGTCTTATATGAGCCCTAAATAGCACACCGAATCTGAAAATCTAACCGGTTGTCTGTTTATCATTAATGGGGGAGGTGATATGGGATTTCTTTTTGCGAAAAGGACTGCAATTGTTTTAGTCCCAGATAGTTTGAAGTCACTATAGCAGCCAATTATTTATGCCGTCGAATGAATTTTGCATATTATATTTCAATGTATCGATATTTTTGCCCGTACAATAAATAACAATATTATCCGCATATAGCATGCAACGAACATGTAATTTTACGTATTCCGAGACCGAGGAAAGTAGCGCACTTAGAACACATCCCTGTGGCACACCATTTTCTTGATGAAATTCTTTGAAAAAAAAATTACCACATCTGACTTAAATCGCCTTGTCTTAAGGAAATTTTCAATAAAGGTGAAGATATTACCGATTATGGCGTATCTTCTTAATAACCCTATAGTTAGAAATCTAAGAGTACGGTCAAAGGCATTGTTCGAATCAGGGCTCTAAAAGATTTAGGATATCCCCAACTCTAATGTATTTTTACCGGTTTTCCACGAATAACCTCCTCACGCTGATGGAAAGCGTATAATATCTTAAAACAAACCAATTCCTGAAACGTTTTAATATAATTTGCTAATTATATCAATATTAAAATAATATTAAATCGAGAATTTGCTAATAGGGCTAATAGGAGCAGGATTAAGTTTATAAAATAAGGTTACAATGTTATTACAAGTTGTAATTAAAAATATATAAACACATATAAAAGATACGGTAAATTCACACGAGAACAATTAATATTGTATGCAATAGCACAGGTCAATTATGGTCATAAAGTTAATAATATAAAACTAAAAGAAGATATTAATATAGTTAATTAAGTTAGTTGAAACTTACTTGGTCAATTGACCACTGAAACGTAAATGAATTAATTTTTATTGTTTTATTACATTTTTTATTTAAAATTCTTGTAAACGATTAAATTTGCTCATCATTAAAAATTACTTAACATCTTATTTATCGTAAATCTTATTAATCTCCGTCCTATTCTTGCAACAGAAGCAATTCAAGAACACCAGACCTCATTACCGACGGGGGTACTCGGTGGCGTATCAAGTTAAACGGGCAAAAAGCTAACATGTGGCTGACTTTTAAGCTCAGGCACACATTAAGAACAAGGAAATTTAACAAAGTTCGCTACCTTGGTATTACTTCGAATACAAGACTCACAAACGTAACATAAGCCCAATTTGAAGTTAGTAGTCGAGCCAGATCCAACATTAAATATTGTCCATCGAAAGTCGTCCGCAGCATCCAGATATTTCATGGAGGAATGATCTGAACACGTTTCCACACGTTCCGCTATATGCTATCTCTACCCTAACCACCCAAATCTCTTTCGTAAACGTCCCACCCTTTTATCCTTCACGTCGTATAAAACGGCGATAGCCTCCTGACCTCCTATCCTGACATTATCTTAGTCCCAACTAAATAAAAGAGAATTACAGCACTGGCTGGCTTCTCTCCTCACCGCCTCATTGTCTGACACATCAATCATATTGTAACTATACACATGTATCAGCTCAATATAAATAAATTATTTAAAAAAAAGGATTATCGAATAAATTGACTTTATTGTATTACATTTATTAGCATAAAAACAATTGACAATGTACATTAATCGTGGCTCAATCCAGTAGAATGTGAGGTAAATCCTAATAAATTGATATTTCTTAACATCTACTTCGGGATGTTGTTTTTGTTAATACACTCAGATAAAATGGCATTGTGGCGGTACTATTAAAATGAACAAATAAAATTATTGTTCATAGCCTTCAGATGATATTTTAACCCATGACTTCCTTCTTTAGTTATACATGATTATTATATTTAATACAACAGGCGTAAAATAAGAATACAATCAAGTCAAAACAGATTTTTTCGACCTACGACAGCAGGTTTCAAGTTGTTTGTTAGGAGACTACTCTTCTCGTCTTTCACCAACACGAGTTGTTTTTTGTCCATAAAACAAGCTGAAAAGTATTCATGCTTCTTTCACAATCACACAAGTTGTATACAACACATTTCAATTTTATTCTGACACAAAATGGAAGCTGTTAGAACGAAAACGTTCCTGCGATCTTAAACATAAAGTTTGTTTTGGATAAAAGTCAATATTTTTTCTTCCAATTTTACACTTGTGTTAAACAGTTTATATTTATTAGTCTTTTAAGTTTTTATTAATTGTATAAACTATTAAGCAATTTTTTAAAAATAACTTTAGTGCAGGGTTCTGTGAGGAACTACATGGACTTAATAATAATTTAATATTATAATTATTATTCGGAAATTGTGAGACTCGGTCTGGTGTGATGTAGGTTTTAGAGAAAGGTTTTCTTTATCGTGCCAACGTTTCGATCTTTGTTGAGATCATCTTCAGGGCCTGAGATTTATAAACATTGGTCAAATTTAACAAATACATGTAGGATACGGAAAAATAAAGATCAAAACGTTGGCACGATAAAGAAAATGTTTTCCCGATTTCTGAATAACCATAGACTAACAATCACTAATCACCACTCACTTTAGTTATACATATTTCCAATTGTAAAGTTTGTACATATTACAAATATAGGCGTATAGTAGTAGGTAGTAGGCATATACACGGCTGTAGAACCCTATAAAAACTGTTAAACTTAACAATACTATTGAATTCCAAAAGAGAAATTTTATCAAAATGACTTTTCCCACTTAATAAAAATACAGGAAAAAAAAAACAAATAAAGGGCCTTTTATAAAAATTCACCCGGTGTATAAAGTTATGGTGCAAATCAAGCTATTTATTAAAAACTCTGAACCTTGAACTTTTGCACGCCCTTAGTTGATATCCTTCCATGTTATAATAAAGTATGTGTGAACGAACATATTTATTTAAAAAAGAGTGCTACATTAATATTATATTTAGTGAATACATTTTTAAAACTGTGAGTACCAAAAGAGTTGTCTATTTAAATATTTTATTAATCTAAAAGAGCATGATTAAAAATTCCGGTCAATGTTTAGGCAAGTTAAAACATTTCTTAATAAGGAATTTAAATGCCATATCCACTCTATCATAACTATATTCGAAGTCCCCACAGTTCTGCGCCATATGATATTTCCTCCTGTATTCCATGATAAACTCTAGTTTAATAGTTAGCTATCATTATGGGTAACCTACTATGTGCGGTCGTTGATTGTATGTTGTCTTTAAGCCATTGTGCCAACACATGGGGTATAGCGAAATTTGGCCTCCTTCCCAGAAAAGTAAGGTTCCGTATAAGCAGGCGATTGAGACTTAGTGTATTATAATCAATCCACCAATGTCCTTTTTTAAGTAATCCTGTTCGGTGGTTGTTGAATGGCATGTTTGTTCGGTTCACGAGCGTGTTTGTGTTGTGCGATGTTTGGGTTGGTTTTTTTTAGTCGTTTTTGTGATTGGCTCTTGTTTTTTTACTTTTCCTGTTTGGGCTGTATTTTAGTTTTTGTGCTTTCATGTCCGGTTATTGATGTTGATAATACTGTCATATTTATTTGCATTTTGTATGTGCAAGACAAATAGAACTTGGTTTCTTTATTGATTTTTTCTATGTAAAGAGGCATAATTTCTGTTTTAATTCATGTTTTATTGCGGTTTGTGCTGCGTATGTTTTCTTATTTTAATTAATTCGTGCCCGTTTATTTGTTTATGTTTTTACAATACAAGGGTGCGCAACAGCAGAAGTCATGTAAACCCTCAAGATGCCGTTGGTTTTGAAAAAATACATTCGTAGGTATGTCTTTTAGGTTTGTTAGGCCCAGCATTCGAACCCGGGACCTTTTACCTTACAAACCTTACGAGCATCTTGTAAACGCTCAAACCGTTGTGGCCACCGACTCCTCCTTTTCGTGTTGTTGTCAAGTTGTATGTTAAACTATACGTTTAGCGTTTGTTTTCTTAAGTTTGTCCGTTTTGTAGTTAATACCTTGTTAATAACTTAGCTTGTTAATGATTATTTAGAAATCGTGAAATAGAAATTGTAGGTCCCTTTCACCTAAAAGAAGGCGACTCTACATAGAAAAATGAATTTCTATCCTTATGAATTTTGTCATCCTTAACTCCTTAAAAAAAATTACTTTTTCAAAAATGTAGAAATTGATCAACGGAAAGAAAAAAAACTGTGGTTGACGGATTGGATGAAAAAAAATTGATTGATCACATGTTATTCAAAATTTAACTTACGTTTCAAGGTTTTCAGCAGATTTGCCCAAAACCTTTCAGTTTTGTAGTTATCATTGTTTATTTGATGCGGGTGAAATGTTCAAAAAATGAGAAAAAGTGAAACTATTGAGATTCCGACCATAATTAATTGGGATTCAAATTTGAGTTTAGAATCTACTGGCCAAGATACTAACACGAGTAGCAGAACACTGTATAAACAACATTAATATCTCACCCACACTCTCAAAACGACACACATCTACACAGAAAAGACACACTTTGAGTGAGTAGAAATTCTTTGATTAAATATATAGTTAAACCTAAAATTTCTACATTGTGTACATTGTTTACAGTACCAGGCCCTGAAGATGATTTCAATAGAGATCGAAACGTTGGCACGATAAAGAAAATGTTTTTCTGAAACCTACATCACACCAGACCGCGTCTCACGATTTATTACAAATCGCGTTGTAACAGAATCCATTTTTTTGGCGAAAAACATTGATAAAAGGAAGAAAAAATAGAAAAATACCTTAGGTTCGGTTTTTGTTGTATAGCTAACTATTTCGTGATGGAAATGGTTGATTATAAATTGTTTATATTAATCGATACCGTGGCACATTATCATAACGTATTTTCTATGTTTTTCTGTTTAAATATATATTTCTACTATTTCAAAGGCACGTAGAAGGTGTAGGGTAATAATTTTTGCCGGGAACATGACTCTATTTCTATTTAATAATGCAGGCCGGTTCTCCTTTTCTTGATTGCCGCATTAAGTCGGACAACTTGTACTTAGTACTTAATGAAAGCGGTTTTCCTCTTCCTTGTTCGCTTCGAAAGAATGGAACACGAAAACGGAGAATAGCACTACTTTCTTCAAATTGAGAACGGCACGTCCGGAGAAGACTTTCTCTATAAATATAAATAAAGTTAATTTACTGCCATGACAATGGCTTAAAACATATTTTCAAAAACATGAAAATTTATAATAAACATTCTGGTCGAATTCAAAAATTCATTCTGCAAAATTTGAGTCCAGTAAAACAGGTTGTTAGGTTAAATGTGTATGAACGCAATTATGCAGATAATTTGATTAAATATGTAATTATTTCCTCTTTCTTTTTTTATCATCGTATTTTTATTACAGTTACTAAAATTTAAAAAATCAGAAATGAAAGGACTACATGTAAAATGAAAAAATGACAAATAATATCTTCGAAATTATAATTTCCAGTCGGAAAAAACATACTTATTTTTTTAATAAAATATGTTTAGTATTCTTAAGCTAAAGTATAAAAATACAAGTTTGTATCTGCGGTATAGTAGTGCATATTTCTGAAGAATTTACCAGAAAATCAATACACCATGAATAGGGTTTATTATTACTACTAGCAATGGTTTGTGGCTAACAAGCGATTTTTTAGTGGCTCTTAAATATTCAACAAATAGTTGTGGACGAATAATTTATGTAAAGAGATATTGCAAGTATAAGAAATTGGTTATTGTCCTGCAGAGGTTCCTAAATTAATTTCCTGGATAAAAATTTAATTATAATTTGGTGAAATTTTTACGCCCTGATAGTGATTAACACTGTAATTGTAGCAATCTTAAGTAAATACCTTTTATCATTATGATAGCTAGATTAATAAAGCCTCTGGAAGGGTGGCTGCCGTTTAGGTTCAAAGTTAGTGCTATAGATGTTACTCTTTTTTCTCGGTCCAAGGAAGAACTGCCCCAACCCACTGAATCCTAATTAAATATATATACTAATAAAGCATCAGAGGTCTTGCTCGGACATGAATACATACCGATTAATTTTTATCGACGCTCGTGCCCTTGACTTTTTCATCTCAACTAAAAACCTTAATTAATTGTAATATGATAATTAGTCAAGCGAACCACATAATTAGTGAATTAATGATTTAAAATGAAGTACACTTCACTAAAGCTCTACGTGGCCATTTCGTATGTCGCCAACTGGAATCCAATACGATTACACGATATTTGACAAATTGTAGAAAGGAGGGACAATTCGAAAGGCGGGTTGGGATGGGAAGTTAGTGTCCGAGGGGATCGAGGTCACGATAGCTCCAGTGGTAGAGCAACGGCGTTTCTACGTGAAGATCGTGGAATCCTGCTTGTGCCATTGACTCTTTTATCACACCTAAAACCCTTGTAACTTTTCAGATGACAGACGATCAAAATTTTCACTTAATTCCCAAACGTTAATATATAGGGTGTATCACCTTCTACAATCCACCAATTTAATTCGGAAACGTTTAACTTAAGCAAAATTCGTCTTAAATAAACCCTAAGTTAATTTTGTCTAGGAATCGAATGTAGATGAGAAATAACACTTTCTTATTTTAAAAGTCAATCCTATATTTTTATTGTAGAATTCGATAGTAGAACTTATTTTATGCCACATTTACCGAAAGGAAATTTTTTATGGGATCGACCATATCTGAATTAAGCCCTTCGGAAAACATTTGAGGAAGTATGCTTTGCGATATGATGGCCCTCCCCTTTTTACATTTTAAATACAAGTGTTTTATACTTTGTCTTTTTTGCACAGGAAACGAATTTGACCAGCTATTACAAACATAAATTTAATAGATGGTCAAATCAACAATACATAACAACCGCTGAAAGTAATTTGAAAACGAAAATGGACTCGATAATAAAACCATCCTTTTTGTAAAAACAATTTTTTTTTCTCCAGAAATTAATAAAAGTCAATCGTAACAGCAACATGATCCCTACCCTATTCCGAGACGATTCCTACTCAAAATTAATTTCATTACCTTTTTGAAATAAACGGAGAGGGCCATCTTGTTGCCAAACAATAAGCTTACCCTCAGGCAAAATTCAGAAATGGCCGATCCTATCAAAATTTTCCTTTCAATAAAGTAACATAAAAATAAGCTCTAGAATCGAATTATATCATAAAAATATAGAACTCTCTATTAAAGTAACAAAGTTAGTGCCATTTCGCAACTAGATGAGAAAGTTAAGTTAACTCTGTAAGTCTAGAAAGGTTAACTTTAGTAAAAAATAGTCCGATACAAACCCCAAGTAAATTTTGGAAGCTGGGAAATGACACTAACTTGGTTATTGTAAAAGAGAATCCTTCATTTTTATTGCACAATTCGATTCGAGAACTTATTTAATGCCACTTTACTATTATACTATTTACTATAAAAGGAAATTTGTTATAGAATCAACCATTAATTTATCAGTTATGCCCGACATTTTTTTTCTTTTCTAAGCAGAAAATATGCTTTCACTTGTTTTGACCGAGTTATGGTATTGTTATCCATTTTGTTTTAGCTGTTTTATCCAAATGTAAATATGTATTTTTATTTTCTCGATGTTAATCCTCTTGAAATCATTTGGATTCTTTCGCACAATAATGTATAGCTGAATATTCATTTCATATTCTGCTTTCCAACAGAAATGTATAGAAGCGCCGAGAAGAGAGGTATGCTTGTTGCTTTTGTGGATGCTGTTCAGAGAGGAAGGTCTACGTCTATTTTTCTACATGTTAGCTTATCGTTTCAATTCATTTAATTATCCAATTCTTCAATTTTTTCAGAGAGAGGTTTCCGCATAAGAGACCCCTGATTGCCCTATTTTCCTGCGTTTATACCAGTATTTGGATGAGCATATGTCATTTATGTATCCTTAAGGAAGGAAGACGAACAAGACCGGTTGTAACGCCCAAATAAACGAAATCGTGGCGATTAAATGTTATTTGGCATAATGTTGAAAAGTGTTCATACTTATATTTTCTAAGGGAGGATCAACACTGGGCGATTTCTCCTGGCATGTATTTCATTTCAATTTTCTTCTTACCAGATTTTTACAGTGTAATTGTTTTACAGATGCAAAAATCAACTTAAAAAATGCTTTTAATCTTTCATGAACGAATGGAATCCCCGGATACCACTCTAAAAGCGGAATCCCTTTTTTATGCTGTAACTGTAGGACTAATCATGCAGTCTAAATCACAAAGCTGTCCCTACGAAATAAACTGACGTGTGACCTAAATATTAATTATGTATGTTTGGTTTTTTTTAATATTTCACTTAATTTAAAGCTTGATTTAATCGATTACTGCATTTTAGTTTAATTTTCTCTACTATTCTCCTTGGTATTTTTCTTCTTAGTAAACGTTTTACTAACCATTACTATTACAGATTTATTATTGAACATCTATTTGTAAGTAATATTTCGTTTGGAAACAAAACATTTTTTTTATTTTTAGAATAATTATCAAGGGACTTTAATCCGAGTAAAAATAGGGATGGGCGAAATTAGCCCGAGAGTCTAATAAAACTGATAATTGACAATTTTAACATTCCCTTTATTCTGTCGTCCGACAGCATAAATCAAGTTTTTTTGCTCTGCTTGTATTTTTACAGACCAAGCTGTAAAGCTTTATTTTGTTTAGTACATATTTATTACTCTCTTACCGATTTCTTTGTCAACCAGAGGAATATCAGCTTTTCTAAAACTCGGTTAACCCCGGCACACCCACTCAGACGTGGAAGATTTCTATTCGGGTTTGACTAGCATTTCTCCCCTTCCGAAAATAGAACAGCCTTAAGCAGGGAAAAATGTTTTTTTGTTTGTTTAATTGATCGGACTGTAACAATAAATGGAACCGACTGATGTTTCAATTAATGTATTTATGAAATTAATCAGTTAAAGAAGAGGTTTGAATTTTATTAACAGAAAAGAGAAAAGGTCGAATGAAGAACGAGTTATTTAATGATCGACCGTATATGCTTTTCCAGAATATTTTTCTTCTAACTCATTCAATTATAAAAATGGTATATTGTGACTAACAGTAAACGGTGGAAATTTACTTGAACCGACGACGGACGTAAAGAATAAGTAGATAACTATAGGCTAGTTTCTCCTAATCTAATAAAATTTTAGCGAATTCCGTCCGTTCTTTCGCACCGGCTGTGTTTTTCAATAATTAATCGAACCACTCTTTGTTCTATTTTGAATGAAGTCGATACATGCGGGCACAGGCGTTGTCTCATTTGACTCGCAATATGGGAAAAGAGAAAAGTTCGATTTTGCTCCTGAAGAACCTTTTGACAGGGATAGGAATTCTACCACTGACGGGCGGTCATTCGAAATGGATAGACAGGCTTTGGACATTATTGTGCTTTTTCTGTGGTTCGTTTCTATTAATGTCATCGTTTCAGTTTATGATAGAAGTGCCTATCCCAATCATTGACAAACTAGAAACTTTGCTTTATATTACAGCCAGTATCCATATTGTTTCCAATCAGGTAATGCTGTAATAAATATACAAAGCTGTTTTTTTAAATTTCTGCTCCTTTTTCGAAGGCCATTTTGATCTTGAAAAGCAAAGCCGTGAAAACTCTGATCGAAGATATCGAAAATCTCTACAATAATCTCTACGAGGATGAAAATAATGCTGCTATCTTCAACAAATGGTCGAATAGAGGAAAACGCCAAGCCTATTTCTTCATTTCGACATACATCGTTTATACCTGCTGCAATTGTCTCATGAGCATTTTACACCTGCTAATTTTTAATGTCTACAAATCGCCTTACTCGATCGGCACACTGTTCGTACCGAGAGACCTTAAAGCCTTAGCAATGGTGTTCCAGGTTTTCACCATGTTCTTCGGAACTCTCATCATGTCCATACACATGTCTTTCATTTGTATCATCGGGACGTCTATCGCCGGAGGGATGGAAGTTCTGAAGATAAAACTTCAGGCTAGATCAACAACGGATAGCAGAGATTTTCATTTGTTTTCTTACCAATTACATTCACAAATTATTAAGTACGTGAGTCAGTTTAATTATACAGTGAGTTAACCGCTTTAATCTCTGTTTTAGTCTCACGGCTCGCTTTAACAAAATATACGGATTCCCGCTGGCAATTCTGACAGCATTTTGCTCTATTCAGTGCTGTCTTACAACCTACCCACTGGCAAGGGTAAGCCTTATTAAATATTTAAATGAAAGAGGTAATTAATTATTCTTTAAACATAAAATCCCCAGGCAAATGTAAGAGCACAGGATTTCGTCTTGTTTTGTACTACAAATGTTTTTCCTGTTGCGATATGCGAGACTGGAAACGCCGTTCTTACTGAGGTATCTCTGTTTTTGAATATAATACAAGATGTGAATAAAAGTATTTAAAGGTGCAAAGATGAAGATTTGGCAATGCTAATATGCTAAATTATGAAAATATGACACAAAAATATTAACTCAAAAAATATGTATCTAGCCCAAAGATTTACACTAATAAATAATTTTCGTCGAATAAAATGTATCTGTCCCAAACATAGGCATATATAACATATATAATTACATTCGCTGCGCGCGTCGGTGGCCGCAACGGTTGACGCGGCGTTCATTAAAAAAATCAGAATATGTGTAGAACGTACTTGTGGATGACGAAGTCCCCATCACAACACAGCTAATTACCGGACACTCCTCATTACCGGAAAATTTCATTTACCCCGGCATTATTTCATTGACTTTACTAAATAAAGTACTTCTAATAATTGGGCGAGCTAATAAACGGACACGGACGACAGGACACTACGTTCTTTGATTTTTTGTCTGGAGTTCACGTGTGACAGATGACTTTACGCGTCACTTGCACAGTAATATTTCAGGTAACCTTGCGCCATTGAACCAGTTGGATTGGACGACGAAATTGCAGCGTTACAGCAAGAAAATTCGTTCCCACTATTTGTAAACAGAAATGTTTGCCTTTTCTACAACAAAAACGAGGGCTTTTATAGTAACTGTTGTTGTGACGAACCTGAAAAGGGCTTTACAACTGCGATCATGAACTCATTTATTTTGCAAAGGTTATTTTCGTTTTTGTCCCTTAACCTTAGGCGGAGTTGGAAGCTTGTTGGTCCATTCCAAAGAAGTGTCCGCTTATCAGAAAATCGACTTTCGACTTTTTAATAATTTTTAACCTAAACATACAATTTTTACAAAATACAATTTTTCAACCGTTTTCTACTTAAAGGTGATTTTGAAAAAAAAATCTGGTCATGGGAAAATCCGACCAAACTCTCTCACCCGATTTTACTTTTTTTTTTTTTTTTCAAGCTACTAAATTGACAGCAAAAGCATTCCCAATCTCAATAGGTCAAAATAGGGAAAATTGTCACTTTTTGAAAACGTCCTCGGAATAAAAGAGCCTAAATTTGGGAAAGCAAGGCAGTTTAAAATCTTGAGCATTCTTTAAAATAGGTAGAAAGAGAGTGGGTGATTGATTGAAATGGCTTGAAAAATCGGGCAAAACGGAGGGTACCTAATTGAAAGCTTATTACAATTTAAAAATTTTAAAAATTATTCAATTTAAAATTTTCGTTACAAGTGCAAACATTAACATGTTATCGAATTTTTGACTTTTCTGATTAATGACTGAAACTAGAAAAACATTTAAAAAAGCCTTCTTGTTCGACGTAAGATTTTCCAAAAATTATCCAAATGTGTAAGGTATCAAAGATCTAACGAAACGCAGTGTACTGATTGTAAAAAAATGGTGCACAGCCAACTTCGTACAAATTTCAAATCAAAATTCATTAGAAATTTTTGAAAAGTAATAATAATAATAATAATAATATTCCGCTTGAGATTAGGTACCGCCTTATATATTGGGTTGTCCGGAAAATAATGCAGGATTTTAAGTTTTCATTAAAAAAAATCTATATAAAATATTCTGTTTACGTTTACAGGATTACTCATTTGTATGAATGTCAACACTTATTAATCCACTTCCAAATGATATTGTTTGTTTACCTCTGTAGCATTCCGCTACTTG
>CM077107.1:29126681-29184256 GCA_039619505.1 Cimex hemipterus
TAGAAAAAGTATGTCACCCAAAATACATGATAAAACAATCCTGATGGCCTTTAAAGATTTTCTATATATTATTATTTTGGCAAAATATGTAATATTGTGTATTTCACCTATTAACCGAGAGATATGAATTTGAAGTATACATAAAATACGACGTTTCCATGTTGTTCTCCTTTTTTTATTAGTAACGCTAACAAATTGAATATTTAAACAGTGCATGCGACAAAAAAGCAGAAAGTTTAAATTGTAAATAGAATGCTAAATGAATTAGGAATTAAATTCATCGAAAGAAAACTAAGAAACTTAATCAGTTTTGGTAACAATTTATAGATTTGTTCAAATTTTTTAAGTCTGCATAGAAACAAAATTCGTCTAGTTACAGGTACGCTTAAATAATTTAATATATATTGCGAACCAATATTGTCCAACTAGGGCCATATAAATGAATTTCATAAATACAATACATTTTAAGAGTAATTAATAGAATGAATTTAAATTAGCAATATTTTTACGATATATTTAAAATTATGAAGGATTTGAAATATGGATGTTTTCCAATGAGCCAATTAAAAGGCAAAACGAACAAAAATTCGTTTGTTACGCCATAAAACTGTTTCTAATCGGTGTTTTTTTACTGAGCAATTCTACTTTCACAGACCGCCATGAAGTGAAGTCATAATAGTTAATTAACAATCATGTAGCGATACTGTTTGCATGTATTAAAAAGCACAGTTGAACGTAATCGCCTGTGAAATTCCACCAATTTTCTAGTTAGCTTCGCTCGGATCGTATCGATACTTGCATATGTTATTTTCACGTTTATCCAACGATCGAGTTAAGCGATCAACGTAACGGAAATTACAAGGGTCGCCTCTCGGGTCGTTCGTTGATAAAGATTCTTTCTTTTAAATTTGTACATTGTTATGCAATATTTTAACAGTTTGGTTTTGTTGTTTTTTACAGATGAGAATGCTTATTCTCCTTTGCTTACTGCTTGTCAAACTGTGTGCTTCTTGCGAATTCACATCAAACCTGACGTGTCAGAAACGTCCGGCATGCCAGTGCTTCAAAACAAGCCGTTCCGTCCTCACCTGTTGCCACGTCGTAGCTTTGGAAAGCATCGTGAAAAAGAACGGACTATGTCGTAAGTCAATCGGTTTCAATTGTTGTTGGTTGAGAAATTAGTTTTTAATTTTTAACCCAACAGCTGGACTGACCAACGAAACGAAGCACCTCTACCTGTTTAACGCCACCCTCGAGACGTTCGACGCAGGACTGAAATACTGGACGCATCTCGAATCTTTGACGGTGACCCAGAGCAGAATAAAAAAGATAACCGGAGGCTTCAACGGCAGTCTCAAATGCGTCAACATTTCTTCAAATAACGTGAGCGATATTGACGCAAAGGTTTTTAAAAACCTCAATAAAATGCATACCCTCGACATATCAAACAACGATCTGGACAAGCTTCCGAAGCTCAACATCAGGAAGAAAAATTTCACTTTAGACGTATCAGGTTGGTCAGATAACTACTATTTCTACAATAGGTTTATGTGATTACTACTAGTTATTACATTTTTGATTTGCGAAATGTACAAATGCGAAATACAAACTTGCTAAGGTGACTCATCACTGGAACGGTCCCGGGTTCAATCTTAGAACCTCTCAATTCGAATCTAAATATGTATAATATTTCCAAACGGAATTTTTCAATTACTGATGTTGGGAACTCCGGGTAAAAATAATTTGCTGTGAAGACAGGAGTTACCAAAGAAGAGATATGTTGTTTATTGGGCAGGCTCATATGAGTTTAGTATGAAATATATTTCATTAAAAACATTTACCATATTTGCAAACGCCTTTCCATTCCTTGTGTATATATTTGCAAACGATATGAGTCACGATTAATTAAAACCAGCTTTTTCATTGTGGAATTCCTTGTCTTTTCAAATAACCAATGAGTGTTCAAACCCCGAAAAATGCACACCTTAAGAGAAATCAGACCCTTTATCAGTCATACATAACCAAAAAACAAAAAAAAATCCGAAGAATAGCACGTCTCGGCATCATCTTAAACTACACCCAAATCCTTATTCTGAAAAAACTCGAAAACTTTCGACGCAAATAAAACAATTAAGACAGTTAAAACTATCTAATAACTATAAAAACTATTCAATACAGTAATTTAATGTGTGGGGTTTAGTGACCGTTAGTTATTGATTATTCGGAGATTGTGAGATGCGGTCTGGTGTAACGTAGATTTTAGAAAAACATTTTCTTTGAGGTTCCAACGTTGATCTTTATTGAACCCTGAAGATTATCTCAAACCTGGAGCTCTTCTATGGAAGAAGCACAAAGATGAAAATGGTATGAGGTACGAGCACTACTTGGGCCTCGACCTCACCACAATAGGTGCACATGAAATAAATAACAAATTCTCAAGGGTGTAATAATAATACTATGGTATATTATTGATTGCATACCATATAATTATTAATATTTATATCTTTATCATCAGGCAGCTCTGAAGGCCCTCCAACTCAAAAAACTTGAGTCTTGTCCGGCACTGTTGATGTGGGTGTTAGCGATTCGAACACATGGTGAACCGGCATTGGGTTAGTTATCGGGTCCGTCTACACTCGTGAGTTTTTTAATAACTCAAACGTATTCAGCATTGCCCATAAGGAAGTAATTGAAAAAACCCGGATCGAGTAAGTAACCCAGTACCGGTGCAACATGTACTGGACTCCCCCAACACTTACATATTATAGAAATAATAAATAACTCGTATCTATAACTATCCTTACGCTAAAATGAGTCCTAGACATGAGGGAATTTTAGGCAGCAGACATCCTAGCTAAAAAGAGAGCCTAGCAACAAGACATAGGCCCAAATACACTTACATTAAAGAGAACTGGATTCTTAGGTACTAAAGAACACAAAACAAAGGTATCAGGCATAAAACAAGCAAAAGACACACAAAAAAACCAAAACCAATAGGAGAAAGAGGAAATAATACTCAACAGAAAGTTGACAGGTATATTTGCAAGACTTGCTCCAGTTAAATATCACTTAAATAAAAACGTGAGTCTACAAACAGTTGAATGTCTACAGAAAACAGTGATAAGAGAACATATATATACAACTGCTCTGCAAATGGTACGATACCTACAAAAGCCATTCTTTTGCAATATAACCAAGATACCATTCCTTTGGGAATAATTCTTCACTTAATTAAAGAAACAAAAACATTTCAGGGCAACAGGCAGAGATCGGGTACAATAGTCGAATGTTGAAGTGCTAAATTCGAAAATCAGTAAAATAAGAAAATCAATTCAACACACTGTGACATGTTTACTTCTTTTACATTCTAATTCTAGTTCGTCAAACATAAGCAAATAGATTAAATCCTGGTGATTAAACGTTATTGACTCTAGTAGGGTTTAAACGTAATAGATTATGAATTGAGTGAACACTGGTACAATCAAATAACTCGTTTAGTACGTCATAAATTCAAGGGCCTTCGATTCAGTTTAATATTAATTAGTATAAGTAGACAATATACATTACAAATTATTATTAGATCCCTCCAGAAGGAAATAATCAACGAGGATTGTTAAAATGATTGAGACAATGTGCCTACTGATTTTCAAGTATGAATTAGTTGAATCCTGTATATAAATTTGACTACAAAATTAAGGGGCTATTTATTGTGAATTATTATCCTGTTTTTTTGTTATTATTCCAGTTTTTTAAATCTATCTCATTTTATTGACCTACTTACGTTATTGCACATGTTAATGACATTGTTATTTTTCTTCATTGTTAGTTTTTTCTTTAGTGTAATATACATGACAAGTTTAGTACACACCTTTTATGCAAATCAAATTGGTGCGACCCTGTTTTCCTTGAGTGGACAATCGGTAAACGGATTGTTTTCGAGTTGTTTTGATCGTTTGGACAATTTCAAACCCCCTTTTGTTCCTACTGCCGACTTAAATTAGAGGATATTCGAATAAATACTAGGCTTTCAGGGCTTAGTCTGGTTTAAGGTTATTTCCTATTTTACTCGGACTTTGTACGTGTGGATTACAAAAAATGAGTTAATTTACGTAGATAAACAAACATTGCCTTTTAAAAAAGCAATATATTAAAAAAAACTTGGATTAAAAAGAAGAATTGATTTTTATATCATTTTTCATTTTATTTGTGATTAACTTTAATATTGTATTTTATATATAAAAAACATTTTATATACATTTAAGTGTCCACTTTGATTTCTATTCATTTCCTTTGAGCACTCTAAAGCTCAAATATTTTATATTACAAAAATCATAAATATACTAGAATATTTTACTTTAGGTACATACCTTATCCAAAGTAGTAATTTATTACAAAAAAGGTAAAACTGAAATTAAAAGGGGTTAATTTTATCGAAAAAGTTATACATTAAAAAAAAGGATTATTGAAAGAATAATCTGTCTTTATATTTAATTTTATACGCTTTTAATTTTAATTACAATTATTTTTTATACGTTATTTCCTACAAGAAACCATTTTAATTTTTTTAAATTTTCATATGAAAAGAAGAATCCTTTATTTTATATTTAATTTTATATAATTTTGTAATTTGTTAATTGCGATTAATTATCATAAGGTCTGCTAAGAGCCTATTTATTATATTTAAACAAATCCCAAATTTACAAGAATATTTTCTTAACATGCCTTTATTTCATACCACTTCAAAGTTTTTTGAATGAAGTTAAATATGGATATGAAGTTAAAAACGTTAATTGAAAATAAAAAGAAGGTAGATTTGAAGTTAAAAATGGTTAATTTGATGATTAAACTGAATAATGAAAGGTGAAATTTCATTTATTTTGTCATTATATGACGATTATGAGGGTCCAGTTATAACATTTAACAAAATTATTGTGCTTTACGAAGCCGTCAGTTTTCTTATAAAAAACAACTGAATATATACCTAGGAAATTACGAAAAAAGTATGATCATATAACAAATAATGGGCTATAAATATATAGAGAGAAATTGAGTGTGAAGGGGAAAGAAAAATCCCGAAAAAATAAAAACAAAACGTTTTAATATTTATTTAAAACCGCCGTGAGTCGAGTAAAAGCGGAATTAACTTTAGTGATTTTAGGGGTGAACGACTCTAAAACAATACAAAGAAATCAATATCATGTGAAATATCGTCAAAAAGGGCTCCCGGGCGCGATTGTCATGCAAGATCAGAGGACCATTGAATGATATGTTAACTTCAAAATTAGGCCAATTTGCAAGAGCGCCTCGTTGAGCCAAGTGGCCGGCATTTAAGTCAATACTCGACATAAGCTTACTAATAGTTACAAGTTGCGTAATCATAGTCAAATACAATTATTATCTGTACGGCACGATATTATTGTAAATGTTAAAGCTTGTTGATGAAACCACTTTGGTGACCTATTTTATTTCAAGAAGCCTTTGTTTTCTCGTGAAAAGTAAACTAAGATTTCCATTCTTCCCCAACGAGCTATAATAAATGGAACTTGCAAATTAAAAAGAAACAAGGACGCTGTCGTTTTATCGTGTTGGTCACGAAGTTTTATTTCATTTATTAAATGGCAGCGTTTTTTTCGTGATGTTTGCAAGGCCTATTGTCCCTATGATCATGAATTAATCTATATTAATTTTTTACGGTACCTATTGGAAGAACTGGCCCGGTTCCAAGAGAGCTCGCTGTGGGATCAGGTGAAGCGGAACTGCTTTTAAACGTCCGTTGTTCCTTCCCATTCGCAGTTGATTAGGATAAGACATACTTCGTTTTGTAGTATATCTTTGCCTTCTGTGCCGTCGTCTAATGGCCTAAAAAACAACATAGGTCAGTTCAGAAGTATTCAAAAGAAATTTTTACGTTTTGATTTATTCTTCTTTATTACTGTAAACACACATAGAAAAATACATAAAAACGCATAAACAATCTATATTTTAATAATAGCAAGATGCACATCGCAGATAGTTAGGACTTGCTACAGCACAAAATAAAAAAACGTGGTATTTTTCTTTTGAACTAGAAATACTATCTATACTTTCTAATAAACATTTTCAATCAATTATAATTAATGGTGAAATTTATATAAACATGTCTCGTAAGTATTACAAGCAATAACTAAAAAAGGTTGACTGTTTACTTAAATAATCCTATATTTTCAGAGAACCCAAAATTGAAGTGTTCAGACCTTCGATCCCTAATAGAAGTCCCCCCCGCAATAAATACTCCGACCTTTCGACACAGTAATCTGACAAAATGCGAATCCGTGTCGAGCTTCAAGTGGTTCAACAGTACCTTGTCTGTAACTCTGGACCAGGTCGAGACATGGAAAAGGGTAACTTATATTTTATCCATTGTGCTCGTCCCTCTATGTATGTTTGGATTGTTGATTTTATATCTGTTTCAGCTAGAAGAAGAATGCCCCAAAGGGCCGAACTACCGATGTACCTGTGCTCCCTACCGGGTGTTTTTCGTTGCTGATAAAACTATGAATACGATTCAGGTTAACTGCTCCGGATTGAATTTGAGCGAATTGCCCAGCCTGCCGGCCAATACGGGATTGCTGGACGTATCGTACAATAACGTGAGTTTTTTAAAAATTTCCTTGCTAAATTTTACTAAACCGAAACAGTTTCAAATCTGGGAAGCTTGGAAAAAACAACTATATTATATTGTATTATACTGTATACTATATTACACTGGATTACACAACACCCTACCTAGATTTCTAGTGATACATCATTAAATTAAAATATAGTAGCTATTAAAAACATGCGAAACAACAATAAAGCGATCAGGGTTGTAAATAATAGTGATGTCCATGCGGTCAGAGTGGAAGTACCTTCTTTCACTCACTCACAGCACAATACCATAAAATAAAAACTAATAGTTGTCCTATACTTGTTTTAAGAAATTATAGTACAGATTAAAAAATAATGATAATTTAATTGCCGTCCTGTGTGCAGGGTTGAATTACTATGACCCATTAAATCTATTACCTGCTTATAGACATGTCCTTCAATATGGCTGATGCATCAATAAATGTTCCATTAGATAAATAATAATGAGAAGGTTGAATTACTTGTGGTTTACAATATTTAAATCTTTCAAAATTGGAATTCGTTTATAGTGTCGAAGGTTATCACATTGACGAGGTAGATGCTATTTCGGATCTTGGGGTTATCTTTAACAGGAATTGTGATTTTCGGGACCATATCCGGGCCATTAGAAATAAATCCTTTAAAAATTTAGGATTCGTACTTAGGCAAACTGCGGACTTTAGAAACCATTTTGCAATAAAATTACTATATCAATCGCTGGTGCGCAGTCACCTCGAGTATGCCAGTATTGTTTGGTCGCCGAGTTCGTTAGATGGGTCTTGCATGATAGAGAGGGTACAGAGAAAAGCCACGAAATTCCTGTATTACAAATTATACAATCACGGGTACTACCATCATTGCTCCTATGAAGACAGACCTGCTCTCGTAGGCCTGGATTCTCTGGAGGATAGAAGAGTTTTGGCTTCAGTTGTGTTTCTGTGGAAGATCCTAAATAATTTTATTGATTCCCCGGAGATATTATGTTGTACTGGCTTTAGGGTTCCCAGCGTCAACTACGGACCCATGAATTGTTTGGTACTTCGCGGCGCAGGACCAAATACGGGTTACAGTCTTCAATCTCCACAGCTGTGCGTCACTTAAATAAACTCTCTATCAGTACGGACCCCTTCTCCTCGACACTTCAGATCTTTAAAAAAAATATTAAACGCGCGTTAAAATGTAATTGAGAGTTTAATTATTACTCCTGCTATGTTGTTTATTAAACTATTTATAATATTGATTTTTGGTTGAAAGTGTGACTGTTTGCTATTATTTTTGGTGCTATTGTTCTTATACCATTTTTTAGTATTTCATATAACGATTGTTTTGTTGTGTCACTTGACTGTCCTATGCCTGGGTACCTAACCTGTTTGGACTGTAAAATAAATTAAAAAAAAAAAATACTAGGAGTCACAAACATGAACCATTCCTCAAAACAACCGGTGGTTCAGGACATTTTTCTTTCCTTCAAAATGAAATCCGAAAATGTAGGTTTTTTATCGGAGTTCCGGGACATTGTAGGGAATGAAAGTGCAGAAATTCCCGTAAAATCGATTAAGGCATACAATTATGCTAAAAACTATTTGCTAAGAAAAATAAAGCTGAATGCTCAGTATGGATCATGTTCTTTCCTGAAGGCAGGAAGGTACAGTCTCGACTTATGAGAATATGACATTGTATGCTTATCCAAGGGTCTCTAATGTCTAGAGAATCAAATCTTCATGAAATGTATAGGTGCTTAAATTATGATTATGCCTGTAGGCGACTAGATTGAAATTGGGCTACTTGGCGAAAGGATATCAGATTGGAGGTGTGTGGACGATAGCAGTGGTTAACTAATTTATAAAATCTATGATTTGTCAATAAACAATTTATATGTCGCTTGTACAAGACATAGGCACAACACTTACATTTCGGAACACCAAAGCTGGCCCCAATATGATATCTTAAAGGGCGAGAAGTTTTCGAAATCATTTAAAACATCGTGGCCGGTCCTCAAGAAGGAACGTGTTAATATGGCTGGACACTATGTACGAAAGCTTAACTTTGGCGAGATCTGATCAGTTCCATAACAAAAGGAATGTTGAGATCGTTGAAGATAGTAATTGGTAACGTTTGTAAGGGGCTTTGAGTTTAGATATTGGATGTCTTGGTGGAACCTCGCATTTGCGTATGTTGAAAGTGGTCAAAGTTATCATAAGTTGTCATATCTAGATAAAAGGTGAGGTTTTGATGATCAAAACAAATTTCAGTCCTGATCGTCTTCGTAGTTGTTGGCACTTGAATCTTGTGGTGAGATTCTACGTATGTTTGTTGTCTAAGAATAGTCTTAAGAATCTGACTTGAAGGGGGGAAGTCGGTAGTTTCTTTTTTTGGTGATCTACGGCGGTACGGGAATGGACGGACGGTAAGGCTGGTTTTTCCATGAAAATTTACACTCTGTATGTTTTTCTTCATTCAGACTGCTCATCCACTTTTGGCGCTAGCCTTTATTAAGCGCAGAGGATTCTTGGGTGTTGGAGGTTATTTGAATAGCCATTCGTGTTAGGAGATTTGAAGTATTATTTCCATAGATGGTGATCATGGTCTTCAGGTGTATAGGAAAGTCAGCAGTGTTACAGGATAGAACCAAAAAAGCGTCCTTGTCGGATTGTATTGGTCCTCATCTACGTATTCCCTGCAGCACCTCACTCTGAGATAGCGATCAGTTAGATTTGATTCCAGAATAAGGTAATGTAGGGCGAGTACAAAGCGTTTAAGTTTAATATTAATTTATCGTTTAATATCATTTCATTAATCCAGAGCGGCTGCCAGTGGGTAGCTTTCTCTATAACGCCCATAATGCCAAACACACAGTCTGAAATCCAATCTGCTGGTTGTATATCATGCATGTACAGTTGTAGATATAAATAAATGTAGTAAAAAAAAAATATTAATTTTAAATAAGTATTTATTGTATTAAAAAGTTTACCTATTGTAATTGTTTATGAAAGAGTGTTTATTTAAAAAAAATCGTTTTTAACCACTTCTATGAGAGCTTTGTTTGTGTAAGTACTTATATGTTTGCTAATAAAAAACATGATGAACACAACATAAATCTCCTTTGGAACGATTCCGCATTCAGTATATTTTAGAACAGGAATGTGTTTGCATTTTTATGATCTTTACCGAGGGTACTAAAAAATAAAAGAAATCATATAGCTTTTTTTGTATCGAATAAAAAGATATTTCTTGTTTTGCCTACATATGCAAATGTACATTTCTGAAGATTTCGAAGTTTGGAGAACATCCGTTTTTACATTAACCTTACAGAACCGGTTTTGTCTTAGTCTTATAATATTTATAACATGCTTGGGACATTTCTGGGATGATATTTGGATAAATAAAAGAAATAAAATTGTTTTTATTTGTACAGATAACATCTTTAGACCGCCTGGCTACGGACCCTAGTTACCATGCCATGATAGAGCTGATAGCGGATAATAACAAAATTGATTCAATCACGACTCTGGAAGGCACAAGGTTCATAGACAATTTCGCTACTTTAAGCCTCAGGGAAAATAGACTTCGGACGGTAAGTTTTAATAACAAATATTCAGAGATTTTCGTTCTATGTTGATAAGTTTTTTTAGATACCGATTTACATCCTGTCCAACACATTTGATAGAAATTATCAAATTAGGCGTGTCAGACTTGGAGGAAACAGACTGAACTGTGATTGCAGCACTGCGCAAGTGTTAAAGGTGACTTTTCGGAAAAAATGTATTCTTAGGAGTTATTTTATAAATAAATATTTTATTATTTTACAGTTATGGTTGCTTGCTAATACTGAGCATATCCCTGACTATGACGAGCTACTGTGTGAAAAAGATCTTGAAAGAGTGAGTCCCGACAAAGGTATAACTAAAAATAGTTTTAAAAATTATTCTGTCCCCAGGTGAAAAATATCGACCACACCAAGGTGTGCGTTTATCAAAAAGACTGGACTGATTACATATATTACATTATCGCCGCGGAGGTTTTCCTCCTATTGTTGTTGGTCAGCAAAGTTTCCTACGATTACTGGGTTTTCAAGACTTCGGGCTACCTTCCCTGGCCGGCTTCGAACATGCCCAAGCTACCCTGCGATTGGGTATTCGAAACCTAATACAACTGTATAGACTATTTATGTATTAAACGAGATCTCATTGCCTTATCTTGTCAATTAGGCCTATGATTAATGTAGCGATTACGAAGTATTTTGTACATACGAATGAAAAGATTAGTTTTTTATTGCTTGATTCGTATTTTGTAAATATTGTTGTACCAAGTGCCATTGTTTAAATTTTTGTGTACTCTTTGTCACTCTACACTCCGATTTATTCAACAAATCAAAGGAGAGAGATATAAATAATAGTTAACAACTCAATTTTTTTTATTGCAATATATTGTTATATAGTGTACTTTTTATATAAATTTCAGACGGAATAAATTTATTTTATAAATCTGCTTTTTTATCTATGATACCTCTCTTTACTGGTTTGAATACAGTCCTTTTATGAAAACAGGCTTCTATTATATTTAAACAATGACAAAATATGTAAGTACAAAAAGTATGTTATGTAAGTGATTCCTTTACTCGGTATGTTTTCAATCTTTCCTATATGTAGAAAGGCTCAGATGGCCTGAAATAGTTTTATTTCTGAAAAGTGAAAACGGCCTATTTCACTTAGAAAAGTTGGAATTTTCATTAGTAAAACCGGTCAATCGGTAAGAACTTTTTTTAATTCAGTTCAAGAAACAATTTTCTATAGAAATAATTTTATTTTAGTAAAAATAACGAAGTTTTATTTACATTCTTCTTCTACCCCAGTGATCCAGGATTAAATTCCAGGAACTAGGCAGAGGTAATTTCTTTTTATCTATAGTTAATTCCCCCGCAACTCCCCGTTTATTGTCATGTGAGTATTATTTGAAATAAATGAATGACATGAAAATTAAAACTTGAGAAACTAGGTCGTTTGGTCGATAATACGAAATTAAAACCCAACTTTTTCGTATAATTCCAACATTTTCTATTTATACGATAGAACTTGATTCTCCATTTATCATAAAGTAGCTTCATGTAATGCAAGCCGGTTATAACTGCGTAATACCTTCCTGAATCTCGTGATTTATCACTTCGAATCGGTCAAGATAATTATTCTGTTAATTAATTATTCATTGCTTCAAAATACTGTAATCTATATTCCAGTTGGCGTTATAAAAGAAACTGGAAATCATTTTTAAATCAACAAGTAACAAATAATTCCTACGATTCACTACGTAAAGTCAAAAAGGAACCATTTTCAAAAGTTAAAGGTTTAAAACTTCTATTTTTAAAGGTGTATCGCTGCGTTCACTAAGAGCATATAATTGGTCTTAAAAGACTAGCTTAAACAATAACAATATCAATTTTAAAAAGTCTTATAACCATGATTCATTCTCTGAAGTTCTATTGATTGATAGAAAATATACAAAAATTTATTTAGTCTTGTCTCCTGTTTACATAAAAATTTATATTCAATAGCCTTTTCACTTTGTTATTCCTAATTTTAATAAAATGAACAAACTATATGATAAATGAAAAATTCAACCTAACACGTTGCATGTTACCAGGGTCATAGATATAGTTCAGTCGTTTATTATTTGTACTGAAGAACGATCGTCTCCGTCACGGAAGATGATATATTTAGAATCAGGGACGATACCCTTATTTTGCATGTAAGCTTAGATTGAAAAATAAAATTTAAACAAGGTATAGGTTGAATTTTGAAAAATCAATTTTCCAAACACGCTGCCTTTTGTTTATGAGAATACTAAGCCAGCTTGACTTGAAGGGTTTGATGGTTAACATAACCAGCCTCTATTCAAAAATATTATGCTTTCTTAATTTATAATCTCGGGAATATTGTTACAGTTATTAGCAATGTTTTTGACTGAGTCTATGTTCAAGAAAATTGAGATCATCTCCAGAAAACCTAAATATGTCAATCATGGACATATTTAACATAGTTAATAAAAAATGACCGAAAAATAGGTAGGTAAAAAAGCTAAGCAAAAATAACTGAATTTGCTTTTTTCGTGAAGACCGTTCTCTTTATTCATATCGGTCGTTAGTATATTTTAATAAAAACTATATTATCTTATCTTGGAAATATTGCTATTATTATTGTATTCTATTAATTTTTATTAACATTTATTTTTTGACTTGACCCACTCTATTCCGGACATAGACAGTATACAACCAAATCTGTTGGATGTGACATGACGGCGACCTGATCCATTCCTTCTTGAGTGAGATTAAGACCGTTTTGTAGAGTTCTGGAAATATTAAGCACCTCACATATGCTTGACTTCTTCCATCTTCCAACAGTGCTGTAATACTGCTACTGGTTTTCAAGGAAACGTGAGATCACATGTAAATAAACATAGATAGGTTAATCTGTGGACATATTTGTTTGTTTTACCCTGATGATGGCCTTAAAAAGGTCGAAAGCATAGCAGTAACAACTGAATCAGCTTTTTCCTTAAAGTCCATACTCTTTATTCCTATCCGTCTAAAGAGTTATATAGTTTAATAAAATCCATATTATCATCTTGATGATATTAATCCATTCCATAGATTATTATTACAATTTATTTTTTATCTTGACCGACTCTATTCGACAGCCGAAGAGGGCAACATATGCTTGACTTCTTCCGTCCTCAAACAGTACTATGCTTCTAGCCTAATCTGCATCACTTAAAACCATCACTCAAACAAATTTGAAACTTATAAATGGTTCAGCTTAAAAAACACAAACCTCCGTTACGTTAGAAAAAGCTTTACAGAAAAAACCAACAAAAAAGAAATTGATTTTTCAAAGATTTAATTACAAAATCCAATTGTACATACTAAGTGAGAGATTTTTATTTACCTCTGATCCTCTAAAACGGACGAAATATTCTTGTAAGGTAATCACTGAAGGGGTGTCTAAGAAATAATTAAAAATACTAAGGGTGGCGATTTATTTTGCCTCTTAGTGGAGAATCTCTTTTTGACTGTTTAACACGTCAAGTAGGTCGTATGAGCATTATTGACACGTTTCCCTTCGTTTAATCTCTTTGATGTAGGGCCAAGTTGGGACTCCATTCTGTCCTTCGTCAATTACATCAAAAATATACGTACTTGTACTAGCTAGAAGAAATATAAGATGATCTAGTTTTTAGAATAATTTAAAGAACGTAACCTTGGCCTTAATATTTTATCGCGACTGATAAAGTAAATAAGGAAAAGAAAAACAAAGTGGAAATATGATTTATTTGATGGTTTTGGATTAAAAATAGAAACTAAATTAATGTTTTTTCAAACAATACGCTATCAGATGGTTAATCGGAATTTCTGAACTACACGTACTTTCAAAGATTAAATATAAAACTGCATTGATATATAATCCATTCCTAGTGCTCATTCCAGCTACGATTTATTCGATATGAAGGTTGAAAGTTTTTCCTTTTACAGTATAGCCGATTTAACATAAATTGCGGCCCTTATCTGAAAACAGTGTTTCCACGTTGAAAACGCAAGGAAATAAACAACAAAGATACGATTGACAGTATATAAACCAGCCAACCGCTGACAATGGTTACGACAAAGTGGTTTTAACGGACGAAACCAACAAGTAAAACAACCCAACTACAAATTAATAGTTATTAATAAAAATTAAAATCCCGACAAAAGAAAATCAAAAATTGAAACATTCTTTACTTCAAGATGATCGTTAGTTTCATCATCTATTATTGTTTTGCTTGCATTTTCCTCACAATCAATACTATTTGTGTACCATTGAAATGCAAAGGTGAAATCAAATTATTAAACTGCACGTTGGAATTAATTGTTTACACAAGGAAATGTTTGCATGCACCTTTTGCATTGTTGCATCCCATTTCATAATTAAGTCAATTATTTTCAAGGATAACGTCAGTAGGAAATTGCACGAAGAAAATATTTAAAAAATTTAAAATGTAGTTCCATCTAACAAAGGAGAAACATCTAATTTAGTTTTTCATAAGCCTACAATTTCATTCTTTTCCGCACTAACTCACTCAAAGCCTCTCTCCCTTCCTCCCTCCCACCACCATCTATCCATCAATCTATCTATCTCTCCCTCATTCACTAATTTCTGCGTTATTTGTGGGTGCTAGTTTGTTTGTTCTTTTTTTAGAATCTCTCATCTCCCTCTCCCCTTTACTCTCTATCTTTCTCACAGATTTGTTTAAATATTTTGGTATTGTTCTTATTTGCTAGATAGATTGGATTATACACATGTACGTGCGCGCGCATATTGAAACACAGAGAGAGAGAGAGAGAGAGAGAGAGAGAGAGAGAGAGAGAGAGAGACAGACAGACAGACAGAGACAGAGACGGTGTGTGTATTCCTAGTAATATGGGATAGAATTGAAAGAAAAGTTTTTGAGCTGTTTTTCAACCATAGAACAAGTAGACCTAGTTACTTTAAAAAGCACCAAAAAAGCAGATAACGATCTATTTTTAAGACGATTAATGGTGGGGAATAAGGAAAAAGGATTCGTTACAATACAGATCGGCGAGGATCAATGGATAAAAAAACATGAACAAATGAGATGCGATAATTCTCAAATTGGGGTTTCATTTCGTCGGATTTCTTGGGAACTTTGTGCTACTGACTTGACAAAGCCTATTTAGTGGGATGGCAAAAATAGTTAAAATTGATCTGGATCGCCCTGAGGCTTATTGGCACAAGATGAACAAAGTAAAATATAATGTTTTCCTGAAAGAAAATTTGCAGATTGTAACATATTTCATTGTATAACATAGTAAGAATTTCTAATTTCTCTTATAGAGAATACCATGGGAAAATTGCCAATAAAAATGAAAGATAAAATTATATTAAAATCAAATGAAAATGGATTTATACATCGCTTGGGGGCTCTTAAAAGCAGAGGTCATATTGATATCGTTGCGTGAGAGAGAGCAAAAGCGAGAAAAAAAAGAGAGAGAGCGAAAGATACATTATTTTGTAGAGTACTTATATATTTAATAATTGAATTAACAAGAGCTTTTATGTGATAAAAACTAAATTCGCTACCATGACTATTTCTTTTTTGTGATAACGTAAATAATAACAAAGGATCACTATATGGTCACGTAATACGTAATGTTGCAAAACACAATCGAGATTACAGTAGCCAAGAAAGAAACTATTATTGCTAATGAAGACTTTGAGTTAATTATCGTAACTAATTGAAGAAAAGTCCGATTCTAGTTTATATATAGCGTATGAATTCATATCTAGGGCTTTATAACAATGCCAAATTTAGATAAGACGAAATACTAAAAAATTCTATAAAAGGTGAATAAATTTGTTGCGTTAGAATCAATTGATAGAACTTTCTGCGGGAAATGATTTTTGCAAATTAAACATAGGCGATGTTTACTGACTGGTCTATTTGACCTTATTTCTTATCGCGGCAGGAAACGGCGCGGCGTAAATTCCGGACACGATCAAGAAAAAATACATTGAAATTTTTAGACAAAGAGAACTATTGATTCGAACAACTACGCTTTAAGAAATTCAATTCTAACTGATTATAGAGTAAAGTGCATTTGCAGAAGGAAGCTCACAGGGAGATCCACTGTTTAGACAGTGTAAATAGATAGTTTAAGAATAGATCGCGTTCTCCGGTAAAGCCGTTAAACGATACCAGAGGGAATGGATTTACTTATGCCGAAAATAAACTGTTGACTTTAAAAGCAGGCTCACCTATCACATAATATATCTGGTTGTCGAAGAATTTTTTTTTTTTTTTTTGAAATTTGTTCATATACTTAAATGTTCTGTCAATTCTAGACCGTTAAATTTCACGGTTACAATGAAGGCTCGTAGGCACGTTGGTTTACGTATTTTGCGTGAAAAACAGAAAAAAAATGAAAAAATGTTATTGTCTTGTCTTTTTCGACGTAAAAGGCTCATAGGCATGTTTTGAAGTATTTTCCATGAAAAACGGGCAAAAAAACCCCAAAAATTGTTTTGTGATTTATGCTGATAGGCACGTTTTTTTACGTATTTTCATGAAAACGCAAAAAGATCGGAACAAAAATTATTGCCTTTTTCGATGATGTATCTTTCACTCGACGTTAAAAACATTTTATAACATAAAATAAAGCGTGATCATATCATTAATGGGAAAACAGTATAGTTTCTACTATCACGGCGCGACGATAGGGTATAAACAGGGCGAGTCAAGGCACTCATTTTTACGTATAAAACGTGAACGATGTGCTGGAGATCGTTGTCCTGTTGCTGTTCCGAGTGATTAAAGTTGAATATATTTTTCGTTTTAAAATCCTATACACGCAATGAATAGTAAGTATTTATGAATCAAGCTCTGTTGTAGCATACCATCATGCTGAGTCATTTGGCCAAGGTTTAGACAATTCTTGACTGGGCGTTAAAGATTTTACACTTTTGATAACTGTTTTCCAGATTTGAATTCTTTGAGGATCTGACTCATAGAAGAAAGGGCATCATCACTCGATTATGGAAATAGGACACACCAACGCTTACCTTTGGTGCAAAAACCGCGTATATGTCCGGTATGTAGAGAAAGGTTACTCAATGTTTCCACCCAAATGAAGGGTGCAACATCTTGGTTCTATATATAGAGCGTGTAGGACTGTCTCTGATATGATATCGGTCTTGAGAACGGCGGCGATTATGTGGGTCTCTTATTCCGAGTTTTGGAGTGCTGAAGATTGTGTACTAAGAGTGTGTTGAGAATAAATTTATTTATTCGCGAGAATGTGTAGTGGGATAGGGTCTATGGTGGAATAGTGAGTACTCCATCGACCTCAATAAGTGTAGAGGGTGATAGAGGAACATCGCGCAATCCACCAACCTTAAATAACTAAATAGGAATGGATACAACGAGTGATGCTTTTCATCTAAGAAATGCATGCGTTGGGTACTCTGAACTGACATAGCGTTGACACCATCCGGATACCAAGGCCGATGGCTACACTGATAACAAGTGTTTACCAGCGGACTGGCATCTCCCGTAGGGATGATTCTTATGACCTGCCAGTAATTTACTCTAAACTACAAAAGGTGGAATTGCCGGTGGATGGAAGTGATAGGCTAACTCTCTACATGTGCGTACACTTACTTTGAATATGTTCACACATGTGCTGATTTGAACTTATATAAATCCAAATTAACGGTAAAAATTACAGTTTATTCCTTTGGTAAATTTAACATACAACAACAAAAAATATCATTATATTAATGTATATTCAATATTTTTAGAATTTTGTTTGTGGGAAAATTTAACTAATTGTCTATTGGCCGGAGGCAGTCTGAAATCACTGGTCGAGTATAGATGATGAGACATCACGCCTCATCTCAAGTTCAGCTATTTTTGCCGCGCCACCAATGAAATATTGCATTGTCATGGGTGAAAACCGCTCTATTTATGTTCACGACAAGCAACTTTTCATCGTTAAGCTTCCTTCTCAAAGAAACAGTTTATTTAGCAGATGTTAAAAGTATTCAAGAGAACGTGGATAAATTAAAAAATATCTAATTTTCAAATTGATTATTTTAAAAAAACTTGATTTATGGATAAAAGGACGGCATTGCGACACATTGATGGAATTGAAAAGTTCAGATTACAGATCTAGGGTACATAAGATTTATTTATTCACAGCACGTAAGACATGGTTTATTCGCCTTTATTTAGAAGAAAAATTAACATCTTAGCTCATCTCCATATTTAATTAAAGCTTATGGAGTATATGGTAAATATTAAAGACACGTCTTTATTCTATTTGCTCTTAAAATGTAATAATAAGCATTTTGTAGATGGAATGTATATGTAATAAAAGTATATACATTTGTAAACATGGTCTGGTTAGCATTCCTGACTCAGTATTCTTCCGAGTAATGGAAGAAAATAAAATAGTCACGCTAATATTACTCGCACACCAGATTTCTTCCACGCTGCCCTGTAGTACTCAATATTCCATGTTGTAACAAGGGAACAGCCCCACCATTCAGACTAATAATTTACTTTCACATACCAGGCTTCATTCGAACTGCTACATAGTAGACTATTCCTCGGTGTAATAGAAGAACAAGTACCTTTATTCCTGATAAAAAAACACATTCGCAGATCAGCCTTCATTCTCCCTGTGCCACAAGAGTTCCACATTGTAAAATAGGGTAAGAAGCCATACCATTGAAGCTAATAGGTTACATTCATATACCAGACTTCATTCATACTGTCTCATAGTACCATTATTCTTCGAAGCAAGAAAGGGAGACCCCCCGACCATTCACGCTAATAAATGACATTCACGCACCATACTTTATTCTTAACCCCAAGGCTACGCATTGGTATTGAGCTTTCCTAAAATGCATCATCGAATTAGCAAAAAACACAAAAGACTAAGTTTAAAAATTACAATGACTAATGAGATCATTACTCAGATATCGTGAGATGCCGTATGGTGTGATGTAGATATCAGACCGCATCTCACGTTATCTCAATAATTATCTATTAACGGTCACTAATTTCTTCACAAAATAATGAGATCATTTATCTATCCCCTCTCCTAAAATCAAAGCCTTGGAAAGTGTAATTAGCTTTATGTTTTTTCTATCATTTGTACAAATATTGCTACAATTTAACAAAGTTTTACAATATCGTGCTTCTCACATTTTTCTGGGTGGACTTTCATTTTTGAATATCAGGTATTATATGGATAAACTCCACCGACAGGATTTCCGGAGTGTGCCATCAAAACTATCAGGTAAAAGAAACTGAAATTGTCGTAGGAAAAAACTTGATTGCAGTCCAAGTGTGTACATTTAAATAGAATTGTTCAAAACTGAATAGCCCAAAAACATGTTTTTGTCATGGCCAGAATGATAACGTTTCCAAAAAAGAACTCAATCCCACTTATACAATTTTGTGCAAGATGTATAAATAATAAATATCTTAATAATCAAACTTTTTACTGTTGGTAACAATAAAACCCCTACTCTGTGTACAATTTAGATAAACCGCCTCAATTTTTTTAACTTTTTCATAAAAATTTGTGTCTGACGGCGTTTTAAAAGGAAAAATATTTCTATGCTTCATTGTTTTCATTGCGGAGGAACCCACAAAGGAAGACCCCAAAAATCAACTCATGGAAAATGAAGAGGGCTCCGAACCCTCCCCAGTTCCCATAACCCAAGAACTGGAAGACAATCTTCTTGCGTCGCCTTCTACAGATGTGGGGGGGGGGTCTTCAGGAAAAAACCAGAAGAGGAAACCACTTCAATGGAGGTGACGGGGAAGATGGAGGAACTACGCCTAAAAAAATTATCTGGGGCACAATGACGCAAAACACAGAGCCAAACATATGCTCATATTGCGAACTAATTTAGGTACACTAATAATGTCTCTTAGAAATTATTAAATAGTGAAACAGTTTCTTTAATGTTTCCTTAAAAACGTAAGTTGATAAGACAAAATGAATTTTATTTATCTGAACACATTTAATTACATAATACGAATAATGTTAGGTAAACAAAACCTTGCCTTTATAGATAAACCGTTTTGCAACGATTCCCCAATAACCTCCCATTACATTATTAAACATAAAGAAAACACGTGTAGTAAATAATAATCTAAAATCAACATAAGTAAAAATGTAACGACTATGAATGACTACGAGAAAAAGGAAAAAATGTTAGTCAAGCTGACCAAAAGAACGTCTGCTTTACGTAACTCGTTCAATTGTTCAGTTCCGTTTTCCGGTTTTTCAACGATATTACCGTGAGAGGACGTAAGAAGAAGGTCAAGGAAAATTTTTCCATAAGTTTTTACATGATACCACACATTATGAGTCAAGGTTTAAGACACGCAACCTTTTCTTTCTCTCTACCTACTTTACTGTTACATTTATTTAGTTTGATATAAATTAATTATCTTTATGTACTGCGTGGTTTATCCAATCAAAAAAGATTGTAATATGTTGGATATTAATCATAAAAGATGTAAAAGTACAGTAATTCCCATTGAGCAATTACACTGATCTGAATTTTAGTAAAAGTTAGTATTTAAACAAATTACATTTTGATTCGAACAAATTACAAACTTTTACAAATTATTTTGTTTTTTACTTGTTACTTTGCTGGAATTAAACATTTTACCAATATTTCATCAATTTTCCAGGAAAAATATTTCATTTAATCGTACTTTCGAAGCTCAACTTCTGTCTGGATCAACAAAACAAAAACCTTGTTGTTTTCTTTCGTCAAAAGACTTTCTTCTGTACGAAACTGAAAATAATTTTAGACCTCGAAGAAGAAATCTGCGATTGGCAAAAAACTAATATTATTCCAATCATCAATCGAGATACGCGGGATCTCTTAAATCTAATCGTTTCTGCTTACTGGGCAGTTTTAACAGAAGCATCCTCATTAGTTTCCGACGAAATGCTGTGCACGTTTATCACCCATCTCACGTTTTCGACATTTTCCACGCCCACTCGAATCTACGACCTCTCGTCTAGTCAAGTTAGGATGTCTATCTTCAATATTTCAAGTAAGCAATTTTTAAATACATTAATCTATTTTTCATCTATGATTCTACACTAAAAGCAGGGATGGTTAGGGCAGTGGCAATATCGTAATCAATGAAGTTCTACTGAGATGCAATTATTGCTAGTAAAAACAGTGGAATATGTTGAATTGATAAACAATTATCATTTCACTAGGTCAGCTTATTATCGATTGTTTACGATTTGCGTATTTCTGCTTCTAGAATAGACGGACCAAGTAAACTTGGTCAATAGTGATCACTCCAGCATATGTTTATTTACTCGTAGACTGGCCACAGGAGACTTTTAACGCTAGATTTATCTTCGATAAGTAATCTCGCCCAATTAAAGCTAGATTTGTTTGATTGTTTCTACATAACTGGTAGATTAATAGAGTCTAGAAAAAAATATTATTTATAAAACGGCGAAAGATTCAGCAAAAATCGTAAAATATTTAAAAGGCCTGTTACCTAAAATTATATGGCCTAGGTCGGCCTTATAATATGTGACCTTATTCTATTTCGTATAAAACAACAACCACGAGACTGTTTTAATTTTGTTGTATAAACATTTGTTTAAAACAAAATTAACAAATAGTAGCCATGTGTTTTTTAATAGTTTAATTATAACAATTACGTCTTTAACCGGACGTCACGGTTTAAAACGGACCTATATTAGTGTTTCCATTCCCGTGAACAAAAGCGAAACCATGCCAGGGTTCTCATTAAGACAAGAATGACTGCACTGGCCGAAAATAACGCATCATCTCACCCATTCACGACCCCACGAAACCTATGATAAGCGGGATTAGAAATACATGATATTAGACGGCGGTCTTGAAAACCCCTTCAGACAGCATGTTTTGGTTCCCAATTTTAACATTAATAATAATCCTTTATTGAAATTAAGAAAGAAAAAATCACAATTGTGATTTCAAAGCGTTTAAGGAATGGATCTTGTAACCGTCTGCCAGAGGCCGTTGGTTAAACAATCAAAAACGAAAAACATACACAATAAAGTACGATAATAATTATAGCCTAGGCAATAAATTGAAAAAAAGAAATAACAACTGTTAAAATGAGAAATAAGAATAGAAAAACAGGTTATACAATACAAATCAAAAATTAAACTCCTTAATTAACTCATATATGTAGATCCATGCATGTCTAGGAAAACTAATTAAGGGCCGCGAATTTGAGCCACGCAAAAACCGTAAACACCAATTTTAACGTGTTTTTTCATACATTTAAATAATTAGGATAAGAAATTGGAAAGATTTCAGTTGTTGATTTTTGCACTGAAGGTCCAGCACCACAGGAGTATTAGGCACATTCAAACAAGATTTTCTTACCAAGACACTTCATTAATATTCTAGTTTTAAGAAAAACAACAGTAAAGATTTGATTATGTATGATACTAGAAATTTTCTCTGGGTCATTTTGCGCGTGACCTGTCACTTGACTTAGTTTTTGGTTCGTTTAGTTAATAATTACAGTTAGTCGATAATAAATTACTCATTTAGGCAAAATATTTCTTTTTCAATCTCCCAGATTTTTCTCGTATTTAACTGCAAAAGAAAAACTAACATCATCTAGATTTAAATTTGTAGACGGTATTATGATCGAACTGCTTGTGCCATTTAAATCGCCCCCTTCTCGAGAATAAAATTAACAAAAAGAAAATATGTATGTCTGTGTAAAAAATATGTATTTTGAAATTTTTTATTAAAGTAAAAGAAGTGTTAAACGCTAGCAGTTCTTGGTTCAAATCCCGGATTTTTATGTGGAAATCTTGTGGGGGGAAAGTATTGTACAGAGTATGAACGATTAGTTTGACGTTAAGCCCTCCTCTATGTATGTCCTTTGGGTTATACAAAGTGTGATGAATTAATTGATGTTTTTACATCGGTCTCTAGTTTAAAAACAAAAACCTTCAGCTCACCCCACTACATATCGCTCCATCGGTATGCTACCATTACTTAGCAAAATTCATGAACAACCTCTTAACCTCTATAGCCCACCATTGCAATCTTCATTCCATCAACTTGAGTTCGAGAAACATCATTACTATTAAGGAAGGAATGCTGCTTGGGTGGTTCCTTAAACCTACTGAGGCAAGCCTTCGCTGGAGTATGGCCTCGGGCTTGGTCTGGATACTGAAGGACATTATCCTGCCATTCACCTATTACATCATTCTAACTACATTCATGTAAGAATCGGAATATCCTTCTTCAACAACTACTGCGCTGAAGCGGTTTTTCTGCAAGGCAGCACCCTTTGTCCTATTCTCTTTCTCTACTGCAGACATTCCTATCAACCCCGACACAGTATTTAGTCGAAACCGCCATTCTTTCAGCAACCCCTGAACCAGCAGTGGACTTCAGAAACCTTCAGTAACATCTGTTGTTTGAAAAATCATGGGGTTCAGACTCATTAAAGCGAAATCCCAGGTAACCTTCATCCTATCTACTACAGATCTGTATATCTCCTAGCTACCAATGCCGTCGCTTGTGGGATTTTACACCGACAAATTACTTACTTGGATACCCATACTCGACACAATAAAACAGAACAGACGATATAAAGAAATCAAAAGATGACTTCACAACTATTAGAAACTTTCACTACAAAATCCTTAATAAAAGACCTTACTTATATGCCATTACTTCAACTAATCTGAGCTGACGGAGTCGAAGCGTTCCAACCTCCAAAAATGTGTCACTGCAATTCAAAATCACTATGTATAACAGTTCCACGTTGTACTGATAATAACAAAAATAATACAGTGAAAAAACTGTGTATATGTAGTTATTTTTGTATTTTTCCGTCAGACTTTAATCATGCCACAAAACACCTACTATAATATGCAAAATTACAAATTATAAAAAAAAAGATCGCGCTCACTGTCCGAAGATAGGGATAAGATTGGCTCACGGACACGTGTTTGTGAGACAAAGCTAAGGTGTCCTGCTTGTAGAAAATGGCCGCTCAGTGTGTCAATTATGTCGAGAGGTGCCAGGCCTTGGTCCCTTACAGGTAGGCATGGCTCTCATTTTAAGGAAGTACTACGGTTCCTGTGGGCATTTTTAAGGCAAACTATTGTGTTCTCCATCGTTAATCTATAATTATTGTATATATTTTGAAATTGATCAATTGTGAATGTAGTAAGACATCTGTTGGCAGAATGTGGAATAAAAACGTCAGTATTTTGATAATGTGGCTAAATTTAAAAAAAGTTGACTATTTGTACGGGAGCCTTGAATACCGATCATTTATTTTCTTCTTAATCTGTTTATTTTTCTACCTTGTAGAAATTGGAAGGTATGATTTTTAAACTCATTAAGGGGAATTTTTCGTAATACTGAAAAACGAAATTTTTCCTGATTTATAAACGTTAAATTATTATGGCTATAAACGGTTTGTTACTTAACTATTCTTTTTCGTAGCGTATTTATGAACATTTTAATTTACATACGAAGAACGTCTGATAAAACTGCAACTAAGTGGGTGACACCGGTTTGCCATCATAGATTAAGCATTGTCTATTAATAAACCTTCATTATCCAATAACATTGGCATAACGCATGGCCCGCATCCGGCGAAAATATAAATTTAGTAATAATCTCTCTTCACCAATCCACAATGAGATAAATACGTTGGCCCTCCCTGACCAATTGAGCCATTAAACCCCTTGACGTTTATTTAGAGCCAATTGAAGTTTCGATCCCTGTAGTTCAATAATTTCGAATCTTATTATCAAATCCGGAGTCTACTCTTGGAACTGAAAGATAATACGGATATAAATAGTTTTTTAAGTTGTAAGTTCACCTAGGTGGGCCACAAAAAGATAATTTTGCCTATCTCATGGCGGGGATTTTTTTGTCGGATGGTCTTATCGCTCTATGGAAGATAAGAAAACATGAAAAGTCAATTTATTTATTTTCAATATCTCAAATGGTGGTTTTAAAACCTTAAAAATTGTCAGAATCATAAGATATATTTTCAATATGTTTTCTATCTGGGCTTTTTGAAACATTGCCTATAATGACCAGTTTTACTAACTTCTTATCATCCGGTTATTATTGGCTGACGAGTTTAGGGAACGTCATGTTCTGTGTTTTTGTTGGACTATTCGCCTCTGTTCTCGTCCATTAATGATAACCATGTCAGGATTTAATCGGCAGCTAAAAACAAATGAGAGAGTGGTGAACTCGCCAAAAGAAATCTCAAATGCCCAACTAGTATAAACAGAATCTGACATCTGTTCAGAAATCAGATAAGATCAAGATCAATCTGGCTGAAAAATTTAAACCAGGTATCATCTAATGGAAAAAAAAACATAAACGACATAATAAATCGTAAAATCACATGCATTGTTGATAACCACCATCCATAGCTGTTTTCTGCCCTTGCATGAACCAAAGCAAATTCTCAAGATGTTTACACAAGCTTCATAGGCTTTGGTCAGTTTATAATAGAAAGTTGAATTTCATCCAGAGCATAGTATTTGGAAAGCGTTTTCGAAGGAAAACCTTCCTTGGAGTCGACTGATCCGTGACAGTGCTAATACACCATGAATTTTACGATCAATTAAAATGTTCTATCGTCCTTGTGTATTAAAAACAATATTGAATCTTAAATAATTTTCAAAATTTGTACTTATTAATATTTTTAAAATTTGTATTTATTTGTATTTCTTGTTAGTTGATAAAAAAGGCGGATTTTGGCACAGCCTCCACCACATCCTCCCGCTTTTATGGGCTCAGACTGCAGACTCATCGCCACTACACACAGCATCCACCATACTCGACACATCATTTCCATCTCCACCTTCATAGGGTCCAACGGCGAATCCACCACCACCACTTTACCCGTCCCACACATTCTTATTTTTCCCTGTACCCTGCAACCGAGATGTACTAAAATAGTAGTTAGTTTAGCCGATGTTTCGCAATTTCCCTCCATAAAAATTATTTTAACATTTGAAACATAAATGTTGAGATAATCAAACTACACGCAAAAGAACACTATTTTATATAAAATTTTTACTTATTATTAAATGCAACTTAAAAATATACATTAAAAGAAAATTAATATATTTATCTTTTTAATTTTTACTCGTTTCTCTTGGTACATTTTGTTAAAAATTACCTCCCTTACGGATTGGAAGTTAAAATACACCATGAAAAATAATAATTATAAATAAATAAAAGTAAAAATACAATTAAATCATGATCGCAGCGAATACTTTACGGAAAATCTTTAATACGACATATAATAAACTAAATAATTTATGAAATTAAAAAAGTTATTGGGGATATTCCGGTAAACAACAATTTGAAGCCGTTTATATGCATACAGCTACAATTTCCATATAGAGCGCATAATCAGATCCGTTGATAATCCCAATACTTTATCAATTATTTAATTATTTCCCAAGTTGTGTATATCACATTGGGGAAATACAGAAACAGCTCGAGAGATTTAAAAGTCACGGGGAGTCAAGCTTGGACCATGACAGGACAGTCTTTTCTGAATCTCCAACAAAGCCGATTCTTAAGTAAAAATATTTCAAATGCTTCATATTTTTTTCATTGCGGGGGACCCTGCAAAGGAAGACCCCAAAAATCAACTCATAGAAAATGAAGAGGGCTCCGAACCCTCCCCAGTTCCCATAACCCAAGAACTGGAAGACAATCTTCTTGCGTCGCCTTCTACAGATATGGGGTCTTCGGGGGAAAAAACCAGAAGACCAAACAACACCAATGGACGGGGAGGATTGAGGAACTACGCTTAAAAATCCCCAAAATATCTGGGCACAAAGACGCAAAACGGCCATTCAAAGAGCCAAACTACGGCGGGAGCCTATCTTGAAAAGAAACATGAAAGGAAGGCAAAACCCCAATGTACACTTCCGGACTCCGGCACCAGGGCAAACCTCTGAACGTGTTCACCCCAAAAAACCGGGGCCAACGCCAACCAAAAGTGGCAAAAGGGACAGGTCACTAGGAAGCACCCCATCATCAAATGAAAGTGCTCCTAGGACATGCCCCAAAAATGGCAAAATTGGGGGAAGCGGTGTGGAGCGGGTCATCTCTTGGACATGCCAGCAAGCCCTCAAGGCACTTAAAATGGCCGTCGTGTTGGATAAATACCCGGAAAATGAACTGACAATTCATTAGGGAAGAGCCGTTCAGCCGGCCATCCTGGCTGAGGTCGGGAAGAGAAAAAAACTCCCAGGAACCTCAGTTCAGGACTAGATACGTTGATAAAGGGCTTGTCGTGATAACCTGTGAAAATCAGAATGCTAAGGAATGGCTCATGGCAACAGAGCCTACCATCCACCCATGGGAAGAGGCAAGCCTTACGGTAGGCCCCTACAGAGAAATTATTAAAACCTATAAGGTGGCCATGTGGGCGCCGGACCCTGACCTTCTGGGCACTACGGACGCTACCATTCCCGGGCTGATGAAATCCCAAAACCCAGGTACCAAACCGGGAAATGCAGAGTCATCAGATAGAGGATAAAGGATCCTGGTAGTGGCATAGATAGATGATGTATCCTTTGGGACTCTGAGCAAAGCCAACCTAAAACTCTCCTTTGGTTTTGCAATGATAACCCTTAGGGTCATCAGAAATGCAACTAATGCTGATGCTGCTTCAAGCAAACCTCCAGCACAGTAAGGCAGCAACGCTTACGCTTTGTCGTGGGATTAAGGAGAACCCTGGAGAGTAAAAGGCAGAGTAGCCAGGCTGGGGGATAGGGGAAAATGTCATATGTGATTTGTGTGCACGCAACAAAATGTAAGAGCGTGTATTTTAATTAAAACTGAATTTCAATGCCTAATCACTTATGAGCTCTGTTTCAGGGACCAAACAGTACATAGGCTAAACTACATAAAGGAAGGAGATAAGATGGACACTAGCCTTAACCTACATGCCTTATGAGTCACCGGGACCTCCACTACCAATAAAAACACAGGATCTGGTACAATACTGCAGGCATAAAAACCTTCAGTTGGTCATTGGAGCTGATGATGTATGGAACAGCACAAACACTAACAAAAGAGGTGAGAAAGTTTTAGAATTCTTAATCGTCACTAATGCATTAAATATTATTAACAAAGGCTCTGAACTGACTTTTGTAACTAACAGACGACACGAAGTTATTGACATTACCCTTGCTACCCGCTGTACTTCAAACCGGATAGTGAATTGGGCGGTCTCTGAGGAGATATCTAACTCAGACCCCCGACACATATACATGGAAATCACACAAATTGAAAAGACATGTAACGTGGTCAGTAACCCCGAAACACAGACTGGGGGGAGTATGGCGAGTTGGTGGAGAGAAGTACATTAACTACAAAGGCTAGCATTAAAAGCACCAAGCATTGAGCTAACTTCTACGCAAATATCATGAAGCCTGCCAACAAACCACCTACAACAACAAGAAAAACGTTGGCTGGTGGAATGATAACCTGGCGGCACTAGGAAAGAAAACTCGCAAACTTTGGAATAAAGCAAAAATAATATTAAAGAATACAGTCAAACCCTAAGAGAATACAGTAGGGAGAAAAGGCGAAACAGGAATCGTGGAGGAAATATTGCAAGGAAATCGAAAACATAAAAAAAAATAAAATAAATATAAAAAAATAAATAAATACACAGATGGAAAACACACACAAACCGGAAAGGAAACAATAGACATCCGAATAAGAACACACTTTCCGGAATTCAAAACTACTGTCAACCTGGAGATACAGGAGAGCACTGAACCGTCAAAGGCCACAAAGCCAGAAGAGAAGATTGGCAAATAGCCAAAACATTAATCATCTATGATAAGACTGATAATAGATAACTTTAGCCCATTCAAATCTCCAGGAACAGGCGGGATACACCCAGCACTATACAAAAGGGAAAACTGTACTAATCCCCCTACTTGTAAAAATGTATGGAAGCTGCCTAGCATTGGGATACATGCCACGCATATGGAGAACTGTAAAAATAGTATTCGTTCCTAAAGATGCTCGGAACAACTACACAGACGCAAAATCGTATAGACCGATTACTCTAACATCCTTTCTACTCAAAACACTTGAAAGCTTGTTGAAAGGCTAATAAGGGGCAGTTCTTTAAAATAAAAACCCCATCATAAACATCAACATCCTATCGGAAAGGAAAATCGTGTGAATCAGCACTACATCAACTAACGACATAATTAGATGATGAGCATTTGACAAAACTCCTTTCGAAGCAATGGTTACATTACTCAAACAGCGAGGAACAGACAAAACCTGATGTGCATGGATAGAATCAATACTAAAAGGCAGGAAACTGCAGGCCTCCATGTTCCACGAAAAAGTAGAAGCAGTGGTAGCGAGGGGTGTCTGCAAGGAGGAATACTCTCGCCTCTGCTGTGGAATGTGGTAGTGGGCGACTTCATATGCAAACTAAATAAAAGTGAAATTTGCACCTAAGGCTATGCAAATGACATTGTCATACTAGTCATAGGAAACTTCGATTTAACATTAAAAGAGCTCACCCAAAGAGCACTAAACCTGGTGGAAAAATGATGCTTAAAACGGGGACTTAAAGTAAACCCCTCAAAAACCACCTTAATTGCTTTCACCAAGAAAATAAATATAGCAATACAAGGACTACGCTTGTATAACGAAATGCTGCTTTTAAAAAATGAGGTCCAATATCTAAGAATAATCTTTGACAAGAAATTAACCTGAAATCTTCACCTGCAACTGGCTGTAGCAAAAAGTAAAATATCGTTAATGAACACAAAAAGGACCTTACGCAAATCTTGGGGACCAAAACCGAAAAAGGCCTATTGGCTATACATGGTAGTAATAAGACTCAGACTAAACCTATGGACATTAGGCAGCATACAAAGACTAGTAAGCCTATGTATCACACGGGCGATGAGAAAACCCCCTACAAATGGACTAGAAACTTTGCTAAACCTAGCTCCACAGGAAATATTCATACAAGGAGAGGCTAGGAAAAGCTCATTTAGGTTTCAGAAACAATTAAATTGGAAAGGAAACAACAATTCGGGCATACAGCCATAATCAACAAAATCAGACACCCTTTATACGAAATGGGGACTGATTGCATGATCCCGTAAACAATGTTCACAACTTTCTATAAAGTCTCCACAGACTATAAAGGAGAGGCAGAACACAGGAGAGCATCAGATACAACAATATGGTACACAGATGGCTCCAAAACAAATGAAGGAACCTTATCAGGCTGTATCTGTACAAGCCCAAAACATGAGCAACTTCGTTAGGGAAGTACACTTCGATCTTTCAAGAGGAAATACATGCCATCAATGCTTGTGTTCTGGAAAATATTAGAAGATGTTTCACTTACAAAAAATCCTCATAAGAACAGATAGCCTAGCAGCTAAAGCATTAGCATGTCAAACAATCACATCAAAATTAGTAGTAGGAGGACCAGATCAGTAGAACAAGGGTCATCATCATGCGATTAAGGATAGACAGTGTGAAGTATTTTTCGTCCAAGTATCACCAAAAAATGTTCAATTAAAACCAGTGAAACTAAGTCGGTAGCTTTCGCTTGTTACCTTCTTTCTGGAAGAACCATTAAAAAAAAATTAAACTCAACTGTTTGACGACTAGGATGAAAAGGAAACACCATCTATAATTAGGGCCCATTAAGGGAGTGGTTTTGGCAAACACGGCTGCCAATTTAGTCAACGTTTATAAGCAAACAATTCCCTGTAATTTCATTCTCTGTATAAAGAACACTCGCGTTTTATCTAACAGCAAAAGAGTAATGGTTAGAGAGAAAAAACATATCTACTGATTTATTTTTACAGTTTATTGAATTATCTCGTCTCATACATTTATTTCTTTAGAGGAATTTTTTTTATCGAGATCTGAATTTAATTTTTAACAACTTTTAATGGTCGTTTTTGGTAATATTACATTGTGGTTACCATCTTACGTCAGTATTGCTTAAAAAACGAATACCTTTTACCTATAAATTTTTATCACATGGTAAAACTGGCACAAAGTTTAACTACGACTAACAAGAAAGTTACAGTAAATGTAAACACAAAGAGAAAAACTATGGAATGTTATACAGCGGATCATTTTGAATTAAATCGGTCGTCTTATTCCACCACCAGTGGCTCACGTGCTCTCCGATGATAAAACTATTTCATGCCAGATTTCGTTCCCTTCGATAAATATGAAAGGAGTATTGGATGTGAAATAGACAAAATGCTTTACCTAGCTACAAGTACCGACCTTACTTGTTCTATCACTGGAAATCCTTGAACTCTTCCCATTTGAGTCTCTGTTTTTCATAATATCTCAAGTATTTTTACTAATGACACATCCATTCTGTTGATGAATCCATAAATGATCCTTGCCCTAACTAGTAATTCAATGGCACCTGTACCATTCCAGTTCTTTTCTATTGAAAAGTTTTAAATAAATAAAACTAAATTTTTCTAACAAGGGAAGGCATATTTGAGGGTTACTAGGTCGAAAAATATTAAGACACATCCTTCCGTTCGTGTCAGTGGGCCCTAGGAATCGAGAAAAACAAATATTTTAAGCAGTTTAAAATTGTAATTTCCTGCCTTTGTTGTAAATCAATGTCAAGGTTTAAATATATATAGATATATGAAAAGTTACTAAAACGAAGTCGCTATCAGTAAAGTAAGCAAACAATTTTTTTTTTCGAAAAAGATTTCTAGTTTGTTTTTAGCACTATCTAAACATATCTTTAGCACTATCCCTTTAATACTAACTTTTATCGTAGCAGCAGGAGCCGATGAAAATTTTATTCTGACCAATGTGTTCGCCTTAAAAATGCATAACTCATCGGGACTATCCCAATCCGAGGTGATAACTACCGTTGTAAAGCTTTATCTCTCCTCATTCACTCTATCTCAATAATGTTTAGATTTGATACCATTAAAAACTGGAAAACATAAATTTAAAAAAAAATCAATCGTTTTATTTCATATTTCCTATGATAATTTAAATAGTTTTACGTAGATATATGGAACCCTATCAAAGTTATTACCATTTTTGTGATCTTCGATAAAAATCCGAGGCATTTAAAAGAGAAAATTTTGTAAGACCTAAAAAAAACCTACGAACTTAAAATTTTCTTAATCATCTTCCTATTTCTCTGTTGTACTTGTACTTCAAGGGCATTACATATCATTCGATTTTTAAAAAATTAAGGATAGGAAAATGATATACAAAAGTTTATTAAATGCGATTAGATATATGGAAAATTAAAAAAAAAACGCTTCTGGTAAAGTTTTTTTTTTTTTTTTTTTTTTTTTTTTCAATTTACTAGAAAGCGTTTTTAGCGCCCATTAAGCCGTATTAATGCGAATTTTATGACAAAAATGTATATATAAATTGTTGGCCTAGATAAGACAGAGGCATATTTTCCTACCTTCGAATTACTTCTTTGAATTTTGTCCGAATCCAATAATTAGAAAATCAAATTTCAAAATAAGTGGATATATGAAATTGGAAAGCTGAACTGTTTTCGTTTTTATAACCTTCAATATCTACGATCTGTTATGCTCGTTTGTGATTCAAGCAAGATGACCCAATCTTCAGTCGGGTGAGGAAGATCCCTCGTCTCCTGCTCAGATTCTCTGAGGGCCATCTACAAGTCGTGTTCTTGACTCGCAAGAGCCTCAAGTCAATTAATTAATTACAATTACGGGGCTACAATCCCATGTAAACTACGATTTCACTGTTAATATTTTTTAGGAACTCACTCTGCTGCTCTACCATGGAATAAGCAAACTTTGTTCTCTTTACCATAAAAGTGGGATCCCTTTAATCACGCAATAATTGAATCTATCTACGGATCTACAAAAATTATAAAATAGTTCAAAACCTAATAACCTACACTTAATGGCATAAAACAACCTTCTGTAAATATAAAATAAAATTGAGGTGTTTTTGTTTATTTCATCCTTGTTTTGCTCCCTTATACCTATTCTATAAAGGTTGTTGTTTTAGCATTCTAGCGATTGAACTAACTTTAAATTTGGATAAATTTCACAGATGTTATGAACTTTTAAGTAGAACACCGTACGTCGGGAAAAAATTGTTCAAAAAATCACACCTGATCTTGTCCCAAAATATCTATTTTGTGTCGGCCATACAAATACATATTTAAGAATTTTCAAGACTGTTTAAAAGGAATCAGAATTGTTTTTTGTTGCTTTGAAAAACAATTTTTTTTGGCTACTTTATTAACAGTCTTTTGGTTTTTGTAATATTTTTGTATATCTAATTTCATTTAATTATACGGCATATTATTTTATTTTATTATAATAGATGTTTTGTAATAACTTTCAAATAAATGCAATTGGATATATGAAAACAACGGGAAGAATTCGCACAGCTTAACGCAATTTGCAATGTGTTTACATATTCATATACATAACTGAAAAATATCCAAGCTTTCAACATGTTATTTTTATGGCAAATGTTTAATTGTGGCGGAAGTTAAGGCTGTAATTTACCCGAAACGGAAATATATTTAGTGTTAGACGGTTTGAAAAGAGCTAGACAGAAAACAAACAGAAACAAACAGACGTCACTATCCTCCCAAGACGTTAGCAGTGGTCTAAATGCAGATTTTCCTGAAATCGAGCAAGCCGAATTTGTAAAATAGTTCGCTCAATTTAACAGCACAAAAGACATTAAAATGTTGATCTAATGAGTATACATTTTCTCCTGGCTATTTCCAAATAAGATTAATTGGATATTTTTATATTTGCGTATGACTGCGTATCAATATTTAAATATAAACACCGGCATACTAGCAGCTCGTTCACTAGCAATTGAGATAACACGCGGCTATTTTTATTTGGTTTAACCCAGGTAAACTACAAAAAGTAAAATTAATAGTTTAATACTTTTTCTTCATGTAAATTAAGTTTTTGAACGTTCTTTGTTTGTATGGAAATTAGTTGGCAATGAATCTCTAAATATATTGATTGCTTTTCATGACCATTTTGAAACAAAACTCCCCTTTCGCTTGATCAAATTAAACGAGTTAACTTGTCGGTGTCTATAACCGCAATCTTAGATCTCTCATGACTAACCCTGTTTCATCATTTTAATGAAAGCCTACTCTTTCATTGCCCCGAAATTCATTGAAAAACTTTTTGGTCTTGTAACATTTAATTATTTTAAATTACGGTGTAAGTACTGATTTCGCATTCATACCGCTCGAACGTCATCATTTTTAAGTCTTCATCGCAAAGACTTTTAATACTCAAATCTAAAATAGAAGCGCCTTAATTAGTTAATGCTTCGTTAAGAGTTAAAGTAATCAATATGTTGTTAAGGTTTTTGCGTTTTTAAATAGACGCTTGACATTGGCAAAACTTTTACGAAATGAAGCTACTGAAATTTTTCAAATTAAACTGTAAAAATAGGTCTATCGAATCGAATACTTTTAACATAATTTTCGAAAAACAATAATTGGAGATGATTTCTCAAAATTATTAAATAAAGTTTAGCTTTGTTGTAAAGCGTAGGCAAAATTCTACAAAAATAATTTTAATATAGTTGCTGTTTTGTCCACAAAGAGGTCGTTGTCTTACATGAAATGGTTCTATTGGTCGTTTGGATACCAAAAAATAGACGTTTTTTAAAATAATCCAAAACAAATACTCTAATAGGACAATATTGAGAACAAGACCCACGAGTATATACGGACCCGTTAAGTGACCCAATGCCGGTTTAACATAGATTAATGCTGTTGCTTTATGTAATAGATAAAGTACTTTTGTTTTAAGATGCCTCCAATTTGTCAACAACATATTTGAATAAAACATGTTTCCACTTTGTCCACCAATCTAAATAAGGTAAACATTATGTGACTAAATAGATCATCTGGACGAGTAAGACGTGAGCACTCTTTTTGGAGGACGGTGATAATTCGAAACGTGTCATACAACGAAACGACGATACGCTAAACAGAGATAATAATAAATTATGATAAAACCGCTATCATATTTGGGATTTTTGGATACTTCGTATCCTGTATCATTGGTTTTTTTATTTAAATTATTACTTTTCGGTTTTTGCAAATCAAACCATTTCACAATAAACCTGGATCAGCACCTTGCCTGAACTATTAACAAACTTTTTCATTACAGACATCAACTTGTTGATACAGTTTATGAGTTTTTTAATTGTGTTTGTGTTGTATTGTATTAATTAGTGTTTTAAATTGTTTGTGTTTCTTTTTTTGTTTATTAAATCCAAATACTTCAATGCTAACAGTTTGTGGCTGTGTGAGTGGTGTTAGTCAGAGTGTTTATATTGTTCGTTGCTGATGGTTTTCTGTATAAGTTGATTTAGTGTTAATATTTTGAGTCCTGTCAGAATGCTGTCAAAGATGTAAATGGGTGTGTTGGTCGTATGCAATTCGAGGGAGGATGTCGTCTATCATTCATTCTTATAGTGTATACCTCCAACAATCGTGAATTATCATAGCTAATAGAGACAATTATCAATTTATTAGCCAGTGATGATTTGATGAAAATGTTTTCATACATTTTATCTCTAGGGAGTTGGTTGGAGTCATGTTGGATTTTTAAAACGAAAAAAATCGTTCCCAATTTTTGGGAAGGCTTTTAATAATTAATAATCATTTCGATTTAATATGGTTGTGCACGAAGAATGGGATAGTACTAAAACAACAGTAAATAAAAAAAAAAAACCAGCAGCAAGGAATGGAGAACCAAGATGATCGGAAAGGACGAAACTACAGATTCATTATCTCGCAATAAGGGACACATCTCACAACTGTGCTTTATAAAAGTAGCTAGTTATTTTTTTTTTAATTTTCGTTATTTACATTATCATAACTTGAAATATGTCATTCAAACCGTAAAGTCCAGGGAGGTTGTCATTAGACCTAATATGTCGAAAAATAAGCTTCTTTCCACGTAGGGCAGGAAGACATATGTCATAAGTTCCAATTGTATGTAGCTTGTTGGTTCATTTGAGTGTATATATATATATATATATATATATATATATATATATAAAATGTTATCTAACAAAACAAGTGTTATCATCTAGTGCTATTGGGATGCCAATGTCTTTACAGTTGTTGCCTTTAGGGGAGTAATTGACACATTTGATTTTTTTATACGCTAGTTAAAATTATCCATCAAAGTAAATAGAAACGCATCTGACAGACCAAAGCAGCAAGGACAGGATGATTGGAAATAATCAAACTACAGGTTCATCGCCTCATAAATGTTGATGGCATATCTTACAACTGTCAAAAGTGTAGCTGGTTCATATGAGTGAAAAAAGTTTTTACATTATTTACACTACCATGAACTGAAATATGGTATTCAAATCCTAAAATGTAAATCCACATAGGATGTCGTTAGTACGAATAACCTAAAAAAAGAGGCCAATGAAAAACGAATATAAGCTAGTGGCTAATAGCTAATAGCTATACTTTGATGGAATGTTGTCTTTAAAGGAGTAATTTTGTCACATTTGATTTTTGAAAACGAAAAATATGTTTTCAACCAAAATGCTACTTGGAAAATTTATCACAATTACATAAAATCACAATTTTATACGTATGTAAAAGAAAAAATGGATGAGCTAAAAATGACAATAACCCAACATTGAAGCAAGCAAAAACGCATCTGGTAGATCAGCGACAGACAAAAGCAGACAGTAACGGAGAACGACGATTAATAGTAATGATCGGACTACAGGTTCATCGTCTCGAGAACCTAGATGCTAGGTGACTTATCTCATAGTTGTGGAAAATGTTATCTTCAGTAAGCTGATTTATTGAAATAAAAAACAAAAAGGTTTTTGCATTATTTAAATTATCATAACTGGAATCTATTATACAAACTCTTAATTGGCTGGGGTGATATATATGTTTAATTCTAGGGAGGATATCATTTATGTGTATACCCATGTATATACGTATGTATTTGGGTATACTGTACAATAATCACCCTATAACTACAGAGGGAGCTCCATAACCAGTAGATTACCAATTTGTCAACATGTTTTACTTTTTTGATGAAAATATTCACACAGATTTTCTCTTTAGGGGGGCCAAGTTGGCTTTACGAAAACTGAAAACCTCGTATCCAATCGAAATGCAACCTCTCGAACGCGCATCAATTGGCGGAATGAATCACCTATAAGTTTGTTCGAAACCGTGCACATTGGGTCAGGTGGTGAATCACACCTTTCGCCTTGTATAAGTGATACAATGCAACGAAAGTCAGCCAGCGTTGAAAAAGGGCGACCAATTTCCCGTCGTCGTCATCGCTCCCACTTGCGCTGGCGCTAACCCCCTTCTCACCGTCCCATGCTCAAACTCGTTTCTAGCGAACCAGTCCCAGTCGTGCACACTGCACAACTAACATCGTGTACGTTGGTTCGAGAGGCCGTACGGATCGCGTATCTCCCGACATTTTATTGTGCCAGGTGCCACTGATCCCCATTCGCAGATGAATCGATATGAAATACAGGCCTTTTCAAACCAATAGGACACCAGCCTGAGAACCGCGGAAAGCCCTGCCCTATCAGTAGCAGCGAAACAACTACAAAGTACTAAAGGCATTTTTTAAAAATTAACATAAAGGCAAGTCAATTTTTTCCCAACTAACAGAAATAATTTAATAGTAAAAGTTTTGTTCTTTACTGTTTTCAACTTTTACCGAGGTTACCCCCACTTGACTCGTTTTCCTTGGCATAATTATTATAAATCTTGTCATTTAAATTTGTTTAAAAAATTCTCAACCAACGTTTTAAATCTTCAGGGTGGAAGTATAAGAAGACACGATGGTGGATAAGATAGCAGGTGAGTGATAATATAATTATTTAAAAAATATACATTAAAAATACTAAAATTAATTCATGAGGGCAAAACATTACGCTATCTAATCCGCTATTAGATAAAAAATATCTGGATTCGACAAGGAGTTTTTAACAAAATTTTCAATTGGCGGGTGGTTTTCTTTTTTTTCAGAGAAAATCATCATGACCCCAAAGGGAAAGACGGCCAATTCGACGAGGCTTTTGATCGAAAGGAAAGCGATTTCGGAAGAGGAGGCGAAAAATGACAGAATGCATGTGGCAGGTGGCGACCACGCAGGGATCGTCATTAACAAAACCGTTGCCGATGGTAAGCGTTTGACTTAGCCCTTGACATCAAACAGCCGCCGACTATGCCAAAAAACTCAGTTCCAAATAGGCCGAACAGTAAAAAAATACGCTGCCTTACTGTTAATTTAAAAAAAAGTAAATCTTTTAAGACAGTAATATTCCAATGAGAACTAAATTTTCTTATTCCACCTGTTTGTTAGTAACGGTTATATATTAAGTTTATTCGTAACTTTATTGTTTAACAGTTAAACTTACAGAATAATTATATAAAAATAGTCAGATACTCAATAGCAGTCCTCTGACTACCCTTTACTGCCACCCCCTAAAATGTGTCAAACAAATCTTTGAGAACAGGTAAAATAGAATCAACATCAAATTACTCATTTTGGATTTTTTCACCTTTGTTTGTATTAACTGTGAAGTATAAATTGGCAACATTCATGATTTAAAAGGAAACCAGTCTACTGAGATGTTCACATGTTTCAACTTGAGAATAATTAATTACTCAATCATTACACAAGTTGAATCTTGAGAACACTAAGTTAGAAGCAGTTCATTATGACTCAGTAACATGTTAAATTGTGAGATTTATTACTGTGGCCTTTGGGGTGATGAACCTGTAATACGGTGGTTCTCGATTATTTTGGTCTGCCTAATCTTGTTTTGACAGACATTGAGATGTTTCTGCTTGCTTCAGTGGTAGGCTATTTTTATTTTCTGTCATTTTTAGCACATCCATTTTTTCTTTCACAAACATATAAAATGATTGATTTTATGTCTAAGGACATGTTACTGAGGAAGCATTTTTGGTAGAAACGATGTTTTTGTTTTAAATGACAGAATTACTCCCCTAAACGTTAAATCTGAGAAAATGTTCTATGAATATACCACTAGCTGCTAACTAGCTACTTAAGCCTCTTTTTTTTTAATTATTCGAACTTTCTGAGTTAGTTCGTCAGATATATTTTGGCAGTCTGCCATCTTTATTGTCTGCCTTATGTTAATTTTTTGTAAACTATTTAATTCAGTTTGAATTATTTTTTATACAAATTATTTTATGCTTTCTAAATAAAATCATTTCTTTCTTAGATGTTGAAGACACAATTCCAGAAATTTCCATTCAGTTCCTCGTATTCCTCGTTAATGGACAAACTGGTTCACACACCCATGAAAGCAGAAAACTCCTGTTTTGGTTTAAACCTCAAGTACCTGTTTATGAGAGGGCAACTGTCGCCCAAGAGTTCTTCAAGGAATTGGTCAGCCCACAGAATTTTCCACGAGGTAAATATCATTGCGTTATATTTTTTTTTTAACCGTCTTAGCTTGCACTTTTGACTGAAATTATAGTTTGGATTTGAGATCTGAAATTGTCAAGCTCAAATCCACATATGTTCATGCATACAAACATGTGCAGAGTTGACTGTATCACTTCTCACAGTCTACCGGCAAGGCCAGGCTTTCCAATAAATTGCCAGCATGCTTCAAGAATGATGTTTTCACGTACAAATTTTTAGTAGAGATAAGCAATTTTCTACAGTAAATGTAACCAAATTAAGGGACCGTGGTAACCCAGTGGTCAGAGTGATACTCTCGGCTCTAAACCCTGTGTTTGTGGGTTCGATTCCCATCATTATCCTTGACCCTTTTTTCACATCCTTCTTCCCCACAAATAGTATGCATCGCATATGATATTACGTTCATTGGTTAATATGTAAGGTTCCTTAAGGTCATTAAAAAAATTGTTAGAAAATGATATAATAATAGAAAAATTTTATATATAAACTTTATCATTGCTAAACTGTTTATTCTGTGCAGAGATGCAAAAATTTCACCATTTTCATATCGTATAATTTTCAATTTTCTGTTTAGACTATGTTGGCTTCATTAAAATGCTTATGAAACTTATGCAAAACCGTCATCCTACTGTTAGAAAACTGGAGATTGAATTAAAGCAGTTGGAACAGGTTAAATTTCCCGACCGTCCAAGTGAGTATTTACATATAGATATTTCACTTGCATAACTTAAAATAAGTGTTGAAAACTTGATGGGCTATTATTATTAAGTGAATACACATGTACCGAATATTTTGTTTTTATCTCATTGTAGCAAGGTCGAATTGCCTCCTCATTGATTTGAAGGATTATGACAGTGAGCTGTCAGGTTGGAGATATTACTATTTACCCCTGTTATCTTTAGCTTTCCACATAACAGAATTGTTTAATTATGTTTTCTAACAAATTGCATACTTTCATTTTCATGTTTTTATAATTTTGTTTTATTTTTTATAAAGTAACAACATGCATGATAATTATTGATGCATTTTATAAAATTCACATATTTTAATGCGTTAATAGATGAATATTTAATTAAACAAAAACAAATTAATTTTTGAATAGTGCATTGTGGTTTTTAAAATCTATAGAATAGTTTTAGAATATATTCAAAATGACACTAAATTATATTGATAAAAAATGGGAAAAACAAATCTAGATAGCACTTTAGAGCATTGTTAGCACTAAAATAGAAATATTCGACATACTAAATAAATTTAAATGTTTGAAGTGTTAACCAATTATTTCAATTTAAAAATGTTTTGTGAGCTAATACAATTGTTTTATTACAATTTTATTACATTACTTGATTACAAATTTAAGGCATTTACTTTCTAGTTTCATCTGATGATAGTATAGTAGGAAAGCAAGTTATGCTTACACAAGAAAAAGTGCTAGAAATGATTGAAGCAGCCTACCCAAATCCTGTCACTGTGGAAGATCTTTCAAAGTATGTTCTCTTACATCCACTCTTTTGCTAAATATTAATTTAAAATGCATTGTCTATTAGGGAGCACAATTGGGAACAGGACCTTGTCGCGCAGACCCTTGACAAGCTCAAAGAAAAGCAGCTGGTGAAAGCCATGGAACATGGCGCTTTCACAAGAGTTATTCAGCACGAACAAAACATTAAGGTATAACATTTTGGGTAGTATTTAATGGTTTGGCTTTGCCCACTACAAACCCTACTGCTGATTTTTTGTGCACTATCATCTAAAAATTGTGAAGTCTGCGTTGTGATGGCATGTTAATCCAAATTTTGCTAATCTGAACAGGGCTCAGTACTAATCATTCAGTCTAGCAGACCTCCTTACACAAGATTTGAGACAAACTCCTCTTCACGTGTTGTTTTATGTCATTTTATATATATGTACTGAGTGTTGACTGATTCTTGGGAGTTCAGTCAACTCACTCAGTGAGTGTAACTAATACTGAAGTGGTACATGTTCACCTGTTTCAGCACCTACAGAATGGTACTCCATTTTTGAGCTTATAATCTGCAATTTTGTAGCTAGATCATTTTCATAGATATTTTTGATCAATCTGTTCCCAGCCCCCATAAAGTGAAAACTTGCCTTTCCGGTATTCCATGCCATCCATGTGGAAATATTGTATTGACTTAGCTTTCATAAATCAAAATTTAGTAACGACATCACAAACAAAATCTAGGCCTCAACAAATCATAGGTGTGGGGACAATCATTGATTCCATACAAACAGCTCAATTGTCATCACAACAAAATTAGTCTAGAAGTGATTGATTGCATTTGTCTGACAGGGTTGATGATTATGTAGTAAAACAAGATTGCCATAGAACCTCATGGAGATCTTCCTGCTGCCACAGATCGTTTTGTGCTGGTTTGGCCTTGATATAGCACTATGCTTTAGTCTTAATTCCAGAATTAATTACACAATGTATTGACACCTTAAAAGTCAATAAAAAAATAAAAGGCTAATTATTTGAATTTTGACTTTTTCACCATAACTATTTTTAAGCGCTTTGGTTGATAGCTGTAGTGCCAAATGTTAAACAGTTACCTAATAAAAGTAAATTTTGTACATTTATTTATTGATTGATTGGTGAACTTTTTTTGAAACAGTGTCCACTCATGGGATGTGATAATGAAAGTTTCTTTATTTATTTTTCTTGCATTTATCTAAAGAGCATAAATAATACCAATTTTAATTGTATTTTAAAATTATATAAAAGCTTGTTCACAGTTTTACTTATTTGTTTAATTTTTTTTATAGATTGTAAAAACGATGCCTGCAATAGTAAGTTCAAAGCAACCAACAATAGCAATCATAACAGCCCAATACTGTGAAAAATTAGCTGTCGATGCTATGATGGACAACAAAGAGACTTTTGTCCGATATACGACAGTCGGTAAGTCTTATGAAAGCATCATTAATTTTAACTTAAATATCCAACATATATAAAACACCATCTCCGGGCTGGAACAATCCCCTCCCCCTTGAAAATGGTTTGTCATAAAAGTGTTTTGCAGGAGGAAACCCAAATATGGATGGATTTTCAATGAAGCCTTCGTTTATTAAGTCGACGCGGTTTGGTAAGCAGTGTGCTCATCGTCTCACTGCTTTGTTTTGTTTGTTCAGCTTTTGTGTTCACATTTGTGTTGTTTATTGATATTCAATCACAGAAACAATGCTTACAACTAACAAAATATTACATTATTGGAGTTAATTGTTTTTTTATACCGCTACTTTAAGCATGTTAGCAGAATGCAAACTTTGGAAAAGATGTTAGTGGTATGTTAAAACCACTATCATCTTGCTATTTGGGAGCAGTTTTATTTTATGAAATGGGACATTTTCCCTATTGAATAAAAATAATCTTAAAGCAAGTAAAGTTTATATAAAGCCCAACTATTTATTATTAAATCTTTAAATGAACATTTTTGCACAAAACTAAATTTTTACGAGATAACAAAAAATAAAATTTACACAAAGTTAAAACATATATATAAGTTATATAACTGGCGCAGTCGGTACTGGACATTGTTGAAAGTTATTATCTAGTAACTTTCCGTTTCAACGGTTAATCGGCATCAAACTTCTAGACTCTCGTAACCAACAAACATGGTTGTACAAGCTCTCTTTTTTATGTAAGAAATATTTAAAATAATCTAATTTAAATTTGTTATATCATTAACATATTATTAAAAAATGAAAATTTTTACTCATTGTTAACAAATATCAAAAGATGACTCTCCCGGAATTGAAAAGAGAATTCCTGGACATGGTTCCGGAATTCGACGGAGACCCAACTGTTCTTACACAATTCTTAGACATATCACAGAAACTTGTTAACACATTTGTTAATACCAATCACCCTAACAATTTCCAAAATGTATACTTGCTTTCATGCTTAAGAAATAAGATAAAAGGTCCTGAAGCTCAAGTGATTGAAAATAGTAACATATCAAACTGGGCAGATTTAAAAACTGCATTGTTAGGGATACACCGACAAAAGGGATCATTCCAAATTGAGACTGACACAACAAAATGAAAAACCGTATGAGTTCTATCAACGAGCCCAAAACCTTTTAAACTTACAAATAGCATATTTTAAAAACCACAATCCCCTTCAATCTAACACTTTAATTGAGTATGCGAGAGGCGTCGCACTTCATGTCTTACTAAGAGGTCTAAAAGAACCCCTAGGCTCACTTATGTGCACTAGGAATCCCAGTAATTTCACAGAAGCGTTAAATATCCTTATGAATGATTTTCAGTTTTTGAAAACTTATCAAGAACCAGACAATTATCCGTCAAGGAAACCTCGATTTCAACCACCTATTAACACCCAGCAAGATTCCCCAACCAGTATCCTAATTTCCCTCAAACCACAAAACACCATGTTTGCCCCACGAATTCAAGCAGCGAAAGGACGCGACATCAAACCAACAACCATGTCGATACAAAGCAGGCAAACGTTCAGAGAACCCAATAATTTTTTCACGCAGCACAATTCCAAATTCGGTCAACACCGTCCAAATTACACAGTAGAAGAAATTCATCACTTAAATAACCAGACAACCGCCACAGAAAATTCACAACACCAAAATCAATTGAACTTAGAACCTATGGATCATTTTTTAGAAAACAAAAGCCTCTACCCGAATACCACTTGATGACACAATGCAACTAGGCAAGCCTCCCTTACATAGAATTTAGAAACCCACCTCTCAAAATCTTAATCGATACAGGTAGTATCATCATCAACATCCTTTATCAATCTGGAAATAGCACACAAATATTTTAACAAATCGATAAAATTGGACCCATTTAAGGTAACTTTGGCACACGGAACCTCGACAGAAAAATTTAGTACATTTATTCCATGTTCCGATCTATTCCAAATTAGCGGATTACATTTAAAATTTAGAATATTTAAATTTCATGAAAAATTCGATCCCTTATTAGGTTTAGACGCTTCTCTTGCATATCTAAACGCTCGTATGGATCTTGAAAATAATCAGCACTCTCTCCCACTCTAGAAATATTATAACGATTTTAATTATAATAAACGTTAGTCTTAAGCCAGATTTTCCCGAACATATCGAAGAGATTTGACTTAGATTCATAAAGTTTCTGAATGTATATCAGTACTTAATTGTAATTTCTTTGAGTAAAAGTTTTTTTAAAATGCATTCGATCAAAGAAGTTATATAACTTATATATATATAAAGAAACCACAGCACATCACAAAGCTAGTTAACTTTTATTTATTGTTACCTTATTTTTACAACTGCTTTAGTTTTGTACACTTACTAATCCAGTTTACTTGAAGGCAAACTGGATTTTATTGCTGTTAGCTATTGCCATCAGATTTAACACAAACGGTTGTCCCACAAATACCTTTTCTATGCATAAATATTAATGGTCCTAGGGATATGTTGAAATTAAATTGGTTTTTGGAAGGCTTAATAATCTAGATGTGGTAATTTTATATTCTGGAGGGTGTATGATTCTTGTTTCATTAGTAATTTATTGGAAGATAGTCAAAAATAATTCAGTTCAAAATATACATGTTGTTACCATTGAACAAAATTATAAAATTTTTACAAACTGACATATTCACTGAGGATGCCAGAGATATCAGTGAGTTGTTTTACCCAGAGGATGACACTTCTATCAAGTCTACTGATGCTTTCAAAAGATATTCCTCACTTAAACTCATCATAAATCCAGACGAAACAACAATATAATTCGTTTAGCAAATCCAGATGCAGGCCTTCAAAAACTCTCAGGACAATCTCTCCTATTCATTGTGGTTCAAGAACGGGAGAAGACACAACAAAAGCAAATCTCAGCAAATAATCAGCACCTTTGGCCATATCATCTCTCCAATTTACTCCAACTCTGCTTCTCTCCCGAGACTGCTAAGAACAGAACTAATTGATATAAACTACTTGACCCCAAGTCAAAACTCTCATTATAAAAAATGCCACATCTTCACTGTAAATCAAACTGTGAAGTTCAACTAACATTTTAACCCCCCCTAAGAATACTTAGTTGTTCCAGTCTGAAATCCTTAAAACCATGGCCCAAACCCACTGCTTTATCTCCTCCCACCTTACTATCTTCAGAGCTTCAAATCCTATTTGTCCTTGAATCCACAAGAAATAGATTCAGATGCCTCTATAAAACCCTCAGCCCAATCCCTTATTTCTTGTATCCCACAGATCAAACTTTCAGCACGAAATAAACACATCATTACTGCAACCAATCTGGGTGTACAAAACTGAACTGAGTGACGGGTAAACCAAACCTTCGAATCTCCAAAGTATCCAGTCCTAATCATTGCCCCTATTTTATATCCAACCACAATCCACACAGACCATCAAATCCTATTTGACCTAGAAACCACAAGAAGTAGCTGCAGATGCCTCCATAAAAAGCCCTGGACCTTCATCCTGAACCCTTCCTGACAATCCTCTTAACACATCTAAAGCACCTATGGCCTCACAATTTCCACCTCTAAGGAAAGCAATTAGTGCTATGATGAGATTGTAATTTAAGAATTATTTATCCACTCTTATAATGTTACAATATAGAATAATGAAGAACAAAAGTTGTTTTTGTGCTCTAGCGATGTTGCAAAGAAAATAAAAAATTATTGTTCTGGTTGTGTTAAACAAGGATTGTATTGTCCAAGTGTAATGAGTACATGCTTTTCATGGTTTATGAGTAACTGTCATACCATTTTTATAACAATGGTTCATTAATTTACACATTTTTATTGCAGTTGTATTGAAATAACAAGTTGTAGCATATGTGACTGAGTTCTGATTGTACAAAATTAATTAGAATATATTTTGGCAGGGGAGTCAAATGTGTACACTTTAGGAAATATTGGATCTCATAGAATAGTCTGCACAAAACTCCCAACATTGGGATATACAAGGGAAGCTGTGACATCAGCTGGAAATACAACAACAAGGCTTTTAGGTAGGGTAAAAGAAATTATTCTATTATAGGCTCAATGTGTTTTACCTATTGGTGTAAAGTACTTTTTATTTTATTTTTATCTGTATTTATTTTATGGGTATTTCAAGGTTTGGTGCATTTAAATAACACCATTCAGCTGAGTACCCTGTGGCGACTATGGCTAGCAAATATGGCCATCACTGCTATAATTTTTTTATATATGTACGTAAGCTCATGTGCAATCATTAAACCTGACAGAGTGGGTTTTCTAGATTAATACTACTATTAGCAACTGTTAAAAAGAAAAAGTTTCTACTAATTTTGTCTCTTTGTTTGTTGTTTTCTGTTTATAATTGAGCTAATTAAAATTTTGTATCTAATTGTTTTTGTCTTAATCTTTTCAGGTACTTTTCAAAAAGTAGACTACGTATTTCTTGTAGGCGTTGGCGGTGGGGTTCCTCATTATACAGACTATACAAAACATGTACGCCTTGGTGATGTAATCGTGTCTTGTGCTACACAGCCGAACACGTTAGTTTTCTTTATTGTTTTTATTTTATTCTTTCTTTTCCATGTGAAGTTATCAGCAATTACCGCAGAAACTTGGTATTAAAACTTGTTTTTGTAGATATGCCTATACCTATTGTGAAAGTGTGAAAAGTGGTAATAACAATGATTTGATATTTGAATATAAGCATCACAACCCAACAAGTCTCGACCTTCAGAATGTAGCTCGGCAGCTTAAAGAAGAAGTTAGAAAAATACAGAATTAATTTACATTATAGATCAATTGAAACATAAATTCATTTAATGTTTTTTCCTCTTTAGTATGATGCTGAAAACAAAACTCCATGGTTCGATTGTATGGTGGATGCTTTGGAAATTTTGAAGGAACAAAGTGAACATGATTTCCACAGGCCTTCAATAGAAACTGACAAATTATACATGGCAATTGGTGAAAAGGACGTAATTGAAGTTTCCCATCCACAGCCATCTGATGAAACAGATGCATCAAGGTAACATATCATTTTATAAATTTTTCACCTTGTATCAATTTCTAAAAAAATTTAAATTCATATTTGAAACTATAGATTAGAAGGTTGTCCCCGCTTACATCTTGGCCCGATTACATGTGGACGAGGAGTCAGCAAGGATGCTAGGCTCAGGGAGGCGTTCTCATTACAAACACAAGCGCTTGCATTTGATTTCGAGTCTGACTCGGTTGTTGAATCAATAGTTGGCAATTGCCGGGATAATTGGACCTTGGTCAGAGGTATTGCTGATTATAAGGACGGCCAGAAGAAAGGCCCGTGGCAGCCATTCGCTTCTCTCGCCGCTGCTGCAGTCATGAAATCAATAATCTGTGCAATGGAACCTTCAAACGACTAAAAACCAAAACCAACAAAAAGTGAACAATTTTACATTCCTATCGCACAACAAAGTTTGGCCTGATGTACCTGAAGCTGCCAAAATAGCGAGCTTTCGATGCTGAACTTTAAAAACATAAGTTTGTCCTGTACAATTAGCTACCCCTAGTCAAAATTCTCCAACAGTTGTCACTTCCTGATAATCTTCCGCAGTTATTATTATTAATTAATATTAGGAATCATATTGTTACATTGGGAACAAATATTAATTGTACTCTTGTTTTATATTCTCAAGTTTATTTCACACTTGTGTGTTAGAAATTGAATTGGAATTATTGAAAATTACTGTTTGTTTTGTATTAATTACTCGTTATTAATACCACTTTTGATTGTGATAAAAATCATTACTGATAAGTATTTATACTATTTAAAATAATGTTACTGTATAGTAAATATTTATTGTATCTAACAATTAAGTAGTTACCAATTTATAAATAAGAAAATAACACTGCCTAACTTAATGAAACAGTGGCGTCAATATTGACTTAAAATTGAGTTGAGTATAGTTTATGTCTGTTATTATATTTTTATACTTATAGACAAAAAAATTTATTTGAAGTTAAATTATATGTGACTTCCTTTTTATTTGTCATGTTATGAATACATTTAAATTAGAAATTTTTTTCTTTCCTAAACTTTGCGTTTATTGGATGACTACCTACAATGTTGTCATATCAGCCCCCAAACTGTGAAGTGCTATTATTCAATATTCAGTCATTGGCCCTTTAGCCCATTCACATAACATTCCCACACACATAAGTAGCACAGGACACACGGTTGCACGTTTTATACCTACAGAATGCAGCTTGGTAGTTTAATTATTATCATTTGTTATACGGGAAAATAGAAGTATGTTAAAACGTATTACAATTTACTATGAATAAAAGATACTATTATTTTGTCTATCATCAATAGTAAAATAAAAGAGCTTTTACAAGGGTAATTACTAATAAAAATAATACTGTTTGTTTGAAAGCAAAATAAATTTAAATTATTATATCTTCTAAAGTACTGAGGTTGCCAAGGGGTTACAGTCTGACTTATTGCTTAGCAGTTCAAGGAGTATGATTAGTTGTACTTTTTTAGATTACAACAGTGCTGTTGTGCTATAAGCAAAGAAGAAAAAAAAATAGTATCCAAAACATTAATGTATGTACTTATCAATTATTTTCTAATTTTATTTAAAATATGTGTTTCCATCTTAAAGTGGAACATGTAGAAAGATACAACCCATCACAGGGTTTCTGTAGTGGATGAAAAGAAAAAAACCTTTAAGTCTTAACAAATGTTGTATATCTGTAAGGGGAGAACCATGGTAGCCGAGTAATTATTGTAACAGATGATTGGCTCTTAGAAAAGAAGAAATTCTTGTGGTTAAGCAGCATAATTGACCATATTATTTCTTTTTTTCTAAAGTGTTGATTGAGATGAAAAAGTTGGTGTCACGAGCAGGATTTGAACCAAATTGTAAAATAGCAAAAAAAAAGGAAAATTTGAAAGGTGGTCGGTCAGTCGAGATGAGTTGGTGTCCGAGTTGATCGATGTCACGATAGCTCAGGTGTTAGTGCATCAGCGTAAGCCAAAGGTTCAAGTTCTGTTTGTGACACACATTTTCATCACAACCAAGACTTTACATAAAAAGAACAGTTAAAAGAAGTAAAATTGATGGTTGGAAAAGCCTATTTATGCGTTTTGATAAATAAATCGATTAAAATAAAGAAAAAGAGAGTGCAATGAAGAAGAAGAGGGGAAAAACATTTTTCCTTATTTCCTGGCCGACTACACAACGAATAATCAACAAAAGAGGAATTGAACATAGCTGTCTAAAAATTGTAAAATGACTTAACCTCTTACGTGCGACACCATTTTGAAGTTAAACACGGCATGAAATACCTTTTTACTTTAATTATTTCATCTTGTTTCATTCATTCATGTTTCATCTTTTTGAAAAAATAATTAATTCCGACTCACAGTTTGTTGTTTTCGACAAACACGTCAGGTTGAAGTAGTTACAACTCTCTACATGACTGGTGATCCCGCCGAAATGAAGAGTGAACCCATCACCGATCCTCCAACCCAACTGGCCAATGGGAAGCTGTTGGTTATTGGCGCTCAATTTTGAAATGCAATAACCGTTAATTATAACACAACTTATCTCAATATAAAAGAAAAAGAATTGAAATTAATAATTAATTTATATGTCTTAAGTAAATGTTTCAAATTGGGGGGTAAATCAAAATATGTGATATTACTTATGCATTTATCGCTATGTTTAATTGTACATTTTTTAAAATTCAAATTTCGCAAATCAATCCAGTTCCCTCCCTCTGTTCAAATTCAACACCTTTATATTTAAATTAAAAATTTTCTTTTAGACGGTCATTAAATTTAGAAAATTTGTTTAATCTAGGCAAGTGTTTTTTAAATCTCGTTTTAATTTCTCTGCTGTTTTGTCAACTTGTATATTTAAGATAGCAATCATTACAATTAAGTTGGTAAAACTCGTTTTTTGGGAAGTTGTCAACCCTGTCTAGGTTTTGAGAGGACGTTACTAAGTGAAATCACATTTCTAAAACCCATTTAAAGAATTTTACATACATTTTCTGATAGTTCACTACCTGGCAAGCACCGAAAACCAAATGATTCAATTTTGGTAGGATAGCTGAGTTCGATAATTTTTCTTCTTATTTATTGTTTTGTAATAACAGATGTTATCGGGAGGTTCAACAAACGGTCTATGAGCCAAATGAATCCAGCATCTTGTGGGCTCCATCGGTGAGAAGAATCTGCTGGTATCACAGTGTTTGTAGTTGTGTGTTTTCTATATACATCGTCTAATTCAATTAGGCTGTTTATTATAACCAGTTATAGGTCTAAAAAGTTTAAACTATCACCTTTATTTATTTTCAGTTAATTTTAGTTTTGTTTGTTTACAAATTTATTTTTAATAATTTTTACAGATGAAGTAAATAAAGGTAGTTGTTTAAACTTTTTAGACTTTAAACTGTCTGTATTATGAAACAACCTAATCGAAATTATATATACATAAAGAGCTGATTATTTTCACTCATGGGCCCAAAAAGCAGCATGTTTCATTTGGTATTTAGACCATAACATCACCATGGCGAGTTCTCTTACAATTCATGTGGAGACATGGTTGTAACCTTCAGCATGCTGAGCTTGTCGAACACAAACTGTGAGTAAGAATTATTTCAAAGTAAATTTTTTATTACTTATTAATTAGGCTCGTGAGTAGTGGTTAAGAAGTTTTGAAAAACATTCTTTTCATTTTTTGTTTCGACCTGTATTTAAGTCTTTTCCAATGGAGAACATGCGGTCATACTGGTATTGTGTGAAATTGCTGTTTAAAAACATTAAACTTTCCTAAATGTAGACACCAACTTGACAATTTGCAAAAATGCATTTTGTTCTTACTTGGAAGTTCAACCCACTTGACATTTTCGTACTGGATCTTTAGGTTAGCCACTTTTCCTGTATTCAGACATAATTCTCAAGAAAATTAAAAGGCATTTTAAAAAATTGTTCATCCAATAGGGCATGCGCATTGAATGTGTTAATAATAATGTTGACATGTGTGGTGAAATACAAACTACACTAAAACCGTACCTTTTGTTACCTAAGAAAGAAGAAAACTTTTTGAAGAAAAATGTCAAGGTTCAAGCGAAACTCGCAAGCCAGTATCAATTTGTTTTTTAGCTACAGTTTTTGCTGAGCTTAATCTAGTTTAGAATCTCTTAGAATAGTAGTCTTTTCGTAAACATCCAATCACAAACTGATCAACACTATAATGTATGTTAGTTAATGATGATTTGTAGACTGGTGTGACGTAGGTTTTAACAAAACATTTTCTTCATCATGTCAATGTTTTGACCTTTATTGAGATCATCTTCAGGGCTTGGGATTTATAAACATTTTGTAAATTTTACAAATTCATGTAGGGTGTGAAAAATCATGAATTAAATAGTGTAGCTATAGTGCAATGCTAGCATTGTATAAATTCATTTTTTCCCACATCCTACAAGTATTTGTACAATATAAACAATGTTTTTAAATCCCAGGCCCTGAAGATCATATCAATAGATATTGAAAAGGCATGATGAAAGAAAATGTTTTTCTAAAACCTATTTCACACCAGACTGCAACTATCTCTCTCCAAGAAACTATAACAAGCCTAAATAACTACAGTAAGCTGACAAACCCCTCATGTTTGTAACAGTTTCAATCCAGTGAGAAGACTAGGCTGAGGTAATTTTAATCAGCAAGTTTAATTAGCAGACTTCACAATCAAAACGTAATTTAGAAATAAATGAAAATTTAAAAAATTAGTATAACTGAAGTACAGTAGTATACATAGTGTTCAGGGAAGTTCAACTGCACAAACATTCAGCCTGAAAATATTATTTACTCTAAATTGTGAATGCAAGGTAGTTAGGAATGAGAATATAAAAACAGAAACTTAATAATAAAATTTATTTATCAAATTATATTGATGAGGGGTATAACATCTGAAACAAACAAAAACCAATTTAGAGAGAGTATGAAAATGAAATAAAAAGAAAGCAAGAAGATAACTATAATGTGAAATAAACGCCACAATTATTTAGAATTAACTGGTTTTACTCACGAACTGTGAGTAATAATTTAATATAATTTTTAAAAAAACTTTGGAAAATAACAGCTTGAAAGTAAAATTTACAAATATTAAATGCAAAACTAAACTTACAATCCTAATTCTCCTCCCCATGGCAGTCGGAGGGAGGTTGGATTTGAATTTTGCACGGACAGCACCAGAGCTGCCATGCGGCCTCGTAACCTTACCCCAGATGGCACGAACCTTCGTTTTCCTCTTAGATAATCCTGGAACATGTGTCCTTTTCTTGGCCTGAAAACAAAAAATATGTTAAAACTGTTATATACTAAGAAATATTCAAACTGAAGGATATTTGTTGTACCTTGTAAACAAAAACACACTTTTTACCAACATAGAACCAACTATCCTTTTTGAGCTTGCACCCTTCAATGCTAAGAAGAGCTGTGTTCTCGTGCTGGTTCCTAAGACCCCTTTTGTAGCCTGTGAAGACTGCCTTGGCATATAATCGACCATGCCTTTTCTTGACCATCCTTTTAGGCTTAACAGTTTTGGGTTTTGAAACAACCTCCTTTGTTGCAGCCTTGGTTTTCTTGGCAGCATCACCTTTTGGCTCTGCCTTTTTAGCTGGAGCTTTCTCTTTATCAGCCATCTTTTAAAAAATTAATTAATTAAATTTAATACAACAGAAATAATTTTAGAAAATTATGGATAGTGTAATGTATCTTTTTTAATGCAAAACATCAACAATCAATAAAGAAAGCGGAAAAGGAAACAATTGGCAAAGTATGACCATAAATGATAGGGTTTGGTCTGCGAGTTGGCGAACTCATGTTGAACTGGCACATGGGCACTTACTGGGTCTGCCTTCACCCGCGCAGACCAAACCCTATCATTTACTATAACACAGCCAGTCAGGCTACGTTACTTAAAAGGTATGTACACCCCGCGAGTTAAGACGGACCCAGTAAACATAAATGACCAAGCATTTACAATTTACCAGATTCATTACCCCAGAATTACAAGAAAAAATACAAAAATCTGACTTGTAATTCTTCAATATTTCATAATGGTTCATGATCTTTAAAATAAATTTTAAAAAAAGAAAGAAAGAGAAAAAATTAATGTTAACAAATTCAAATGATTCCCAATATGTCGACAAGGGATTTAAAACAAACTGGGCTTTAGAATGCAAAAATTAATCAAATAAAAGTACAATATTAACCCTACTAGATTGGTTAGATTAGGAACCTAATCCCAACTATTTAGGATTTACTTATTTTTGAACATTCAAAAGTGAAAATGTATTCAATTTTTACACTCAACCTCATATCAGATAGGAATCTATTCCAAATTTTAACATTAGTGAGTGGGGAAAATGGAAAAGACCCAAAGAATTTTTGAAAGGGGAAATTCAAATCTCAGTTTCTCCGCCTGCCTCATGGCCAGACCGTTTCTCATTCAGAGGTAATGGGCTGGGGGTGGCAAATTGCAGTTCTCATGTCTTAGCAGGGCAGCTTCATGGCCCATATTTATTGTATTACTTTCCTGTTTCTACCGGAAACAATCTTCACGACCTCCTACAAAATCTCAACAGACTACAAAGGAGAGTAAGAATACAGGAGAACATCGGATACAATGATATGGTATACGGATGGCGCAAAACAAATGAAGGAACTGGATCAGGTGTTTTCTGTACAAGCCCAAAATATGAGCAATTAAACTCACTAGGGAAGTACACCTCGGTCTTTCAAGCAGAAATACATGCCATCAATGCTTGTGCCCTGGAAAATCTTAAAAGAGGTTACACTGACAAAAAAAACCTCATAAGATCAGACAGCCAAGCAGCTATCAAAGCACTGGCATGTACAAGGATTACATCAAAATTAGTCAGTGAATGCATCCAAAATCTCCAAAACCTGGGAAAACACAACAAGGTAACGGTATCCTGGGTGCCAGGGCACAGGGGAATTTTGGGTAATGAAGAAGCAGACAGACTGGCCAGAGGAGGATCCACAAGACCATACATAGGCCCTGAGCCTATCCTTGGGATATCCAAAACTAATGTAGAATCCTCCATTGCAGAATGGATCCAAATAAAACAAAGAGAAAAATCGATAAACTCTAGCAGTGCTAGACACAGTAAACTCATGATAAAACAACCCTCTTCAAAACTGGCAAAAACACTGCTACAATTGGAGAGGGCAAATCTCAGAGGAGCGGTAGGACCACTAACCAGCCATTGGCATCTGAGAAAACATCTACAAAACATGGGCATATATAATAGTGATCCCATTTGCAGACTATGTAATGAGGAGGAGGAAACAGCCACTCATTTCATCTTTGAATGCGGAGCAACGGCTCAATGGAGGTTCAATCTGACGCACAAAAGCGACTCAGAGAACCACATTGAAGCAATAACAGTCAATGACTTGATACTTCTGAAAAAAAGGATCGAGTCTATTGACTAAACTAAGGAACTAGGAAGGTACAATAAGCCAGAAGGCTGCAGTGCCTGGGGCACACAACCCCACCTCCTAGTACCTTTGCTACCATTCCATTCCTGTTTCTACATCTGGGAATCAGGCTCCCTGTGAATTAAAGGTTGAATAATAGTAATAATAATAATAATGTGGAATGCAATCAAATAGTCAGTTTCTTTTTTACCAATCATAGAGATATAATGAAAACTTTCTACTCAAAGTAGGTAAGTATAAAAGGAAAAGTTGGAAAATGGGTGCCATGCCTCCTTGGAAGATGTATCACACCGACACATAATACTTATAAGTGTTTTTTTTTTAAACCTGCACCCCGAAGATTCATTCAGCCTCACACTTGAAATATCCTTCTATATTAAAAAAACCTTGTAAAAACATCATATTGTTATTGGTATAAAGGCGATGTTACAATTCACTGCCAATTTGAATGATATGAACAAAACAAAACTGAACAATGAAAGGGGGAAGTCTTATGAAACGTTTTTCCCTGTTGCTAACACAAGAAGCATATCCTGTGCATTGATGGTAAGTCAATGAAACGATCAACCTTCTAACTTACTAGTTTTTGTAAATATGTTATAATCATTATTATATATTTATAAATAATCATTATTCATCAACCAAACAACAAAACTAAAAACTGAGGAGAAAAAGGAAATATAAAGTTAATATCATGGAACTATAGCCTAGGATCATGATTTGTGTACAAGCAAGGCATGATGAAATTTTTTTAAAATTTTTTTATTGCTAATTTACTGTCCAATTTGACGTAAAAGTTATTTTTAAATAATTTGAACCTTTCGTTGTTTAAAACAAGAAATTAATTTGGAAGTTGGTTAAATCTGACCACTCTGGTATAAATGTGTACATGTACTTTTTCATAGATTGTTTTGATTATAAAGTTTTAGACTATGACTATTGGGGTTATTAATTGGCAAGTTTTGATATAGCTAGGAGAAAACTTCTTCGAACCCAGATTTAACGCTCACGCACTTCGGAACAACGTGTTTCCATCCGGGAACATCCGCGAAGGACGGCCCTCCGGCCTAGCAATTTTAATTTCTTCTCAATGTAAACAGGTAGAAATAAGGTTAAAAACTAATCAATTCATATATGAAAATACTTACGATTAAATTGGAAGTAAAAAAGTCCCTCCGGGTAAGAGACCGTCCAACCTTCGGGGTTAGTAACGGAGAAGACAGAGTCGATAGAACGACACGTTGAGCTCAGAGCAGCTAACTATTCATCAGGCACTGGCACGTGACATCATGAACTGCAAAGTTAGAGGTGATTCTGTTGCCAATATCTCAATAAAAATAAGTTGAAAATAAAGCAAAAAATTATATAATTTTTAATTTTCGTTATGAATGCTCGTAATTCGTAATTTCCTGATATATATAAATTTTGTTTTTTATTCAAGTTCGCACTACTTACAAACGCTTTTTGACCCTATTCACTTTTTAAATAATGATTTTTGATTTATTTTTTCTTTATATATTTAAATTTCTATATTGTTCTTTACGATACCAGCAACAACCTCCAGCAGCCGGTTTTAATCCATTCTTGTAAATACTTTCTTACGTACTTCGTGCCCTTTTACTTTTGTTGTAAATAAAAGTATCCACTATTTATCTACTTGCAAACGATATTTTTTTCTAAATTTACTGTTAACATTTGGACGTAGGAACTTAAAATAGGCCCAAAATTACTAAAAAGCACACCGTTTGAATTTATTTTTGTGAAAAGTACTCTTCAATAAAACATTTAAAGTCTATTTCTTATTTTGAATTATTTATTTTTGATATTTTCTTAAATTTTATATATGTTTTAAATTAAAAATAGTTTACAATTAAATTTAATTTGTCACTTTTATTTGTTTTTAACGAAAGCTCGCAACACTGGAGGTCTTCATAATCTTCGGGGTGTCCTTGTTTTTGCAAATAAGCCTATTTGTAACTATGTCGAGTTTCTAGTCAGTTTTGATTGTTTTTTATTTCTTTTCCTCCTTGATTTTCCTTATGAGAATTTCTTTGAGTATGCTTATTTAGGCTAAGTATCCAACAGTGTAGTTTTTATTTTTATGGAATATTTTAGTACATTTTTTGTTATTACAAGGGGCAAAAGTGTCACGATTTAGGTAGCATTGTTATTTATCAATTATTAAGTTATTACAATAGATGATGGGTTTGGTCTGCGAGTTGGCGAACTCATGTTGAACCGGCACACGGGCACTTACTGGGTCTGTCTTCACTCGCGGGTTTTATTGTTTGAGTTAATCAAAC
>CM077107.1:29184656-29231988 GCA_039619505.1 Cimex hemipterus
GGTTTTATTGTTTGAGTTAATCAAACAATAAAACCCGCGAGTGAAGACAGACCCAGTAAGTGCCCGTGTGCCGGTTCAACATAAGTTATTAAAAGGTAAAAAATACACAAAAGACACTAGAAGTTGAAACTTTGCATAAAAAACCATCCCCAAATCTGGTAAACTCACTGTTGCAGTTGGAGAGGGCCAGGACTTGGAGGAGTGGTAGGACTATAGACCAGTCACTGGCATTTGAGAAACATCTACACAACATAAACATTTTCATTCCATTGTACACTATGCAAATGAAGAAGAAGAAACCGTCACCCATTTCATCTTCAAATGTGAAGTAACATTTCAATGAGTCATGACCTAGGATGCAAAGATAACTCAGGAAAAGGAATTACAATACAAACAGAACGACACATAGTAAACTATTGAGTTTACTTAAATGAGTTTTAGCCCATAAACTTATTTTTTGATTCCATTGAAAATTCATGTTGAAGAGGTTTAAAAGATGTTTAAACAAATCCGATTTTTCATAATATCTATATTTGGTCTAATTTTTATCTTTCATATTACTTTCTTATCTTATGGCTCAATGAAAGAAATCGACTGAATGGTCTGATATTAATTTTGGAATAAATGCACACCAATTCAGAAAGCCATATTTAAAAAAATTATAAAACATATTTTTTCTTGGTATCTAAGGTAATTTACCTGTTGTATTTCAATCTGACAAGAACGCTAGGAAAAGTGTCTAACGTTCTCATACCTAGTATCAATAAGAACATTAATTCAAATCGGTGATTATAACACATATTTCAAACTTAACATCGTAGTATAGAAACAAGATCTAGCAGGTTTATTTCTTTTATGTCTGCAGAATTTCAAAATGATTTTTTTTACAAAGGATGTTAATAATCAACTGTAGTGTTTTCAAAATTAAGTCGGTATTTCATTATCATTTAAATAAATAATTGCCAGAAAGAATATTGATATTTTTTTAGTTAGTAACGTTAATAATAAAACGATTCAGGAATGATTTAGTTTTAGTTTAAATTTAACTTTTTTCCTAATAAGTTAATTATTCCAATTATGTACTAATAAATTTTTCATTAAAAAACAAACACAAAAAACAATGCTTTCTTTATTGTAAAAATCAGGTGTTTTTAGAAATATGAGGGGCTTAAAATTCTTATAATTCTAAGGCCCAGTGGAAACTGGACTATCTTTTAACAAATAGTAATATTTCTCTTTAAGTGATGTCATATTAAAGAATTTAAAAGCCGTTCTTCAGAAATTTATTGTATTGCTCAGGCTGCCAATGCACAGTTGTAATTGTGTCAATATCAATCATTCTTTTCTCGAACCTACAAAATTTTAGGGTTACAATGTACTACAGTGAATACAAGCCGACATGCATGGATAAATATTTCGGGAGGACATCGGCTGACGAATTTAAGGTCAAGTGCATTATGCCACCCGATAGCCAAAGTTACGAACAAGAGAAAGCCATTGCCATCCAATTTTGCAAGGACAACAAGAAATGCCAACCGGGGATCTGGCCTTACCTGTCGAACGAAGTGTACAATTCTCCCTCTTGCAGCTGTCGTGAAGAGCAGCAAGACTGCTACAGCCGTCATCACCATCGGAAATGCTGCAATACTCAGGAAGAAGGGTGTAGAAAAGGGCATACCTCTCAGAGGTCAAGGACCAAACCAAAGCACTGTTGTCCGAGCAGGTACGAAAGTGACGTGGAGATATTCCAAAGAGATTATTTTCCTGGAACCGGTGATAATTCTTTGAGCGTGTACAAACATAAAAACGGTAGAGGTTTACAACGCCAAGGGAGTTCGATACTGAAAGAAGGGGCGCTTATTCAAACGAGTTCAGCGCAAAATTGTCTTGCCATTTTAAAAACTAAACAGCACACCCAATTAAAAGAAGATGCTAAAATAAAAAATTTGGAGAATCCTGTGCAACTATCGACATCGAATAACAATACATTTGGTATTCCCGATGTACCAATGCAAAAGCCACTTTCAGATACGAGATTGATCGGGTATGTTATGTTCAACCCGGAGAATCCCAACTCATGTCCCTATATCGCATCCTTAGCGGGTATAAGGATTTTCCCGGACAAGATTGAACAAGGAGAGCATGAAGGTTGGGCCTGGAGTGTTTCGGAAATGCACAATTTGATGAATGACGCTTTCCCGACTCCGACAAAGTGCATGAGTCCTATGAGATGAAGATGTCGGGTTATCACTTAGGAAGCTGAAACGAAAGATATAACCAATTTATTGTCAGATATCTAATTTTCACTTTATTCACTGTGTAACTTGTACAATAATAAAACCTTTGCACGGCGTGTTTCATAGCTAAGAAGAGGTTTAATTATACATAAAACATTATCTCATCTTACACAAACTACATCCACATAAATAGACAAATAGGCTGTAGGTTATTTATTACGAATCGACCTCTTTACGAACTTGCGCATCGAAACCAATATTGGACAATTCTTCAATCGCCATATTGTCCAGAGCTCTTCTTAAGGCAAGGCATTTTACGAGATTTCAAAGATTTGTTAAGAACTCCAGCTTGTATTCTTCAGGAATCGCGTCTTTTCTCTTTCCCCCAGCACGGATTTTCACCTTCCATCGATTTTTTAATTTAATTTTGTCTTCTCTCTGGCAATATCTCATAGCCTTGTTTCTGCTATTCCGAGTTTCGAGCCTTCGGGGTTCGCAATGACAAATCAGCATTGACCTATTATCATTCTAGTCATAGCACGCTCTAATTTTAATCGATTTGGTTTTTGTAGAAATAAGTAAGTCATTAACTTTTTAAGTGAGCTTTGTTCAATGGAGTAAGCCACACAATATGACCTACTGAGAAATTTATTTCCAATTCTTGGATTCAGCACCCTTTACATTTGTGACTGACTTTCTGTCTATGTTGTTCGCACGATTTTAATTAATAACATCGTTTTTCGTGTTTTAAAATGACATATCTGGAAGTAAAAGAAAAATATGTTTTGGGAGTTTTATCTCATATGATTTTCTGTTTAACATTAACATGTCTCATTGATTTGATGTATAGTTTTTATTTTCATAAATAGGTGATCCTAGATTAACTGGATCAAAATAATTTAGCAATTGTAGTGAATTTATTGAAATTTTAATTGACTGCTCTCGAGATGGTATTGTATTACAGGGAATACAGACCGACGTGTGTAGAAAGAAATTATGGCACACTCGTACCAAAGCACTTGAAAGCTAAGTGTTTTGTCCCGTACAATACGCCGGCGGATGATGATAACCTTCAAGTCAATACCTATCAACCTGCTCCGAACGTTTTGATGAACTTGGCTATGACGAAAGATCCTCAGAGACTGTGTAAGCCCTGTTGCGAGAGACTTGATCGAGAACGGCAAAGTCACATAAAAACGGTGAATTGCTGCTGCTCGAGATTCGAGCAATCCGACTGTTGCAAACCGTGTCCGGAGCATCCGAATTCTTCTTCGGGTTCTGATTCTCCTACTGAAAGCAAGAAAGGATCTCGAATGAGTTTAAAAAGTAAATCTGCGGTCACATCCACTTCAAACCTTTCTTTGACGAATAAAAAACAAGGGATAAAAAGCAAGAAGAAGACTAGAAATCTTCAGTATATGATGACCTATCCATCTATGATGCACTATCCTTATGGTCCTGCGTTTTATGGCCCTGCCATATTTGGCCCTGGAGGTCCGTACGCTATGCCGGTGATGGGCCCTACACGTCGCCTTTCCCGAAGACCTTCAGAACTCAGTCGTACCGAATCTAATACCAATTTGCGAGCACCTACATTTCCCAACAGCAAAGTACTGGCATTAGTAAATTATGATAAAAAACATCCGTTTTGCGGCCCTTATGTAACGACCCCGAGTGGAAAAAAGATTTATTCACAGCGCCGTGAGAATGAAATGGGTACATCATACATATGGCCTCAGGGAATATTAAATGAACTTATGCCCAGACGAGAAGGTCGAAACGATGTAAGCTGTTATGCAAATATAGTGGAATACGACAACAATATAATAGTCGAGGAAGAAACCACTTCTTCGGACCAACTAATATCTGACGATGCGAGTTTTCTTCAATCCAAACCGGTTCAACCAGAAATATCTCCATCCACTGGTAAAAGTATAAACGACAAAACTACAAACGATGAGTGGGACGTAGTCAATCGTAGATCTCTTTTCAAAAACACTGGCCCGCATTCTGGTAATTTGGAGTTATCTCGAACGGATAGTTATGAAATCAATTGCCATTTTCTCCAAGATTACGCTATTTCTTCAAACGACGAATTATCTCGCTATACACGCTCTTCTTCCGAGTGGATAGACAATGAAACAGGGGATATTATTGAAAACCAATCGATTGGAGTGCAGTATAGTGATGTATTAGCCGATGAAGATACAAAAAGTTTTAAAGTCGACAGGAAAATCTCTACATCAAGCTTGGTAAAGTCTCGAGCTGTTTATGGTACAACTATGTTTGATTCCAACAACAAATCTATTCAAGTGGGTTGTAGGACTACAAACGAAGCAGGCACTTCTCCAAACCCTATACCGCTCAAATTAAATTCTATAGTGCAAGCGGATCTGAGGGAAGTGGCAATGATGAACCTTGCTCACTCATCACCTTTTGAGGTCAAGAAAGATAAATTTTTAGAATATAACAGCAGTGTATCGACGCACCATTCAGTAAATCAACGTTTGCGCTATTTATCTAGGCCCGCTGGACCCGTGAATTCCACATCGCAAGAAAGCAATTCTCATACTAAAATTGTGTCTCTTTCTTCATCGAGGAGCGGTTTTCCAGCTAGGAATGAACATAAACGTTTTCCTCCAAAAAAGCTTTATGAAAATCTAGATTTGCGTTATGTGGAAAGCCGACAGAATCTACGAATCACTTCACACCATAGTAGGAATGAAAATCTGGATCGTGAAAAGCGAATATTCTTCAAACCCCAGTCAAAAGTTCCTGATAATATATATGTACGTGATAAATCGCCACATCATCATGATAGAAAACTTTCTCGACCGTTAAAATCGACGAGTGAAGAAGCTTTGTTCAGAACAAATTTTGAGAGGCCATTACGACGGAAATGTGAATGTTCCGCACGTGATCTAACGCCTCCACATCCAAAGAAAACGTCGAACTCAAAAAAAGGTAAGAGGCAAGTTGCTGAGGCTGTGGAAACTGATGAAAGACAGGCAAATAAAACACAAGCGCCTACATGCAGTACGTGTAAAAGAAAGGCTATCCATGAACATAGTCGAACGCCTGAAGTGCAGAAATCACCACGTATCAAAACTAAAAAAGTAAACAATAAAAGTTCACCTTTCTTGGATTATGAAACGAAACTCGAGACACGGGAGGGCATTAATAAAAAAAGTTCGTATCAGGAAGGCGATTATGAACAGTCACAACATACGTCCGAAGAGCATGCGCATTTTCCTCCAGGGCCAAATTTGGGACATACGGAAAATCTTGATCAGATCGTTCGTACCTCAGCCACAAAATATCAAATGCCTCTGCACGAATCTCACGAGGAATTTTGCCGAATATGGAGAGAACCAGACTGCGAACGTAGTCAAGCCACTTACAAGCATCGAATGTGGAAATCCACGCACAAGGATAATCACAAAACTGGCAAAAAGGGGAAAGGAAAACAGTCTTGCCCAGTATCTCATCGCAGTGAGTGCCATACGGACAGTTTCATGTCGAACAATGTAACACGTCAAGACAGAACACAAACAGCAGTTGTCACTGATCGATATATTTATCCGAACAAAGTCGATCAAAGCGTTCCGGAATCGCTTAAAAGTCGAAAAGACCCAACTACAGTCAATTTTGTTCTAATTAGCGATAGTGTAGTCGAATCTGCAGTCCAGCTCACTGAGGATCCGTCTCAACCATCTCGCCTCACTACTTCGCAGAACAGATCTGCGACCTCGAATTGGAGGCGTTCAGAAGAATGTTCTCGCAGCCAGTCTGTCCTACCGGCATCTCCCTATGCAGTCGCATTGTGTCCGGTATGTGAACACTCTGAGCATGCAATACCTTCTGAAATGTTCAGGTCGAGCGAGATGCCAAAGAGAAAATCAAAAAAGAAGAGACGGTGGTATTTCGAAGGAATTAGATTTGCAGCCAAGAAGTAGTGATTTAAACGCCATCACTAAATAAAAAATAATACTTCAAATGAACATTTTTAACATATGTTTTCTAATAGTTTCACTAAAAACCATATTTAAAAAAAATAGTAATGCATATTACTCTGATAATATCGACAATGCTTATGAACGAAATATTTAAGCCTGGTTATTTCATATTCCTAGAAATTTTACATAGTTTGTAAAATGAATTCTCAATCCTTTAAATACACCATCAATGCTGAATTTGATCAGTACAGAAGATTCCTGACATTCAACTGGTGTTTTGCCGTTAGCCCTCCTTTATAGAAGGATTTTTTCTCCACTTCTAAGTATCACAGTGTGTATGAACACTGTTCCAATTCATTGTTTTCCATATTAAAAAATAATTAAAAATAGAAACCAGGAGACCACGGTAGTCGAGTTGTTAGCGCGTCAGAATCTCCTCACCCCTGAATTTTTCTGACTAATTCCCTTATTGCATAAAAGCCATTAAAAAAATAAAACCTGGTAAAAAGAACATATGTCTTTTCACAATAACTACTAACACTATGTAATTACACAACTTTGAAATGCGGACAGGGTTCGGGGTGAGATGTGCAAAGATTTTAAGTTACAAGAAGCATGTTCCAATTCTTACGGTATGTTTTTAGTAGGTCAATCGATACAATCGATAAACAAAAAAAAAACAACAGCGATGATTTTGGAAGTTTGGTGTATTCATTAAATTCGAAATAATGGTAAACAAGTTAAATTCCTCTTTGTCTAGGAGATGTAAGCCGGCAAAAATGAAACGTTTTTCTTTTTACGGACGAGATGCTATGGTTTACACTGTTTATCCTCCTTCGAATGCCGCCAGCTATAGTTTTGGTGGACCTCTAATGGGACCTCCTCCTAAAACCATTAAATCTAATGCTCCTAAGTTCAGTAACAAATCGGATCTTACGCATGTTTCAAAAGGGGGTAAATTACTGGGATACTTGACTTATGATCCTGTCCAACCTGGACGCGGCTTGTTCGTGACGACGACAGACGGAGAAGAGCTTTACCCTCTGGCATGTGAAAAAGAGAAAGGTTGGGGCTATATCTGGACTGATGAACAAATGTTGAGGATGATTCACAGCGACCGTCAAAAACGTCCAGTGAAAAGAACCCGCAGTGCTTCCATGATGAATTATTCGTATCCCCAAATACCAAATATGATCATGGCTCCACCACCAACCGTGTGTCCCTTTCCTCCTAAAATAGTCGAACCACCACCAACTGTGTGTCCCATTCCTCCTAAATCAGTCGCACCACCACCGCCACCTGTGGCGGGCACACAACCACAATTGCAGAAATCGGATTTTTCTTCTTCTAAAATTTCGTTTGGGCGGCCAATGAAAAAGTCAGTATGTTCGGAAACTGATCTGAGAAACCGTCGTTCAATGTTGCCTAAAGTCATACCGCTTGACCCCATCTCGCCTAATCCTCCTGGTCTCGTCATACCGTTTCAGGACCCATTGTCGTGTACTTGCCCACCACCACCGTATCAGAATGGTCCGCCATGCCTAGGCCCACAACCGTATATCCCCTGTCCGCCAATTCCAGTCGCAACACCTTTTCAGCCTCCACCACCACCGTCTGGCATCCCAATTCATTTCATTCCTTCTTCCAGTTGTCCCCCAATTATATCAACATCCGACATCGGCATTCAAGCGGGACAAAATGTAGAAACATGTGATCGGGGAGTAGAAGCCATAACCGGGCCTCCTTCCAAATTTGTTCAATCACCTGTATTGTGCGAACCAGATAAAACAAACAAAGTAGAGAAATCACTTAAATTAGAACCAGTTGAAAAAAAATGTTCTGTTCTTGAGGAAGGATGCCCAATAGAGGAAGGACCCTGCAGTATACAAGAAACCAAATTGGCCAAACGCTATCTGGAATTTTTACGATATAATTCCCCACCGACCAAAAGAGGTTTTATCAATGAAACCAAACCGAATGAACCCATCCAAAATGCACCTGTACAAGGTACAATTACAACATATCCCAAACCACAGAAAGTACCAAGCAAACTGGCGATGCGTTCGACCTCAACACAATGTGATCACATCTCCTTAGGTGCAAATCCGTCAAAAACCTTGAATGCACCATTACCGCCAAATACGTCTCGAATTGTTGTTTTGAAGCGATCAATGACTGCATCTCCGACCAGGGAGAGGAGCAAAAGAAATTTGGTCGTTGAAGAGCTACAACCACTAACATCTATTAATAAGCCCTCCGTAAAAGATAGAGTGTTAAGTGGACCGCCCGGATCTGAAGACTCCTTCGACATTGACGATAGACAAAGAAAATGGTATTTTGACGGTTTTAGACAACCGGCACCGAAAGGAAATAAATGCATAATTTCTTAATTTTACACGAGACAACTCGCACTCTTTGTCAATAGAATCTATCAAGAAAAATTAAATACAACTTTATTCATCAGTTAAGCAGAATAGTAGTTATAATGTAAGCAAATATTTTAGATAATAGTTCAGCATTGACATATACTGTCTGTACCTTCGGGATCAAAACTTTACATTAACTCTGCAATAGGTGCATATCTATTCCAGTTTTTAGTCCTGGCAGAATGTGTATAAATGGTAAAGTCGAGAAGGAAACCATTTAATTTTAAACGCAATGTGCCTTTTTAGACATTTCGATAATTCTACTTGTTTATTTGCGAAATCGAATAACGTATAATCGTGTTTACAAGAACAACTATATTCAATTTGATGACGTGAGCATAAGCAAAAAAGTTTATTTGTACCAAAGGTCTATAATATGATTAGTAAAAGTTGGATGCAGGCAAGACTTACTTTACCAAGATCGTTGGAAAGATCGAGACATACGTAAGATAATATGATGATGGATAATATCTAACCATTGATGCTACTTACATAGCACATACTTATAAAAAATTAGAAAGCCCAGTTAATTTAGTGATGATAGTTTTTACCTCTTCAAGAATTCGAGACCAACAGTTATATTCATGAGAACAAAGGTTCATTTACACTTCTTTTGGGTGAGATTGTAGAAGATTTTAAATGACTGAGGACTGGACAAGCCAAATAATTGTAAAAGATCTTGTATTGGGTGGTCATTTTCGAACAACGAGCTGAACTAGCTTAAGCTCTCAATGTACGAAGAGCAATCTAACACTCAACTGGAATAAAACTCCATCAACTGCATTGAATCCTCATTGAACCCTAAATTACAACTGCTTCTGTTTGCAAATATAAGAAACCATTTAAAGATAATTATCATCTAATTCATGTATCTAGAGGATTTGCCTATTGTCCTCAAGCGTTCCTACATTATTTCATAGGAGTAGGATAAGTAACGCAGTCACGGAGCAATTTTCCAACTCCCTCCAGCCGCCTTCGGATAAGTACTTGAGAATGGTATTTAGACTGACACTAATTCTACCAGAACATTACAATATAACAGAGTACCTCCATCGGTTCGTCATGGTCGCTCAAGGTGTGGAACACGTCGTTTTGGAGTAAGAGCGCATATTGTCTTCCTGCCTTACGACCCAAAGCTACTAAAAAACCTCTTGGAAACAAAGTTATCTAAGGACAGAAGCATGAAAAAAGTTCATCAAAGAATCATTGTATTAACAGAAGGTAGAACTGTTACATCTAGGGCGTGTTAGGACGAGAATGATAGTAGCACTGCTGACTAGACTCTGAAAACTCCGGAGGTGTACACTTAATAGTTGTACACTCGGAACCACCAGGAAGAAAAAGTCCTTTCTAGGTACGCTAGGTAGCAGATTGCTACTCATGGTCCAATCCAAGGTCTAAAGGATTCATACGGATGTCCTTAACAAAAATTTGAGATCTGGTAAAAAGTCTTAAGGTTTAGGAAAAGTTCAAGACGTTACATTGCATAAGGTCGTAAAGAGTATGGTTGCTTTAATCTTAACATAACCAAAGTTAGGTACACACAACAAAATGATTCCCACCGTGTCCCAGGGCACGGAGGACTAGATGGGAACTAAAAAACGGAAGCCCTTGCAAGGAAAGGGGTACCAATAGTAAGTCCTGAATCCTTCTGTGAAATACGTATTATCATCAAGCTTCTGGGGAAAGACAACGTGGTGAAAATAGAACTGTAGAGAAAACTGTACATAAATTATTCAAAATCATCCTAGTGAGATTGTAAAACAAAGGAACTATAGAGTGTATCAAAGGAAGAAGTAAACGACTTTAACTACTTTCTACAACGACTTTAAAATACCATTTATCCTGAAATTAATTCGTCAAACATTTACCAAGTTTATACCGTGAACTACTTTCCCTCAAATCCTAGTGGGGGGTGTCAAACAGAAATGAGCTAACAATATCAAATTTAGATTGTTGTACAAAATAGATATCAATTAAAAAAGAATCATTTTCGATCAAATTTATACAAAAGAACATGCTCAATCCTACTCGTTACACAATAATACAAATTATTTGTTTTACCTTGGTGACTATTTCTAAGAATTTTACCTCTTCCCTAAGAACGGATAATTAATCTGAACAAATAATAAATTAGTAAAATTCTAAAGCCCAGTGTAAATTATTTAAATTTTAGTAGATTTCCCGCTGTGGGATTTTCTTTTGGGGTTGGTAGCACTTTCGCCCTCTCCCGCGCCACGCGAAATAAAAATTCATCCTCAGTCGGAGGGAAGCTTTTACCGAGAGGACAACGCTTGATCTTCCGACTAAAATTGTCGTAATATATTGTAGCTTAAAAAACTCAGAAAAACAAAATACTAAATTATTAGTTAACAAAGTTCATATATCTTGATTTAAAACTGATAGTATGGATTATATCGATGAGGTGAGTATCATTTATCAAAATATACATTTTTTAAATTTTAAAATCAGCGGATTTTAAACCGCAATTAATAATTTTTTAATATTTAAATTTTGACCAACTAATAATATTATCAGTGATCGTGTCACAATCTTGCAGTTTAAATTGCGAAATGGTAATCAAATTTTGAATTGATTCAGAATTAGCCGTATAATACTAGATAGCATATTATTGTTTATCACCGATAGATTAAAAGTGAAATTTTTCTCCCTTGAATAGAATGGATTTTAATTTACCCTGGGTGCCGTGGTTCTGCATTGAAAAATTCACACTCTCATTAAAATTTCATTCTCTTTCCATCTGATTCAGTTCTGCTGGGATTGAGAAGTATAAAAAAGGGTTTTTTCTACCTGATGGATTTTATTTTTAAACTAGGTTTGGGAGGAGTGCTTCGCCTTTCTTATTGAGAGATTATAATTATCTTAGCTTAAACTTGGGACTTTTGTGCAGTGCTTAAGTTTCTCTTTCTCAAGCCAATTTTCCCAGCTTAAGCTTACGCTCTGGTACACCTAGTTCTGATCCCGAGGGTTCAGAAGCTTCCTTTTTTGGCTAGTAGGCCAGCCTGTTCGTTTACCTTAAATTACATGTTTTGGAACCCACTATAAGCTTAACTTGTATTTTCCTAGAGACATTAAGCAATTTAGATACTCCCAGACAAGCCTATAGTTGAAAACATTCTCATTTAATGCCTTTATAGCTAGCTACCTGACTGTCTGCAATTCTGTAAATCTGTACACCTTTAATAATTTTCTTTATCGGCTTCACTGCACAGTGTTAGTATGGATATCAGTTTGGAATATTGTTTGGATTAATCATTAATGGATGGTGTTGTTAGGGTATAATTATGTCGTTTTACCCCTATTATATTATTTATGACCACTTGGAAGGGTCTGACAAAGTTGAGATTTGCTCTCCTTATAGCATACCGTAATCATTATAGCTATCTCATTTATTTAAGGTCAGAATTTTTTGGTGGCTCCTTTTAAGTTCTGGCTTTATTTCTTTTTATCTCAGGAACCTGTTAACGGCCTCAAAAGCCATTTTTTATTCAAAATTTGTAAGCTTGAAAAGTTGGGTGGGGTTTTCATTGATAAAGATCCAGTGGTGGGTTAGGACATTGTTTTTCGTTAATCGTCTTTCTCTTACAATATTCTTTGCTACTGAGTACTTTATTTATTTATTTTACTTAAAATTTTAGTTTGGCCGTTTTGGGCCATATTGATTTGTCTTTCCTTCAGTTTTGTTCTGCCAAGTGCATTATCGTCAGCGGGAGATTACTATGCTGTTTTCATTTATTGTTCGTCGTTATAAGTTCTTTCTTTTCAAGAAGAAGAGGAATATTTAAACTTTTCTGATACGAGCAATATCGTAAAAAAATATCTTTAAGTTATCAAAAAATGCACCTAAAAGAATGAAGAGTGATTTAGTTTTATTTAAACTTGTAGTTTGAATATTTCGGAATATTTTGATCTGTTGATTATTGTTATTTTGGTCTGTCAAATGCCTTTTAACAGAATGCATTATCAGTGGGTTAGGGCGTTGCTTTTGTAATCTTTCTTTTCTATTTTTATTATTTCCTATTGACCACTAATTTATTTAACTTAAAATTTTAGTTTAGCCGTTTCGGACTGTAGTAGTCTGCCAGTCAGTTTCAACCTCTCATTAATATCAGCAGGGGATTTTGTGTTTTTCTAATGTTCTTTCTTTGAAATTTCATCTTTTGATGAAGCAAAACAATGTTCAGCTTTTGAGATACGTAAAACCTTAAGAAAGAAAATCTGTTTAAGTAAAAAAAAGTCACTTCTTGACCTGCAAGGATGATGAGAAAATGTATGTTAACGTAAAAATTTAATTCACTTTGCTTATTCTTCGTATGTAAAATATCCGTTAACACAGCAGTGTCGGATCATTGCTACGAACGTGTTCTTTGATAGAGATGTGTGTGGTGTTATGTTTGGATATTTTACATTTGTTCATTACAACTACATACGAGAATCGATTTTACAAACAACTGTTTGGTATAACCATGGGTAGTAACCTAGGCCCGATACTGACAGACATCATCATGACACATCTACTCAATACAGTCATACCACAACTTCCTTTCACATTACCCTTCCTCACTAAATACGTAGATGATATATTGAGAGCTGTTCCCACAGATCAAATTCAAACCACATTAGATACATTTAATAGCTTTCACCCACGCTTACAATTTACACATGAAATAGAAAACAACAAAATACCATTTTTAGATACACTCGTAATAAAACGACGTGATGGCACATTAATCACAGATTGGTATCAAAAACCAAGAAATACAGATCGCTACCGCAACTTTACATCTCACCATCCTCTTCATACAATAATAAACACGGCCAAAGGGCTACTTCACAGAATGGTTACCCTAAGCCATGAATCATTTCACCACAAGAACATAAAGATATACAAACAGATCCTCCAAAACAATCTTTATCCTAAACACATAGTTAACAGGATAATCAGCAATTACCACTCAATACTAACAGCATCCACTATTACTAATAATAGTACATTAAATTCAACAAATACATTAAATACATACAAACCAACATACATTTCCATCCCTTTATTCAAGTCCTATCACAGAAATTAAACAAATTTCTCTCATCCGATAACTTCAAAATAGCTTTCAAAAATTATAAAACAATCCAAACACTATTTTCCAAAATTAAAGACCCCACACCAATTACAAATAAATCTGACGTAATCTACAAGATAACTGTTTAAACTGTTACATGTCTTACATCCCAATATCTGGACAGGAGAGTAAAACAACATATCTACGATTGAAAAAAAAAAAAAAAAAAATTAACCCTACAGCACTCGCTACCCACCACTTTGAACAACACAATTTTGACTTCAAAAATCCAAAAATACTACATACAGAACAAAACAAATTTAAACATAACTTTTTAGAAATGGTTTACATCATCTTATACAAAATTGTCTCTTCTATAGCCACTTCCTTCCCCACCACTTCAAAATCCAACATATATAAACATGAAACAGTAAAATCTCACTGGCACTCTCAACACGACATGGCACAACAGAAGACAAACACTTTGAGTGAGTAGAAATACTTTGATAGAATATAAAATATAATTTTTTGCATTGTATAAATTCACTTTTCCAAATTCTATATGTATTTTCTAAATATAAACTATGTTTGCAAATCCCAGGCCCTGAAGATGATCTCAATAAAAGATCGAAACGTTGGTGCGATAAAGAAAATGTTTTTCTGATACCTACATCACACCAGACCGCATCTCACGATATCTGAATAATTTTCTAGTTGCTTCTACCTTTTTCGCGTTTTAAAAATTTAGATTTTTACTAATATAAAAATAATAAAAATCAATTTGTGGGTTAAGAATTAAAATAAATTGTCTTAAACGGCCAATAAAAGGAGAATACCAGAGACGAATAAAATGCATATTTTTGTAATTTATCAAACCTCGAACAATAAGGATTTTCATTTGATCTTATGAATTAATCTTATAAATTAATAATAAAAAGAAAATCAAAATCATTGCCGATTAGTTAATATTTATTCTGAAGGCTGACAGATGTATTGTTGTATTGTTATGAATCGACAAGAAATTTATTGTAAAGAATTAATTTTATTTGCACACAATTAGTACGTTTAACAATTGGAAACGATTATTTTGTCCATACTTATCAGATTGTGAAAACAATGGAGTCTATTGTTTGGAAAGTTGACATTTCAATAAAGGGCTTTTATGTACATTGGTAAAACACATTTAAAAAGCCTGCTAATAAAAAGATTTGCTCGGCGGTTTTTTAAATAATAGGAAGGAATAGAATTGGTTCTTATTTATTAATTTTAAGATTGTTTAAACAGTGTTATTAAATTCAATTTCTTAAATCAGTCAAGAAAACATAGGAATGAGTCCCACAAATCAATAATTGGCATTGTCGATTTTTTTGAGTCTTACATCTAACATGTCTACTCGGTTGGTGTGCCTCGAATTTAGACCGAACTTTTTTTGGTGATTCTACACTCAAACAATATTAAATAAATTAAAAGTATTTCTTTTGCTGCTTTTCCTTAAATTCTATTCTACTCTGTTTAACTCGGTTTACGGTTCTTCGGCTCAAGCGTACCTGACTCCGCCGTCTTCACTTATCCTCCCGGGATATTTCCCGTTGAAAGGAGTTTCGACTTTCACCTCGACCAGCGGTCCACTTAGAATCGTGACAACTGTGAGAAGTGATAGCTTCAGCTCTGTGCATGCGTTTATATACGTACATGCGTGCACAGAATTGAGCATATTATAAATCAATAATAACTCAGTAGCATTCATACAAGAGTACACTTGGTGAGATAGGGGTAGGGATAAAAGAAGCGGACTCTCAGGCCTTCTACACCTGAGTAGACCTACCGTGATCCCCTGTAACCCATAACTGTAACTTATAACTCACTGACCAGCTTCAGATTGCTAATAAACCTCAAAAGCCTTGCCTGCGGCTACTTAGTGTAGGATCTTGCTTGTGGCTTTTCCTGACGTAATTGCTAAAACCTGCATCTCCATACTTGGTGAGGTATCGGAACATAAAATAAAAAACTTAAACAGCTGCAAATGATTACAAAAAAATAAAGTAAAAATATCATTTACTATGTATGTTTTTAAACTTGAGGCATATAAATTTTTAAACGAGGTTCATAATTAATTGTGTGGTAATTTTGAAATGATTTAGAAACAGAAAATTAAGTAACGTCAAGCGGAAAGAAATAATAATTCAATTATAAATAAAATCTAATAATTCAATTATTAGATATTAACGAATTTTGCATAAAGACTTAAATTAGACTAAACCCGTACAACGTCTGTGTCCTGCCGAACTGTTGGTCCGTTTTATTCATTTTTTAAATAAAAGTTCTTAAGTATGTTATTTATAATTATTTAATTAATTATTAGTTACTTGCTAGTACAGTTGGATAATTTGGTCACAAATCTTTTTTTTTCACACGTTCACGTTACATGTGCACTTCACCCAGAAGACACATGCGAAGAGAAACCAGCCAATGCTGGCACTCAATGTGAAGAACAAGGAGGTTTCGAGGAGATTAAGGCGGGTTCTCGGGATGGGAATGTGCAACAGGGTTCGAGCAGTAGGGCTAGGATGAATCGAGGGTTGAGGGTGAAACTTTGCGAATATCAGTTCTTTTACAAAAGGAATTCGTTGTGTATAGTGAAGTGAGTAGGTTTGACGATTTGTCCGAGGACTTTTGATTAGACAAATTAGACGGGTTGGATGTTGGATGGCAGAAGCCCACTCCGGATGTCTAAAATGGTCGCAGTGAAGTCTTGTATACGTTAGTTTAGTGTTGACGGTCAAGAAGGATTTCTTTCTAGTCTTCGTAGTTGATTATATTTTCTGTGAAGTTGTAGTCTCCTAAGTCTCGAATGGGGATTCCAGTCCTATATTTGACGTGAATGAATGTCGGCATGCCTTTGTGGAGGGCAAGGCTGTTTTGAATATCCTAATCCCTGAAAATGCAGCCCTTTTTGTTCAGCTGTCTCGATTAAGTCGGTTTATTAAGATTTCGCACAAGTCTATTTATATTGTAGACATTGCTATTGGAAAAGTGGGGGTACTTACAGAACTGCTTATTTTCACTTGCCAACAGAAACTTCTTAGGTTTTTGTGGTAATTAGTGACCGTTAATCGATATTATTCACAGCAGACCGCATCATCTCAAAATTTCTAAATAAATACTTCTTAGGTTTGTTGGTAACAAGGATAGAAGTTATTTTGACGTTGATTAGTGTAGTTCAAGTTCAGTAATATTATACATATCCAACAGTGAAAAAATATTCATGCGGAATTCTTCTGAGAATAGTCCAAACTTGGATATGACATTATTGTCGTGATTCTAGCGTTATAAAACCCTTAGATACCGACTTTCTTGCCAGAGAAGAAAATTCACTCATCGGGTTAATGAAGCTTTTTTCAAAATCTAGTTATCTATCTTTAGTTAAATTAATTAAAGTACCACAAATCTTTATTTAAAGATTAGAAAATATTGTGTTATTTGGTTCAGAATATTCTAGTTTGGTAAGATTTAAATAGATAAATAAAAAATAAGTTATTATTTTGACTGATAATTTCGCCAGCCTTCTACGTGACTAACATTCCTTCTGCAAGCTTTCACATAATTTTCCCCAATTCCTAAGAGATTGATTTTCATGATTGTTAATAACCATAATATCACAACATTATTTCCATTTAAAAAACGAAATATGACCTATGTCGATGATTATTCAGAAATCGTGAGATGCGGTCTGGTGAATGTAGGCACGTTAAAGAAAATATTTTATGAAACCTACCTAAATTGACACGTTTTTCTTCTTTGAATTGGTATGCTTGCCATTACAATCCTGTTACGCGTTTTTGAATTATTGCAGTTTCAATCAGATATTTTGAGTATGACTTTTTAAAAGCAGAAAAATTTTAGAGGCCAAGAAATCGCTAAATTTAAATTAAAGCAAATATTTATATTTATGAGTCTCTAGAAGTGCTAAAACAAAATTTCAAGTTAGTTTCACGAAATAGATTTTTTATGATCTGACAAATATTTGGTTTTTAAAATATTTTTGGTTATTGATAAATTTTGATTTATGTTTTGTTGCAATCTACATAAAAAATGCTATCAAATGATATATTCGCATAGTAGGTTTGAATAAGCAGAACTGTGAAATAAAAACATTAAAAAACGATAATTTTAATTTTTTGACGAAACCAGGGCCTATACAACTGGCGGATACACATCCGATATTTTGGATTGTGGAATTACCAGAAGAATTTGGTTCAAATCCCTGATACACTAACATGTTCATCTCCTTGTAAGACCATCTATTTAAATTTGTTGTTCTTACTTTTACATTGTCAACAAAGGCCGATTTGTTAGTTAACAAAGTTCCTCAATGTCGACTAAATAGGTAAATAGGCGTTGGCCACAAATTGTAAATACAATACAGTGTGGTTCGTACCGTTTATAAACTCATTCAAGTTGAACGGATTTTTCACGAATGACTAGTTTAAAAAAATCCATCTGAATGAATGCGACAATGTTACAAAGATGCTTTAAACAATATAATGCTATTGCCAAAGAAATTTTAAGCAGAGATCTTGTTATGGTCCACTTACCGATAAAGATTTTTTTGTTTTTTTATGATGCCCGAATGATGTTCACAGTGTCACATTGATATATCCTGAAAAGGCTTACCATAGGTCCAAAAATACTGTCAGGTTTGCGTGGGCTTTCTGTACTCCCCTTCCTGGAAGAACGTGAATTATTTGTCCTGCCGCTAGTCCGATACGGACCGGGCACAAACAGAATCGGTTTTATTTCTGTATTAAAAAGTACGTCACGATCTCAGCGTTAAATGTGCACACAGAAGGCCACGTGGTCGGCGACGACTCTGAAATAGCACGTCGTCGAGCTTTTGTCATATTTCACTGCGCCGCCCGCGTCTCCCTGGGATTTAAGCTGACCGGTTAGCCGGGGGATTAGGTAGTCCAAATTTTGCGGTTGGCAAATATGATTTATATTCTTCTCATTCGATATGTACCGTCACGAGGGTGTACTTTAGACGTATTCTTTTATCATGTTCTGGCACGATGAATTCACATTGCTTGAGTTGACCGAACGTTAGAAAGCAAAATGTTTAAAAATTATTACTTTCCAAATCAATTATAGGTTTTAGAAACATATTGACAAATCGTTTTTCATGTAAATATGCCAAGACAGTCATAAATTGCAATCAAACTGACCCAAGCACATGTTCTTTTTATTTTATCTTTTTCAAGTTAAATTTTTTTTTAATCACTTACCTTAGTCAACCGACTTTAATCAAAAGCTTTACCCAGTTATGAAAGTGTCTCTTAAGATCTTAGTAATAATTAACAATGTTGTAATGTGATAATGTTGACAATTTTGGCCTGCCTAAACCTTGCTGTTTTAGTATGTCAGTTGATTTCGACTTTGATGATCTCCTCTCGTTTTTAAGTGATATTGTTTGAATCAGAAAAGGAATATTTAACTTATAAAATGAAAAGCGTAAGATAGAAAAAAAAACGTAAACCCTCAAGAATGAGAAAGACACCAGCAAAAATAATTTTAAATTATTATTATTGAGATGATAAATTTTCAAAAAGAACGGTTTAGATTGAAAAGGCGCCAGTTTTGTCTGCCAGACCAGTTTTAGTTCAGTGCTTGCTTTTCGTTATCTTCTTCGTTTATAAATGTTATTATTTTACAAGAGAAAGTAATATTAACATTTCCTATAACGATGAGCGTAAAATAATAAGAAAAACGAATTAAATGATCACAAAAGGTATGATTGGATCTCCAAAATATTATTTATTAACTTAAACCTTTATTTCCAATCATTTAGATCTGTCTATTCTTGCTGTTTTGGTCTATCCGGCGATTTCGGGTTCACACTATCATCAGCGGTGGGATAGGTCGTTTCCTTTGTCCTCCTTGCATGCATTTATTTCACGTTTTTCCTTTATAAGTTTATCTTTTGGTTATAAGAAGAAATATTTAACTTTTGCGGAACCACCATCTTAATTATTTTAAGAGAAACTGTGTAAATTATTTTAAAAGGCACCTGTTTTTGATAGACAGACAAAAATGACGACAAAATTAATTTTATACTTAGTTATTCTAATCTTTCTTGTCTGTCAGAAGCGTTTGAACCCTACATCATCTTCAGTAGTGGAATAATGCGTTGTTTTCTATTTTTATTTTTCCCTTTATAAGTTTTATGTTTTGACGAAGGAAAGGATTGTTCAACTTTTGTGAAAATAAACGTAAAATCGTAAGAAAGGAGGGATTAGATTAATAAATGAGTGTAGATGAAATGCATTTTTACTTACAATTTTATTTGGGTCGTTTATGATCCTTTTGGTCTGTGTATTGTCGCTATTTTGTTCTGTCAACGTTGTTATGTTGTTGTAATAATAGGTGGTGGTTTATGTGTTGTTTCGTCACGTCAGTTCTTATATGTTTTATTATTTGATGTAGAAAAGAATTATTCAATTTTGAGAAACAAATCAAAATGGTAAGAATGAATTGCGTACATTATGGAAAAATGTATGGACTACCAAAGAAGACAAGAATTCTTTTAATTCCTGTTTTGATCGTCCACCATGATCAGTGATGCGTTTATACCATAAACGCTTTTTTCCTCTTCGCCCATAAATTTGATTATTCGATGAAAGGAAGTAATAAATTTGTAGTGTATAATGACCGTTCGTTAATGATTATTCGGGAGAATTAAACTGTTGTGAAATGATAACTTCAAGGGATAAAAAAACCGGTTTAGATTTGCAAAAAGAAAAAGCAAAATGCTGCAGTTGGAACTGCAAGAAGGACAAAGAAAATGTATTTTTTAAAGTAAAAATTCTAATATAAATTTCAAAATATTTTTTAAATAATAATCGCTTACCAAATGTGTTGATCACCAAATCCGAAGAGTTGCAAACATACAAGTTTAGTAGTATAGCCGATTTCAACGTTTATGTTTGAATTTGTGCATTAAAAAAGTGAAATTAATCATCACGAGACAGAGCAAATGATCGAAAAGCTACAGCATTATTTTATTACACTATTATCTTTTGCAGTGCAATTGGATTTAGTTCATCATCTTACATTTGTATGTGTTGCACACATACAGCTGAAAATGTAAGTCGAGAAGAGCTATTGTTGATTTATGTATAGACGACCACGGAGTGTACAAGACGACAAAACTCGGTTAACACGGTCCCTTAAAGTAGAAATACTGCATAAAATTAAAATTTAAAACACTTAGAACATGTGTGATGTGCGGTTGCTTTTTGTAACGAACATTACTTGAAAGAATTCTAAGAATATGATAACACCGAGGATTGACAAACCTTCGACAGTCAATTTAAATTGAACCAATGTTTTCGTTCCTGAGCCGTATTTTTCTCAAATCAATCTTTCAACTATTGTAAAGTTTTATTTTTAAAAGCACTTTATATCAATAATTTAATATTATTCATTTTGGAGATCTCTTAAAACTTACCGCCCTTGGTTGGCCTAGAAATATAGTTTTTAATCTAACTTTATAAACTGTGGTGTAAGCGTACAAATTATTTAATGCAGTAAGGCAAAACTTTATTTTGAAGCCCCCGTTAGAACAAGCTTACCCACCTCCAGCCCACTCTTCCTAACGATATAATGACTCTCATTACTTCCTTCTTAACCGACTTCAAATCCTTAATCACACCACTTATATCCCTACTTACAACGCTTGTATCGGAACTACTTCCCAAATCCTCTCGATGACACCCTCAAGAACTCTTACAATTCTTCCCTGGATTCGATCGGTCTACTAAACCGTATAATAATCACAAGCTTGAATTGGAAACAATGCTAAACGACAGGAACACCTTAGATGCATCTCCTTTTACAGACCCCAGACCTTCATTAATCAACCATTCTGCAGATTGCGACCTATTTCAGCACTTCATAAATAATTAGTTAAATCTGAATATACCCATTAAAACTAGTATATAATTAGAACAATTACTCTCCCTCAAAGCTCTTTAAATCCTCTCCGAGTTCTCCCCTTTCCCTTGATAATCGTTCCAATTGACGAAAAACAGAGCAAGGTCGTGCTGGCAACACCATCGGTACCCCCTGTTAAAACGACACTCAGCGTCCTTATTTACTGTATGAAAATAATCCAAATGCCGTTCATCCCAATTCCAATCCTATTTCGAATTGATATAAACACAAGAAAACTACCTATGACTATCCAATAGGAAATTACAAAAAAAAAAAAGACGAAACTTAAAACATAATCACAACTTCCAAACACCAAGCTCTCCTTCTATACCAAACCACTCGCTGAAGCCCTATCTTCAAAGTAACAATCCTTTTAGCCGATTAAAAATACAGTGGCCTCGTGTCCTCCTAAAGCAATCCTAAACCAATCAACCAATCCTAAGCATCGAGAGATCCAACGATGTCCGGCTCCGTCTCCGTGGCCTGTCAGGTTCCTGCCAGATATTCTATTGTTCACTACCAACGCATTGTTCATTGTATAAAATGAATAAAAGTTAATGGCACGAGAGGGATTCGAACCCACGACCTTCGGCTAGATACGCCGCTGCTCTACCACCTGAGTTATCGTGAACTCGATCTACTCGGACATCAACTCCCCATCTCAACCTCACCTTACGAGTTTTCCCTCCTTCGCCATATTTCTTATACTTCTTTGTATATAACTTTTTTTCATCTTAACTAAAATCCGTAATTAATTGTTATATATTAATTGTCGAGCGGACCACGAAAATAGTGAAGCACTGAATACCGTTTTTTTTCCAGTTCAACAGGACAGATAATCAGACGAACTGCACGAACGACTACTGTATGGAAGATGAGGATTATTTGGACCTACTTCGAGAGCACGTCACTCCGACTTTGTACGAGTGGTTCCTTATTGGTCTTCACGTGATTGTTTTCGTGGTAGGCCTGGCTGGAAACACGCTCGTCTGCCTTGTAGTATACAGGGTGCCGGCTATGAGGACAGTCACCAACTACTTCATCGTCAACTTGGCAGTAGCCGACTTCCTGGTTATACTGTTCTGCCTGCCGACGACAGTCGTCTGGGACACCACGGAGACCTGGTTCTTTGGCACGTTCCTCTGCAAGATCATACTTTACCTGCAGGTAAGAGAATCATGATATCATTGTAATCTTATTCAGATTAAGGGACTTCCGCGAGGATAGACATTCGGCTACAAACGTTAATGTATTTTTAACTGAAATACAGCAAGTCTTACAAGTTAAGTTTGTTATCGCAACTCTGTCACAACGGCCAATTTTCTTCAACATCTCTCTTTTCAAAATCCCTTTGGTCTAACCTTTTAGGTTCATTAACGTCATAGCAAAGAAAGTATGAAGCCAATTTGAATAGGTTTTAATAATGAGTTGGTTTTTTAATCACAAAATTGAATATTCCAGTTTAAAAAATAAAAGGGTCTTTTGCCCACTCCTCAGTTATGTCCGTTTCCAAGGGTGTTTTCTCTTAGAACGAATATTAACAACCCAACAACCCTACCGGACAAAAAAAAAAAAAAAAAAAAAAAAATCACGACGGGCTCTTCTTTTCAGTTTATATAAAATCGTCAATTAAAATAATAACAAACGACGTCCGAAAAATTTAAACTCGGAAGAGAGTAACAATTACAATAATAATGAAAAGTTATAACAATGGAAAAAGAAAAAGCTACTTTATTATAACATCTCGGAACAAAACTAAAATACTTGAAAACTACAAAAGACTAATTTAGGATACTATCGACTTTTTGGCCCATTCATTGAACGTTATAAAGTTTACAGATAATTCAATTGACTTTTTTGCTTTAAATACGTGCCAGTTCTATTTTCCCTTCTCAACTGTTCAAACTTGCGTTTAACAAGGTGGAAATTGTTTTCTTAAGTGGGTTTTGCGTGTTTCATCCCCGATGGAGATTAAATGGTGCGAATAGGACGAAGATAGAAAAAGTTTCCTCGTTCCCAAGTGGGTGGGCTTCGTTCTTCAGTTTTTTCGAATTTTGATGCCTATTAACATCTTTAGGAGGTTTATACCCACGACTTCTGGCTCGTCGGAGGCGAAACGCAGAAAATTTTTATTATCCCACGGCTTTTCACCCCATGTCTTTCTTTTCTTTAGGGTTTTTTGTACAGCTTGCTCTTTCCTTCCTTAACTCAGGAATGTAGCGTACTTCCAATATTAATGTGTGGCGATTAGTGACCGTTAGTCGATAATTATTCAGAAATCGTGAGATCAGGTCTGGTGTGATGTAGGTTTCAGAAAAATATTTTCTTTATCGTGCCAACGTTTCGATCGTTATTGGGATCATCTTAAGAGCCTGGTATTGATAAACCACCCCGAACCATCCCGAAACGTTGGCACTATAAAGAAAATGTTTTTCTGAAACCTACGTCATACAAGAACGCATCTCACTGTTTCGGAATAATCTTAAATTAAATATTTATTAAAGATTAAATTAAATTAAATTTAAACAATGTTTGTATATCCCAGGCCATGGCGATACGTTGGCACGATAAATAAAATGTTTTTCTGAAGCCTACATCACACCAGACCTCATCTCACGATTTCTGGATAATCAAATATTAATTTTAAAAAATTCTAATATATTAAAAAAGGATTTTTTAAATTTTTTTTATCAAAACCATTCTTTCTGCTATTGTCGTTCTCAAAAACATTACCTATTTAATTAAACAGAGATACATAAAGAAATTCAGTAACTCTTTTAAAGATATTTATTAAACAGTCAGGTGAAGCTTTATTAAAAAAGCTTGGTAGTAATATTACCAGAATTTTATTATTGTCCTTATTAGTTTTCTTTCTTTAAATTGTTAACTGACGGGAAAAACAGTATAATTTTTTTCGCAATAATTTATGATAAAAGTCAATGGTAATGCTCAAAATTAGTGCTGGGGGCTGAAAATAATGCGTGAAAGACCAGACAAAGAAGTAAAGCACACAAAGAGCTGGCGATAGCGTCAGTTGTTTGTCGGCACTCTAGACGTAGCGCCTAGCTCTAGCAACAGAGCTCGATCAAACCCAGGTTTTTCATATACTTTTTTACTATAACAAAATAAATAAATGAAAAACTCGGAGTGCTGGTATTTTTGTATAAAAAAAGCACATTTGTAAGTTTGTCGGAGTAGTGCTTTACAGTGACAAGCGCTGAGTCAAGCTAAACTAACAATTAAAACAACCATTAATTTAGTAATAAGTTATTATTTGTATTATAGTTGTTGTGCAACTTGTTATATTTAAATATTTTTAGTAATTAAAAAGTAGGAACGTCGTCCTCTTTTAATTCTCCTCGAAAGAACATATAAATATTGGCTAAGGTTTGGTCTTTGACGAAGCTCACGTAGACAATTCAATGTTTGGAGAAACTGTCGAAGGACGAAGTGCTCGGAGTTCAAGAGTAATGTGTTTTTCGTATAAAAACTCAATACTAATCCAATAATGTTGACGTGATTTATTTGTAACTAAATTCAATGTACAGAGTGAGGTATGACAGTTTTACTGACAAGCGGAGGCTAACGATCACCAATTATAATGAAATATTTTCTGGTGATGTTAAGTCGAAAAATATTACTCACGTGTTCAAACGTTCTTTCAAATAAATCCTGGGAACCTAGAATAAAATATTTTAAGTGATTATTTGAAACTAGTTTGTGTATTTTTTGTGCTTGGCATGAATTTCATATTTATGATAAAGGGTGTCACGGAATCAGACGTGAATATTTCAGTCGGTTAGTCTACACGACAAATGGGACAAAGAGTGGGGACCTATTGATGATAGTCTGATTCTCAATCGTATTCGAAGTATTTCATCTTTCGTGGTATTTCACACAACTTTTTCCCTTTAAGCCCCCCGTACCTCACAAAATATCGTACTGTAAGTTCAATTGCATCAGTAGGAAAAGGATCTTAAAAACAGCCCTCTTAAGTACGAATTTTTATAGATATTTTTTGTAGAAATCACTACTATAGTTTGGCAATAAAAAAGTAATTACTTACAATTTGATGAATGCACAAAATATTTACATTTTTGTGCTTTTTTTCTGTGTAGTTTTTACAACCTTTAAATATAAATATCTTGAAAATAAATTTACAAAAGAAGGGTACGAACATGGGTCGACCAATTTTATTGGAACTGTTTTTGGTGCCCTAGATTGAATTATGCTCAACTGGTTTTGCCACCAATCCTTAGAAGCGAGAAAAAATTATTTAAAGTAAGTTGCATATTTCTTTATTTTTCTATGCATGTATTGCATGCCTTGAATATGAAAAGCTAGGCTTCATCCAACAACGCACCCAATACTGTATGTTCTCTATAGTGGAGAAAATGGTACCGATGACTTTGACACCATGTTGAATCGTGCAGTGATGTACTCAAAAGCAGGATTGGTGAAATGGAATGATTGTACGACAATCTAGAATAGGTATTAAACGGTTTAAAAGAATCTTTCGATGATTGGACTTCACAGGAAGAAAGCTGATGGATGTTTAGGAAGATAATTAAGTGGGAGGATAAATTTATAGATTTAGGCATGGAGAATGACAACGGATCAGGGAGGAAATTGAGTGGCCCGTAAGATTCCATCATATAGTGTGGTTAAAAATACAATAGCCACCTGAGGAAAGCCTTGAAATATATTGAAGACAATTAGGTCATGTTCAAGAAATTTTCTACTTGGGTATTATGTATATAGGAGAAAACACGGTATTGCCTTCAAACTTGATTTATATTTTACACATGTTATAAATATGTTTACAATTCAAATATTGATTGCAACAATTAAAACATGAATAATTTTTCTACGGAAACACGCTATAGACAAATTTATTTCTCAACCATAGGTAGTAGAGCAATATTAAGGAAGTTAAGTGGCCAGCAATACCACGTTCTCCCCTACTACTTAACTTCGGAAGGTTTGAGCGGGAGAAGAGGATGAAATTTTATGACATACTTGTTATTTAATAGGTGTATCATTTAGGCATATTGAAAAAATGGCATATGTTATAAGTAAACAGTGATTATTAGGAATCAGTTAGTACTTTTAATATTTCAACAGTAGCAATTAAAGTATGTTCTATTTTCATGCCGTAATTTATTGTCATCATGAGCAAAAAATTAGGGGCAATTATGTTAATAGATTGACAGAAGAATAAATAAAACTATCGACTGAATTGGCTAATTGAACAAATATTTAGATGGACAGCTATTTCAGTACTCAGCGTATTTTTTTAACTTTCTTCTTCTCTTTCTTTGAGGAGTAAAGAAGTTATCATCAAAGGAATGCTTGCTTTGTGCTCTATATTTCATACATTTAACCGATCTTGACTTGAATGATTGCGTAGCATAGCTCAGGGGTGTATTTTCGTATAATAATTTTTGTTGTTTTGTCAAATCGAGTTAATGTTCCAAAGGGAAACTGACAGAAAACTCTTCTTGTCGAATATAGCCCACAGTGAGAAATAATGTCGGATATTCCAAACGGTCATACTCAACGTTGTCGGCTGGATTTACCGCCTCAGAAAAACGATTATTTACGAGCTGGTCAGTCGCCACGCCCATTTTCACAAAACGCACTCGACAGCAACGCTCGTAAAACACAGCCGGAGACAATTAGCCCCTGAATTACGGAAAATGAAGTATGTGTGCTCTCATAACGGTTGTGAAAGATGTTTATATAGAGACGTTCATTGATTTATCACATGATTTGCACGCATTCCTATATCAAGCAGCCAGAAAATCAGAAACCTAAGTGGTTTTTGCTGATATGAATTTCTCTTGAACCAATGACGGTATCAATCATACGGGTTAATATTTTGTAGTTTAGTTTCACATTTTTACCTATTTTGAAGAAAAATTATACAGGGTACATCCGGCCCAGTTCTCCATCAATTCAAAATTTCAAATACGATTTTATACATCCTAACACATTATTTTATGGGATTTTTTACGATGAAAACAATCGTGTAATCTATTTTGAAATTGGTCAAGAAATGACAAAGTTATGGCAAAAAGTGAGGATTCAAATAACGTCTCACCTGCAAAGAATTGTGTATGCGCAGCTGGAGAATCATCTGGGTCATTGTTGCAGAGGAACATAAGAAAGAAACCTACCTCAAAAATTGAGGACCTAAGTAGAATGTAAAATATTTTCGTAGAAATTATACCCAATTAGTTTATTTCCGTAATGTCGTCAATAAACGTTTCTATTAGGCACCTCCTGATGATGACAAGAGTAATAAAATTCTCGGATTTTCCTCTGCAAAAATTCGGACGGTTAATATACCATTAGAAGTGAACTTGGATTCAACAGATTTTAAATTGATCAAAAAATGACAAAGTTATGGCATATATATAAACTTTTATATTTGTTATTATTTTTTGTCAAGAAAGGGCGTTGAGAAAAAATGGTTCTCTTGTTTCACTTTTGATAAATGCTTTACACCATGAAAAATTGACACGATCGTTGCATTACAAATGATGGACTTGATTTTTTGTGACTCTCGATTAAAATAGATATGCGTTAAAAATTGGAGTAAGCCTTAATGACTTGTAGAGCGAAGATAAACTTACGAATTGCTAATAATTATCGTTTACCGATCAGTCGAATATTAATGAATTGCGAATTTTGGATTAATAAACTATTATCGTAGATTATTTGTTGACATTTTTCAGCACTTTTATTCAATTCATATAATTATTTCTAAGTTAAACAACATAAATTTGATTATTAGCCTGATTAATTTCTTACATTATTGCAAAAAATCCTGCAAGAAAGTTAATAAGATTTTTCAGCAGCACAGTAAACTCTTAACTGAAGTGGTTTAATTGCAGATGTTTCTACACAATATTACGAATTTAACTTGCCCCAATCCATGACAATATTAACAGTAGTATTAAAGAATAGCAGGAAATGCAGCGAGCTTAGGTCGGGCGTATTGTTTGGCAGGTATCTCCTTGGAATGTGATGGCTCTTCCATTTTCAGTCTATCGGCTTTAAAACATGAATATTTATATATTTGTACCTAATTTGTAGCTTTTTGTTACGGATTGTGCATATAGCACACGCGCTCGAAAGAAAGAAGCTTCGAAGCTTACAGTAAAGTGAGCTAACTTCTGGTTAATACAATTTGGAGTCGTTTCGAACATCCTTTGAAGCTCTTACACACAAATTTTATAGTAAATAAAAAAGACATTTTTAATCTGGCATATCCAAATATTTTTTAATTCAATTTCCGGTGTTTGCCTTAAAAATTGATCACTCCTTTGGATTCCATCCCAAATCGATGGCATAAATCGATAAAAGCTTAATTTCTTGCCAATGTGAACAAGATTTAGGTGATATTATGGCGAAAAATATAAAACACGTGCCCGAAGTTTCGTGTCAATGGACTCTAGGAGCCAAGGACCAATAAGAAGTAATTAACACAATTTCTTTTAACCTAATAGTTATGTTTTCTCCCTTTTTCTGAGCAAGTATTTTAAAGTTATTAATAAATCGATTTTTTGCGTAAGCTAAGAAAATAATTATATAATATATATAATAATTAAATAAACTTGAAATATTAAAAGTTTAAAAAATTTCAAAGATTCCAGTAACGTGGGCTAAATTGTTTTTTTTTTTTTTTACAATTCAGAATCGTTTCAATGACCCTTTAAACTGTTAGAACACTAACTTTTATGCCAAACAAAAATAGACATCGTTGAGAATCAGCTCGAAACGTTTTAGAAATTTTATTGCAACCGATAGGGAGCTTAATTTTTTCCTCTTGCTGCTAATATCAACAAGACGTAGATTTAGTCAGTATGACGGATACAAATAAAAATGGAATCAATAAGAACTATTCATTCCTTCATTTAAAATCTCCGGTTCTGATATATTTACAGAGATCATGCTTGTGTTCCTACGTGTAAATTAAACAGTTCTAAACAAAAAGTATTTTAACCTACGTCGCTCGGTCACAAAGTATACATTTCGATATCTACAGTACCAACTACTATGGCTGGCTGCCAAGTATAACATTTGTGGCGTAGCGATCGAGTAATTGGGTTAAATATTTTTTTTTTATCAAAAAGCATACCAAAACGTTCCTAATAGAATTTTTCGCCTGCTCTAGTGGAAGGGTTTTCCAGTCTTTACGATTTTCTATAAATCTAATTTCATCCTCTCTTATCTAGTGTTTGTTTACTGCTCGACTTCTATTTTCGTTAAAACAAGGAGTAATAAATAATATTCCTTATTCTTTAATTTTAATTTATTATTTAATAGAAGATATAATTTTCTTTTCGGTTTTAAAAATTTAAAATTTTGATGATGAGGTCAGTGGTGGTGGAGGGGGCTCCTGACCAACAGGCAAATTATGCCGTTAAATATGAAAAAATGGATGACTTTTCTGAGGATAAAGCTAAACCAAATTCTTTGAAAAGACCAAATGATTCCACTGCTGTCCAATATAATAAAATCTCTATAATGAGTAATGAAGATGGGAAAAGATATAATGATATAACAAAAAAAGGTTGGCCAGGCTGGAAATTTTAAAAAAGAATAGGTATAAACCGAGTGATACAGGACCCTTTTTTGTATTCATTGAGAGTTTGGACAAAAATATTGGTAATCTACATCCCATGTCTCTAAGCAAGATGATCTGGAATGTAGAAAAAGGCATATCAGCTAACATTAAAAATATTTCGGCTTCCGGTCGTAACAGAATAAAAATAGAAACAAAAACCTACACTACAGCGAACTCTTTAGTTTCTTTGGAGTAGTTTAATGAACATAACATTACCTGCTATATCCCGTCATTTTACATACATAAAATGGGGGTAATCCGGAACGCTCTACCGAACTCAGTGAGGCCGAGGTTCTTGAAGTCGTTGTATCTCCAATTAATGTTATCAGTATTAGGAGGGTCACCAAACGCATCTTTGATGACCAGGGAAAGTCAAAAAATTTTCAAACAGGCGCATGCATCCTGACTTTCGATGCCCAGAAATTGCCAGAAACAGTCAATGTGTACGGTATGCGGTGTAAAGTGGACCCTTACTTGGCTCCGATCAAACAATGCTATAATTGCCTTCGATTTAATCACGTAAAAATGCAATGCAGAGGTCAAAGACGATGCATCAATTGTAGCCAACCCCATCCGGAAGAAAAATGCCCCCACGAGGAATATTGCCTTCATTGTTCGGGAAAACATCGTCCAAACGATCGCCAATGCCCTGCCTATAAGAAATTAATAGAGGAAAAAAAGCAAAAACTCTTTCAAACGCTTTATTATACTCTAATATTGTTTTGTCGAATAGATTTAGCTTATTGGAGTGTAAAGCGGACTTCCCAGATATTGAGAGTTCTTCAGCAACTTCTAGACCATTCAATTCTATATCCAGAAAAGTTCCAAAGACAGCTTACAACCAGGATCACCCCTAATATAAGGTTTCAGCCTCCAAACCCCATGACAAACGAGGAAATTCCGAAATTCGTGGGCAGTGCTAGTCCTCCACTTGATATGCCACTAAAAAGGAAACGTTCCCTAAATAGAAACGAGACCTCCCAAAACATTCCATCATCTCTCACTGAGACGAATTTAAGTGAACCTGAAGATATGGCATCTCAAATAGAACTTATAAGGGAATTAATTAACCACATCAATAAGGAAACATTCATAGATCCCCAGATCACATTAAGGGACTTAATTTGCGGGCTAAACAGTTTGATAATCAGAATGAAGGAAAACTCGAAACTTAAAGATAACTAACTCTCTGCCCTTTACACTATCATAAGAAGAAAAAAACTCTTCCTCTCTTAATAAGGATGAGTAAATCAAAAAAACACAATATTAGTTTTCTTCAATGGAATGCAAGATCTCTTTTTCCAAAAAAAGGTAACCTAGAACAACTTTTGAAGACAATGAATGTTACTGTTTCTTTAATATCTGAAACCTGGCTCAATTCAAATAAATTATGTAAATTTGCTGACTACAACTTTATTCGATTAGACAGAGACGATTCTTATGGAGGAGTTGGTATACTAATTCAAAATTGTATATGGTATAAACAGTTAGATCTCATTCAGTCATTCAACAAGTGGTCGGTTGGTATACAACTATTTACTTCTAATCTTCCAAAATTGACTGTTGTTTCTTTGTATTGAAATCCCTCTATACATACGATTTCTAGTCAATGGACTAAACTCTTCAAATCATTAACTAGACCATTTGTGGTTGGCGGTGACTTTAATGTACGCCATACTATTTTTGGTTCAGATTGGACTGAACCTCAAGGGGAAGAACTCTTGGACTCTATAGAGACAAACCGACTTAGATACATGAATGATGTACCCTCACAAAAATTAAGCTTCCAAGAGAACATAGATATTCAGCTGTAGATATTACAGTTGTCTCCCCGGAAATATCCCGTATACTGAATTGGAAAGTAAAGATGATCCCATGGGATCCGATCATTTTCCAATCTTCTTCTCTTCTTCTTCCATTAAAACTTTTACAGTCACCTATACTGAACCAAAATGGAATGTAAAGAAAGCAAATTGCGATGCATACACAGAACAATGGGAAACCAAAAGTAGGGAATTGAACGATGCAGTGAACTATGAATCTTTCTGCTCGATTTGGATGCTTGCGAAAATAGTATCCCCATTAAGAGGATTCCCCCTGGTCCTAAGAATTTTAAAGGCAAAAGTTGGTGGAACTCAGAATGCGCAGCTGCTGTGACCAACGTAAAGAAGCGCTAAAACAGTATAAAGCTTTTCCTTCCTTAGAAAATTACAAAGTGTACAAATGTTCCAACAATGAAGCTCAAGACATAATCAGAGCGGCAAAAGCCAACTCTTGGAAAACATTTTGTTCCTCTTTCAATCATTCAACCCCAATCATTCAATCCAAACGATCTGGGAAAAATTAAAAATAATAAAAAATGTTCCAACTCCCTCGACTCCTCCTCTAATATTTGGCCCAGGAATTGAAGAAGCTATCAACAGTTTATGTCCTTCGGGTCCCAGTAACAATCTGCCAAACTCTTATGGTTATCAAAGAGACAACTCTTGGTTAACTGACCCCTTTTCTTTTGCTGAGCTAGATAGATCAATTAAAAATCTAATAACAGCGCCCCTGGGATAGATCAAATTCATTATAAGATGATCAGTAAACTCCCACAGTCCGTCAAAAAGTTCCTTTTAAAATTATGTAACAAAGTTTGGTCCAGTAGTAAGCCTCCAAGCTCATGGAGAGACACGTTAGTAGTTTTAGTCAGGAAGGCAGGTAGGCCATTAGACTCTCCGAATTCGTACCGACCTATTTCGCTTACGTCATGCGTACTAAAAACCTACGAGAGGATGATAAAGGCGCGTCTGGAATGGTCCCTAGAACATAATCACCAACTACCCGAATCTCAATTTGGATTTAGGAAAAATAAATCTGTCTCTAATGCACACCTGTCGTTAATATCGGATGTTTACATTGCCTTGACCAAAAATAAGAGTGTTCTGGGCTTATTTCTCGATATAAACGGAGCTTATGACAATGTTAATGTACACCGGTTGGGAACCAAGCTCTCCTCTTTTGGCCTACCCTCTCTTCTCATCAGAAAAATCATGGCTTTGCTAACTGACCGAAGAATTATTTTCAAAATAAATGGACTTACGATAGGACCTAAGACTTCCTATAAAGGAATTCCGCAAGGGAGAATTTTGAGCCCACTGTTGTACGCCATATACGTGGCCGACTTGGTTGACATTCTGCCAGAAGACATAAAAATCATCCAATGTGCCGACGATATCTGCTTGTATACCACATCCGACTCAATAACAGACTGTCTGGCGAATATGCGAAGGTTTGTTGGGGTTTTGTCGATTTGACTAAGGGAAAATGGCCTAGATGTCTCTAAGTCTAAAGCAGAACTCTGCCCCTTCACAAGAAAATGAAGAATCGGTTTGCCTGAAAGAGTTAATGTGGGGGATTTTTCCTTCTCCGTGAATTGTAATGTGAGGTTCTTGGGATTACACATTAATAGCAAATTAACTCGGAATACGCTTATAAAGAACTTGCTAGATAAATGTGACAAACTCTTCAACATACTCCGTAGTTTCACTGGTGCTCGGTGAGGTGCTGACCCCTCTATCAGCCTTTTATTTTACAGATCCACAATAAGAGCTGTAATTGATTTCGAGTCAGTGTCGTACGGTCAAGCCTCAGACTCCATGTTGGAAAAAATAGATAGGTTTGCTAACAAATTTATCCGACGTATCCTCGGTAGTCTTCCGTGCACTCCTCTGGTAGTCTTGTCGGCGGAAGCTTGCGAACCTCCTCTGAAATGCAGGAGGATAAAACTCAGCACCAATAAAATCATAGACCTACATCATAAAAAAGTTCGTTAGTTCCAAAAATTTGCCATTTAGCTCAGTTAACACGGAAAAGTACTGGCTTAAAAAGAAATCGCTCCCGATGGTATCATCCTTTCTTTCCTCAATTCCAGACCTTTACCGGGTGTTCAAAAGTAGAATTCGGCCAATGTACAAAATAAGTTATGAGGCTAGAATTAAAAAAACCTCTCCTGGCTCTGCTGGAAGATTTTTCGGGTTACACCACACAACTAGCAAATAAAATATTTCAAGAAGTCATAAACAATAAATTTCCCAACTTCCGTCTTGTAGTTACGGAAGGGTCCGTCCTTGGAGGTAAAGTGGGATGTGCCTATTACGACTCTTATTCTCACCAATTCAAGAAGTTCTCTATCCCGGACGCCTGCTCTATATACACTGCAGAAACCTTTGCCTTAAGCAAAGCGTTGGACTACATACTGCTCACAAAGGTTGTTAAAAGCTGCATTCTTACGGACAGTAAGAGCGCGATAATTCAGTTAATGGATCTGCATAGCAATTCCAAATGCGAATACTTAATATCCGAAGTATTTAATAAAAAATTAGAATTGGGAAAAAACGGGAAAAAGGTGGTATTCTGTTGGATTCGAGGACATGTAGGTATTGAAGGTAATGAGGTGGTAGACCGGTTGGCAAAAGAAGCCACTGAAGATGGGGAATTCCATAATATAAAAATCCTGAAGACTGATGCTAAACGTCTCATAAATAGCAAATGGACTACGTTATGGCACGAGTCATATAGAAGGTGTACAGCGGGCCGATCGTACAAGAACATATTCCCTGATTTTAATTCTTTACCTTGGTTTACAGGAGTCACTGAGCCTAAGCCATTCTTCACAACTGCCTCTCGGTTAAGAAGCAATAACGGCATTTGTGGCTCTTGCCTTAATAAAATCATAAAAAGCAGAGACACTCCCAATTGCGCAACATGCGATGAGTACGAAGACTTGAAACATATAATAATGTTCTGTGTTGAATTTGAGGAAGAAAGGGAAAAATTAATGAAGTCCTTAGATAAACTTACTCCTCTCGAAAGGCCGTTCAGTTATGAAACCTTAATAGCAAAGTCGGACGTCCAAATTTATAAAGTAATATATAATTTTTAAAAAAAGATTGACTTACAAATTTGATACAAAATTAAAATAATATCATAGCACATAGCAGTCTGAAACAGTAGGCTATGCAATCTAGACGTGGCTAGATGTAGTATACAAAGTCAAAAAAAAAAAAAAAATACATTGCTTGATATCTTTTACAAAATAGCTCAGTAACAAAATATTCTCCAATTAACACTAGAGAACATAGAGAATAATAAATATAATTTATACAATTTTAATTAAAGTGTATTTTACAATAAAATTTGATATATTCATTGTTTTAATCATCGCTTTTGTGAAAAAACACAAATATGTTAAAAAATATTACAAACCCAACTGACGATGATTTAAACTTACAAATATTACTACGCGGCCCATTGGGAAATTTAAATAGCAATGATATATTTTACTTTCTAAAGAAGGGCTAAAATTGAGAGCTTTCGGGATGAAAAAATGAAATGATTGAATGAAAGTAGAAATGTTCCTACTAATATAAATAAATAGGTTAAATGAATATAAATTTGTGGTAAAACCCAGTGTGTCTTTGCCATTAAAAAATCAAACAAAATAAAGAAAAGTTAATTAAAAAGTAATAAAAATTCGAAGTCCGTGATACGTCGTCTTGTGTCATTTGCTTGTAAACAAACTGATCTGGATTGCCTCAACAAAATGTTTGTGATCGTGTGAACGAGGCGGCAAATGCAGGGACATCATAACATCCAGACCTGACGCTAAAGTTGCCATAGCTCAGTTTCTACGGATTAAGAGCAAGGTTGATCGCTTCCGAGATCAATCTGAATCGTAGCTTCGTAGGGCTTACTTTTGTGCCAAAATCCGCATGAAATATTGAGTTTCCTTTCATCCTAACTGAGTAGATGGTATGAAAATAGGAAAAATATATTTTAGAATGAGTAAAAATATGCCTAACTGTTTTATATTTTGAATAAAACTGCCAAGATCATTTTTAAAATCTCTGCAAAAAAAAATTGAGTCAAGTAAAAGAAGGAAACAGCAGTATAGTAATACTGAAAAAACAACCGTAAACACGTTAGAACCCAGAATCTACGAATACTGACATGCAAAACGTAACTAATTAAACAACTTTACCGAATTACTAACAGATTCATCAATCTCATCTCTAATCCATCACTTTTATGTTTGGCTAACGTACGTTAAAATAATTAACTGGTTTAGGCGATTAATCCTCGTTTACATTACTCAAGTCGGAGGTTATGAACATCCCTCTCGAACTCCTCAATAAACAAGGAATATAATCTTTGTCAATAAATAAAACTGTGGGATTAGGGTTGTTAGCCGAGCCGAATTTCATTCGATAGCATTTTATATGTTACATAAATTTGTCTGGTTCCTCTAGGCTTTGTAGAATTCAAAATACAAATTCTTCTTTCTAAGGCTTATATTTGCAATTAACTAAGGGTTTTGCGTTCTAAATACTTTTTGTTCATTTTTATTTTATTTTTTAGTTTAAAGGTAAATTAGGCGTGCAATCAAGGTTTAAGGGTCAAATTTGAAAATATATTATATTGTTTTTTTTTTCAATCTGATTATTTATTTTATGCTTTCATAAGCTTTCACTTCACTTCTCCTCTCTCACAATTTTCCCATTCTCTCACTCTATGTCAAAAATTGGCAGAAAATCATTTAGTCAGTAGTTCTAAAGGTATTCATTAACCCTGTATTGGTTATGACATTTTTATTAGTTTTATTTTTATTGTTTTCTGTACAAAAATATTATACATCCAAGAATATTTTGTTAGTGAAATATCTGGAAGAAAGCAGCCAGACTTCTGAGATGGGGATGGGGGAGGAGCCGTCTCTCAATGTTCTGGATTGTAATTGAGGTTTAGAGCTGGGCGGTCACGAACCACTGTCTTTTTAGGCGGCATTGAGGATGGATAGGTTGTGACGTTGAAGAGAGGGCATGAACTAATGGATTGCTGTGGGAGGAGAGCATGGAGTGGGAGTTGTGATCGTGTTTGGGCCCTGTCCTTCACGAATAGAATTTGGTTAAGAAAATAAACCCACAATTCGTTTGATCAATAATGAGAAAGATATCTATAAAGGTTATATATATGACAGAGTGTGTGTACGGGGGAGAGAGAGAGGGGGGAGCGAGAGAAAGAGAGACTGAGAGAGGGTGAGCGTGAAGAGCAGATGAAAGAAAAAACATACAAATGATCTAAGCTTCATTAGAATATATTATCAGTAACCGGATACTCATTGACATCAAAGTAAACAAAACAGAGAAGTATACAAATTCCATGGCTGTACATCAAGGCATAATGATATAAGGACTACACTGCTGCAGGTAGAATAGTATAAAATGATGAAAATTATTGGATGTACTGCAGAGGCCTGAAAAAAGAGTTGTAATAACCGTTAAACCGAGATGTAAAATAACAGGACGTATAAAATCTAAAGACTTCTGTTATATCCGGAAAAATTGTCCATCAATCCTGAAACTTTTATAATGGATATTTTTTATCGATAAAAAAATTTAAAAAATCGGTGGTTTGTTATTCCAAGGGAGAGGAGGTTATCCGATTTAACAATCCTTTTCACTGAAATAATGTACATCTGGAAAAATTGGGAATACACGGCAAACTGACCTTCCCGTAGAGGAAGAAATATGTTGTCCGAATCGACTTTATATCACCTCATTCTAACCCAGATCCCCTGGGGAAAAAATATTCGCAGGTGTCTCTTTCTCTAGATCCAGGGACCCGTTATTACCTGGATGGAATTTCTTGAGCGTGAGGAAAGAAGAGAATATAAAAAGAGCTTTTTCTAATAAAAATACGCACGTTGTTGAATAGACAAATAAGTCGGGAGAAATGGTATGCTGGTTTTTGTCACTAAATGGTTTCTTCTCTCTCTCTCTCTCTCTCTCTCTCTCTCTCTCTCTCTCGTAAGGATCACGTGAACTTTGAAATGTGAGGAGATTTAAATTCTAAAAATTTTCTTATGTCTCTTAATTAAGACTAGCTTAAAATATCATAAATTGAACAATTTTATTTATGTAACATATTGCGTGACTCAGTCTGAAAAAATAAATAAATTCTAAAAATGCCCAAGAAAGTGTTTATTGATCTTTCCATTATCAAAATAGTTTATTTCTTAAATTGTAAAAGTAGAAAGCTTATATCATGCTCACGAGGCAGACGTTATGCTAAACCATCACGACTTACAGGTTATCAGGAATTCTTTCTCTTTTTCTCTCTCCTTGTGACATGAAAATGTGTAAAATGTTGACCATGACACTGCAACTATAAATAAAACATTCCATCCATCAACCAAGCAATATCTTTCTCTTTACCTCTCATTATCTCAATCTTTTTCTTTTGCGGTCATTCACTCATTCTTTTTCTTCTCTCCCTCTCTCATACACTCAATTTTCCTATATCTCGTTCTCATTCATTACTAACTCAATCCACTCTTATATTTCTCTCTCACTGACTAAAATTTGCACTAAAGTTGTTAATGTTAGGTGCAGAGGAAGTATAAGAAATGGAGAATACAACATTGTTTTACCCTTTATAATGGTTAGGGTAATTTGATAACTTTTTATTATTGCGATTTAATCATATTATTATTATTATTCAGGGTAGAGTTCGACCCAACACTTTTTACCAACTGAACACGGCCTACATCCCTCCCCATTCTCAAACCGCAACCCTGACCTTTACAGATGACACATATATCTCAAGTAGCCCAGATTCTGTCTTTCACACTCGAAACCTTCAACACCTTCATCAGTATCTCATACTAGTTTTGATGTGAATAAAAACAAATATAAATTAATACATATAAATGCACCCATTTTAATCCAAACAAAAAAATTTCTCTTTCAGTTTATTAATTCAATGAGACCCTCGTACTTGTGACCAATGTGCTGTAACTTTTAATTTTTAATAGATATTCCCTTTCTCGAACAAAACACAGTTATAATTGTCAAAAGTAGCGTCTCACAATATGTATTGTTTAATTTTAGTGGTTTTTCTTTAAACTACGATTTTCTTCTATGGTGAGTATAACAAATGAGTTTTCTTCTGGCCTTCTGAACTGACATCTTGAACTGAAATAGAAATGCCAAATAAATAAATAGATGAAATGTTTATACGACTAAGAGATTTTAAGATGGTCGTTTTCTATGCGATATTGCGTGGTCTAGTGAACAATTTACTTTTTTTCAATTAATTAATCTTTTTAGGTAAGGTTTTGCTTGAAATGGAAAAGCTAGTGCCTCGACCGGAATTCGAACTCAAGATCCTCGCCTAAATACACCACTGCTCCACCCATTGGGCGGTCGCGACATCGATCCACTCGAACACGAATTCCCTATCTCAACCTCGTGGCACTAGTTTTTTGATTTCAACAACAAAGGTTACACAAAAAGATTAATTAATTAATAAGGAACAAACTAACAATATTATGTATTACAAGTTAAAAACTGATAACGTAAAATATTTGACAATTGCAAACTTCATTTTTAGCACGAATATATTAATATTAGTGCCTAGCAAACTTGACCAGAGTATCATCTAATTTTATCAAAATTAAATAAAATGTTTAAAAATTAATCATAATAATTTAAAAGAAAATAAAATAAAAATTAAATTAAAAGTCAAACAAGAATTCACTAGTTTCGTTGTGCGTTTGATCAATTATTTTCTTAAAATTAATTAACGTTTTTAGTTGAGATAAATAAACCAGTGCCACGAGCGGGATTCGAACCCACAACCTTGGGCTAGATACTCCGCTGCGCTACCATTTGAGTTATCGTGATCTCGATCCACACAAATAGATTACACGACATTTGAAAAATGGTAACAAGGAAGGAAAATTCAAAAGGTGGGGTTGAGATGGGAAGATGGTGTCCGAATGGATCGATAGCTCAAGTGGTAGAGCAGAGGCGAATCTAGCCGAAGGTCGTGGGTTCGAGTCTCGCCGTGGCACTGGCTTATTTACCTCAACAAAACACCTTAATTATTTGTAAAAATCAAGAATATTATAATACGCCCTAATTTTAATAAGTGTTTTTTTTTTTAAATTTGTAGTTATCATTTGTCTCCTGCATTTGAAACTATTAGTTCTTTAGTTAAAGTTGAACTGACTGTTAGTTAACGAAGAACCACTGCTGGGCTTAAAGAAGCAGAAATGGAACTGCCAAAGGGGTTAAGTCGTTGATCTGTGGTCCAATGAGTCGAAAAAGGAAAAGGCAACAGTACGCATAAGTCATACAGGAATAACAGACTTAAAGGGTTTGACCGTTATACAAGAATAAAATAACATTTGAGGATACCCTCAGACGGTCAGAAGACTTGAAGAGTATAGGCAATAATTTGTTATTTATATTTTAATTTATGAAAATGCCTAGTACATTTTCATTTCTTATGATTTGATTTTGGTGCTTTATTTGTTTATTTAAGTATTACCAACTTCTTCTTGATTCAACAAGACGGGCCTAACTCTGAATCCTGTGTATTAAGAACTGGGACCCAGAGGTTTTGATCGAACCTCAAACGGATCAGGTGGCTTTTTATAATACAATTTAATTCGAGTTTCAAAACAATTTGTTAATTGTATAAAAAATAACTAGTAACACAAGGTAAATTTCTTTTTAAATTTTGTAACATACAATTAAAACTTTTGCAATTTAAATAAACTGGAATTTCAAGCAATCCGTTTGCCAGACCATTTGGAACAAGTGTGAATGGGTATTCACTATTCGTAGTAAATCTGCTGTTGCACCCCCTCCACGGGAAAGCACCCTTTTTTTAAGGAATTCAACACTTTATTCTCTTTGCTAGGATCACACTCTTCTTTCTGTCTCTCGTCAAAAAGGAATGAACTGGTTCATTTCTCGACTGACAGAGTTTACCCTAATCGAGGAGATTCGCTTTTTTTTTCACTTTAAGATTAATTCTGAAATCTAAATCACAACATTGTTACTATGAAATCAATTGAAATGTGACATAAGTACGGAATAATTTTTGTTGCACAGAATCACTTTATTACCTACCACCTTATATTGCGATATAGGAATTACATTTCTGTTTACCATGTGTTTACCAAGAAGTGTGTTTTTTATTAGAAAGTTGTGCCGGCGTCCATTTAAGAAAGAGGTGTTTTTCTTATGGTCCCTTGAAGTATGCACAACCCTTCATATATTGTTTTGTAGAGTAGAATAGTAATGCTTTTTTATTTATTTTCCTCAAAATAACAACATACAAATATGAACTGGAAACAAAGCATATACACATTTGAGATGCGGAAGTTGGCATGCATAGTATTTATATATACACACATAAGAGGTATTGAATCCTATAATAAATCGACTATAGAAAAAATAACAATACAATAAACAAGCGTACCTACCTAAAACAGTCTCATACAACATAAGGGTACACTTCCTGTTAATTTGGACCATTTAAATATTCGAGAAATATATTTCAATTTAATGCGAATATATGTAAAAACTTTTTTCTGTAGTTAAGCAGAATTGGGCAGATACATACAAAATGGAAGACAGTTTCATCTGCTAACATATTCCAAAGAGAACACTTATGCCTCTCCTCGGTTCTAGAGTATGAACAATTTAAATTTAACATTTCACTCCTAGTTTTCATTATTATAGAAATAAAACACTTTAGTGAGATATCTTTTAAATAAGTGTTTTCTGGTGATGCTCCCTTCGACGAATTTGTGGCGGCTCTTTTCCTTTTGCCAGATACGAGGACGAACCCTCCTATCGCTCCACAACCTGTGTGCCCTCGAGAGGGCCCGCCGCGACGCCCAGCACGGTAACCATCTGGTCGCCAGCTAGCAGTACTAGGCATCACATTATACATAAGGTGATAGGACAGCCTCCCCGGTGCCTATTCCGGGGTTCGGGTCCATGTACTGCCTCGCGGCCCGGAAGTGCCGTAACCCAGTTTTCCTCCTGTACTCTCGCAGGTGTAGGGTTCATGGACACTCAAGAAGATCGGAAGATCGACATCCCCAGATGAGAACTGTGGGTTGTTTGTGCGGTGTGCTGTGCACGGTTATTTGCGTTTGATATGTTCGAGTTCCGAGGCCGTTTGCCCGTGCATCGGCCTGTGTATTCGTGGTGGCATGCTGACGGAGGCCCAGACATCGTCCAAACCCCCCTGCCTTCACACCACCTAGTATTCGGTGTGGCGGTGTTATGTACGTGCTGGATCGCCAATTCCAAGACGTGAGATTTTTAGTTCGTCTGAGAACCTTCTTAGGGATGGTAGCCGTAAGGTGTGTGTAATATACTTGTGTGTAGGTGTGTGGGTATGTGGGTTTATATATGTGGACGCAGTTTACCCTCATGCCCGGGAGGTACTGAGCTATTATTAAGTGAAAATCTAATCGGAATGTGGTCGGAATAGCATTAATGAATAACTCGTTGACAAGTTCAACAATATTTACGGAAATGCAACAAAGGTCTATAACAGAAACACCTTCCTAAAAGGATTAGTTCACCATTACTGTCACTTTTAGTCATGCCATTTAATTAAACTTAAACTAAAAAAACAAATTAATTAAACTTCCAAGAGATCTAAAATTAGTTTTCCCTTTTTATTAACTCTTTTATCTTTTGAGATTCAATTTGCTGGTAAAATTATATTCTAGGATTAAAATCACCAATTAATACGGAATTTTCTTCTGGATGAGCGTACAAAAAATCAGAAAGAACCTTAAAATTATTATTCAAACTATCATTACACTTCAAATACACTGATTGTACATTTACAGTGAACCCATTTATCATTACCTTATGACAAAGTTACGCATAAAACAAAATGCTGCGTTTAGTGTTTGGAAAACATTTTTTTTGACAGCTATCAACATTCCTTCTTTTGCTTGTCAAAAATTAACCAAAATATATGCATTTCTTACTTGAAAGTCTGAGGTACAAACGAATGCATTTTTTGAAATCACTATAGGACAATACCAGATCAGTAACTAGTTTGAGATGCTTACATGTTTGCAGATTAAAAAATTTGCTTGAAAGGCAAACCAAAGAAGACTTACCTGTTAGTCGGCCCTAAAAAATATGAAGCCATCATTGATTCGTCGTATTGTAATACCAGACAAATGCTTACAAAATATGTATGTAGGTTGAGAGGCTTAGGGTCAAGTGGGCTTTTAAATATTCTACTTGCACAACACAAATTCCTGGACTCAAATGTTCTTTTTAAATAATAATATTCGCAAAAGGAGCTATGTCTTTTCAAACTATTACTTCCTTCAACATACAATAATTCAATGTTATAGTAGTAATGCTATTTTTGTAGAATCAGTTTACGACGTGTGTTTATTTACAAAAGTTAAGTACAGAGGATGCTACGATTTCGCCAATTTTGAAGTTGGATTTTTCCCTGTTGTCCATTTGTTGGGGATCGTCTCGTCCTAAGAAAGGATTTAGGGTACAATGTGGGGCCGAAGACTGTACGGACGAGGAGAAGGGATGCAGTGGAAACAAACTCCTATCCTATATCCTAACTATTTTCCCTAATCTACCAAATAGAAATTTGTATTTTATGTAAGAGGCGAGATGGTGCGACGGTCGAACAATCTCTCGACCATCGCTTTTCTCTAAGCGATGAGGAAGTAGTCGGGGGTAGGCGCTTCTTACTTCCCATTCCCCTAAACGTATTTTTACATAGGGGAAGGTGGTCCTAGAATTCTATAAACTAGAAGGTATATTTCTTAATATTTATTTTAACACCATTCCGTGTTTAAATTAGTTAATACAGGCCATAAAATCTTAATTAGTCTAACAAATCAGCCAGAACTCTAAATTTGGGATGAGTTTATTAACAATGGGACTCGCCACGTCCAGCATCCACAGCATCATCAGCGGTTTCTCTCCGGATCGATTCCTGGAGACAACTTTTCACTGTCGACTCATTGACTCACTGGTTTGAGCCCTTGGGCTAGACTGAATGGTTTGAACACTTAAACAAGACTCAAGGGTTTTGAGCCCTTGGTCTAGACACACTGAGTTGAGCCCGTGATCTGGACTCACTTTTGATTTCCAAATCACCCATTTAGTCTAGACTTTTAGTTCTTATTGCATCAATTACAACTTTCACTAAGACGAGGACCTAGTTTGTGGATTATTTTTTGAGTCTACTAGTTGAGTTTTGTCATCTGTTTCGAAAATGCTTTGTTGGTGTATGATCCACTTTTTTTCTATAGTTGAAGTACGATTCTCCCCTGCTGCGTTCCCGGTTTTAATTCTTTCGATTTATTTCTCCATACCTCCTTCTATGCCAATGGTTCTATGTTCTAGGTTATTTATGTAACTTTCGTGTCAAACAGGCATGAATAGGTAATCTAGAAAAGAGTAGAACAAATGAAGACGAATTTACATTATTTTGTTCCAAAAGAAAAAAATACTTTCAGTCGATTTAGTTATTTAAAATTGTACCAAAGACCATGCAAAGTTTAAGAGAAGAGTGTCCGAAATCATCGAAATTTATAAATTATAACTTACCTAAATAAGTCAGTTAAGAAACAGCTAAATTTACGCAAAAATAAGGTATGAAGATGTATAAAAGATAGGTTTAAAAACAAAAATCACTTTTTACAAAGAAAAAGCTTTTATTTAATGGCGAGTGTCAAAAGAAGAAAAACATAATTTAAAATATGTTGAACGTGCGTGAAATAACTCTTCACTTTCCTATCCTACTTGTACCTCAATTTGACTGATTTTCTTTTATTTACTCAAATTCCATGATTTGTTTTAAAAAATCGTATTTTTTCGCACGCTTAAAAAATGATAATACTCGAAAATTCAATTCGTTTGAGTAGTACATTCTCGTTTCTACACTATGTGAGGCTGGGGAGTACAAGAGCCTCCGGGCAAGCCGATATTCAGCCTTTTCATCTCTTTTCAAACCAGAAGTTGGGCTTGAAAAAGGAGGAACGACGGTAAAAAGAGAACCTTGATATTTATTGGCTTTTTTATTTGGAGTGTTTACCAAGCCGAATTGAATACCTGTCAGCGTGTCTTAGACACGGAGGATAGTTGGAAATGTGTCGCCGTATCACAGAGAAATCTCATTTGAACTTAAGTCAGGATAGAATTTAGCTGATGTCAGCCCTTGATAAAATTCATAAGATTTGCATAATATGATTTTATTTTATTTAATATTTTTAAGTTGAAAAACCATTAAACAAATTCTAGAAATAGCGATGAGTATTTATTAAAATCACTTGAGCTCGTGTGAGTTAAAAATGAATTAGTTATTATTTTTATTAGTCAAAGAGTAAAACTGACCAATAAAAAAATTCTGTATGTTAAAACTAGTATTTCTGTTGTCTGTAAATAACTGTTAAAAGGTTCAAATAATTCCAGAAATCTGTTCTCAGAAATATAAATTTAGTTTGCAATTAACTCCGACAGTGATATGATAAAAAATACAACTTTTACTTTTTCCTGTGAAATGTATTACCTCGAAAAAAATTAATAAATGGACAAGGTTCAAATGCGATGCCACCTTCTATTAATTTCACGCTGAAAAATAAATAGAATAATAATAATGATTATAAAACTTATAAATTAAAGTTCACTCGTTACTGCCATTGATTATTTAGCTGAGTCAATCTTGTAATTTAAAAAAACTCCACTTGGCATAAGGCTACTGACATTGGTGTTTGGATCGTTTTGAATACGTAGATATGCTCAATAAGCCTGAGTAGAGGTTTGGGATTTTCAGGTAGTTGTGTATGATTTTGTTGTGTAGAAAGGAGCATCTACCTTATTTCGTTGTTCTTTAATATGTAGTATTACTTCATTTGACACAACCCAAATATATAAGCCATACAATCACGTAGGTTTTAATATATGATTTTTATTTTCCATTTATAGTCGGGAATCCCTTACGAATATCCAACAAATTTGTCGGTTTTGTAGTAACTTTCCTTTCCTTTTTGATGCGTCTAAATAATTGTTGATCTACTAATTTTTTATTTTTTAAGTTACTTTGGACGGGTTTCTGGCTTATTTTGATCATCCAAGGAGAGCTAGTGATGCAATCTGTTGATTATCATCTCCAGACGGTTTTTGGTTGTATCGATGCATTTCCGAGAGCAGTTAAGTTAAATAGAAGCGTTTCATATGTATTTGACATACGGTTGAATGCTCGAATCTAAATCCGAACTGATAGCTTGGTATAATGTACGCTTTTTTAGTAGGGTTTACGTTTTTTAGCACTAGTTTTAACACATAAAAGTTGTGATTATTGGAACCAATGAGATTGGTCGGTTGGATGAAACTTTTCAGATACCAAATCTTTAGATTTACTCCTGCATTGAATTCATACGTAAATTGCAAATTTCCTTGTGGAAATCGTTTTGAAAATTTGACCTTTTATTAAGTAAAATACTGGAGGTTTTATAGCAGTTCGACTTATTTTTATTTCTTTGGCAGTATTGAGGTAAAATGGTCAGTGGTTTTATAACAAAAATGTTACCAATACATTATTTTTAACAGTAATTTGCAGGGGCAAGTGAACCGCCCGAGTGATTTAACAAGAAGACGGTAGGCTTCTCGGCTAAGTGCAAACCTTTTTATTATAAAGTAATAAAGTGTTATCAGTGTATTTTTCATTAGGAGTGTTACGCCCGTATTTATGAGTCGTATTTATAAACGGGGGAGGGTGTTCTTGTCACAAAAAGCATACCTTTCATGCATCATTAGAAATGGTCGATCCTATCAAAATTTTCATTTCAGTAAAATTGGCATAAAATAAGCTGTGGGATCGAATTCTAAAATATAAATATGGTATTCTCATTTAAAATACCAAAGTTAGTGTCATTTCCCAGCTTGATGAGAAAGTTATGTTTAATTTGTTAATACCACATGATCCCTAGCCAAATTAACGTGGGGTTTGTATAAAACGATTTTTTGTTAAAGTTAACCGTTATTGGAATGAACGGGGAGGGGCATCTTGCTACCAAAAGCATCCCCTCACGCGACTTCTGTCGAGCACAACTCAGAATTCGCAATCTTTCGCATATATATATATATATATATATATATATATA